>CAIGQQ010038942.1:5027064-5048449 GCA_903798035.1 Danio albolineatus
ATATATATATATATATATATATTGTAGTTATTTGTAATCCTTTTACTGTGCTTAGCCTGCAAGTGAATCATAGAAAGCATATTAAATCCAAGCCACTCTATTAAAATTTCAAATCACTTTTGTGGAAATAAAATATGTAAAGATGAAGCAGCAAATTCTGGCCAGTACTTTAAAAAGAAGCGATCATGCTAAGTTTCATTATATTTTAAATGATAAAACATTCTTATTGCTAAAGCTGACAAATGGGAAAGACTTAATGGTTTTAAAAACAGTGGCAGAGTATAAGACATTAAAATTACAACTAATTATTATTTCATCAAATGATTCTTGTTCAAAATATTCCTGACAAGACTGATGAGCATATATACTGTTTATGTAAATCCTGATTTAAAACGTTTGTCATTCAAGCAAAATGAAATGCCTGTAACACAATCTGATGGACAGAAGAAAAAACCTTTTTAATTGTATTGCCATGTGATTGTTTTGATGCTTGACAACCCCTTTCCGGTATTTGACCCACAGCCTGTACAAATAGTATCATGGCAACAATGAGTCAGTAACGAAACCTTAATTTTAGATGAGGAACAGAAGAACAGAAACCAGGCTGTGAAAGCATATCTCTGAAACCAGTTTGTGCGCCGTTGTGCTGATATGGGATTTTTCCCCTGGAGTCAGTTGCCATGCTCTTCTGCCAGGAAAAAATAACCACCAGACTCACCAGAACTCAACAGAGAAATTCTCTTGCACTTTTATGCTGAAATGCATCAAAAAAGTGTTTACAAGAAGTGTAATTTAGCTTTTTATCACTGTGTGGACATGTACTTTGCCCTCCACTAATATTGGCACCCTTGGTAAATGAGCAAAGAAAGCCGAAAACAAAGTCTTTATTGTTTTGCAAAAAAAAAAAAAAAAAAAAACAACAACACAACGCTCTCATTGATAACAAACTATTGCAAAACAGCTCGGTTTTATTTATTAAAAACATTGTTAAATATATACGTGTGCCACATTTATTGACACCTTATTAAATTCACATATCATAAATACACTATCTTACCAAAAGTGTTGGGACACCCCTCCAAATCATTGACTTCAGGCGTTCCAATCACCTCCATAACCACTGGTGTATAAAATCAAACACTTAGGCTATCAGATAGCTTCTACAAACATTTGTGAGAGTTTATTGCTCTCACGAGCTCACTGGTTGCCACCAGTTCAATAAGTCCATTCATGAAATTTCCTCCCTAATAAATAATCCAGGCTCAATTGTTAGTGGTATTATAACAAAGTGGAAGCCATTGATATCAGCAGCTCAGCTGATTCTGAGACCCACAGTGATGAGACATACAGTGCGCAACAGTGACCAACATTTCGCAATAGCTGCATACCTCGTGCAGCCTTCAGTTTATCTCAAGAACAGTCTGTAGAGAGATTCACTTCTATGGCCTGCACGGAGTCCTGACCTCAACCCAACTGAACGCTTTCGGAATGAATGAGAGCAGACATTTTGAGCCAACACTTCTCATCCAACATCAGTGCCTTGCAAATGTGTTTCCAGAAGAATGATCACAAATCTTGAACTCTAAAGTCTTGTGGGAATCGTTCGAAGTAGAGTTGAAGCTTTTATAGCTGCAAAGGATGGGGATCTCCACATTAAACCCTACAGATTAAGATAGAGGTGCCAATAAAGTTCACACATTAGTGTAAAAGCAGATGTCCTAAAATTTTGGCAAAATCATGTATTTTTTCAATTCAATTTTAATTCGTCTTTATTTGTATAGCGCTTTTACAATGTACAATGTGTCAAAGCAGCTTAACATGGATTGTAAAAAATTGAAACAGTGTCAGTCCAGTTTTCAGTTTTGAAATTAATTTCAGTTCATTTCAGCGTGGTTTAATATTCACTGCTGAGAGTTTAAACACTGAAGAGTATCAGTGCGCAGCCCTACAAGTCCCGAACCATGCAAGCCAGTGGCAACAGCGGCAAGGAAAAACTTCACCAATTGGTGGAAGTGAAGAATTAAAAAACCTTGAGAGAAACCAGGCCCCGTTGGGCACGACCATTTCTCCTATGGCCAGACGTCTTGTGCAGAGCTGCAGTCTAGGCGTCGGATGCTGGAGAACACTGGACGTCCATCGTGGGGAAGCCGTGATTTTTAACCCCATACCCGTCTCGCCACTAAATTTACATAATGTTTTTACAAATAAATCCTGATCCAATCTTGACAATCTATATATTGTTAGGAAGGTTCAAGAACAATAATAAATATTTTACCAGGTTTTTTTTGTGGCTTATTAGATTAAATAACGTTTACTGTCATCCTACAACCTGTAGGACTATTTATGATTACATATTTAAACCATAATATTGTAGTCTAAACATAAAGCGATCATGACAAACCATACATTACTTGAAAGCTTAAAATGTCTAGTTGCCATGTCTGGTGACAAAAATTTGGCTTGCACTGAAGGGCAAATTAACACACAATGGCCAAATACACTCAGTTATTCATCAAAATTGTCATTTGTGGCTTTAATAAAAATGGGAAGTAGCTGTAAGAAAATATCAAGACCACTGAAAATGCCCTTTTTCTACCACCAGGGCAATAATTAAGAAATATCAGTCAACTAGAGGTGTCATGAGTTCGGCCCCGTTTACACTAGTGCGTTTTAGTTCTAAAACGGCGTTTTAACATGAAAACGATCCACGTCCACACTAGCGTTTTACCCAGCGTCTCTCAATAGATCTCCATCCACACTACTCCACCAGAAACGTAAATCACGTGACCATTCGCGCACTCTGGGCATGCACGTTCAAGTATAAACAGGAAGCATGTGTCTCGCTCGGCGTTTGGTCATTGTTAGTCAACAAACACTGGTTGAACGATGAACGCGATGGCAAAGAAAGCAAGAGAGGTCTTTTTGAGGACAGACGACGAGGTCGAGTTGTTACTTAAAGTAACAAATGAATATATAAAACATCCATGGCAATCGAAAATACAGTGTTTACAGTGAAGGCTGGTCTGCCGTCTGCCAGTGTCGTTATAGCCATGTGTGCTTGACAAATATGGGAAGGTTACGCAATGACCCAAAAGCCACAATCACGTAGCGGATCTCAGCAGCCATGCCTCTGTTTTCAAAGGTCTCCGTTTTTCCACATTCACACTGAGACGGAGCAGCAGCGTTTTAGAATGAAAATGGCCTCTCCAGCGTTTCCAAAACGCTCCGTTTTCACGGCTTAAAAACTCTGGCGTAGTGTGGACGGATGGCGTAACCGTAGCAAAACTTATGCGTTTTAAAACAAAAACGCACTAGTGTACTGTAAATGGGGCCTTAGTCTGGAGGAGAACCACAATTGGAGAATTGCCGAAGTTAATTGGGTCTTGGGGTCAGAAAGTTTTTTAAAACTATGCAACATCACCTACATCTCCGCAAATTGTAAAAAACATTTTTTTTAAAAAAAGGCTCCACTCTTAACCAAAGACAAACTCAAGGCATTGACTTGCATTGTATTTTGTCCCTGCAGAAAGCCAATGGTGATTAGCAGTTCATTCAATGGATATTAACAATTCTGATATCAACATTTTTCTATATTTTGTTTTGTGTGTTTAACAGATGAGAAATAAAATGATAATGGGTTAAGCTGTGAAGTACTAGTTTAAAATATTGAGCAAAAGGTCATATTTCTGCTCATATTTACCAAGGGTGGCAGTATCAGTGGAGGGACTGTATGAATCTGACTTCTATTGATGGCCCACATATTTTTCCCTTCTGCAGATGCGTAAGAAGGAATTTTTGTCATTCCAGTGAAGGGGTTGAAGGTCAAAAGGTGCCAAAAGGAAGAATGTGGATGGTGCTGTCAATCACTGTGAACCACCACAAAAGTTCATTAGCACGACATCTGGAGATTTACACTCCACACATCCCTTTCTTTGCTTTCAGAAGTTTTAAAGCGGACCAACGCCTCTCGCTGTGTTTGGATAAGAGAGCTACAGGGTGATTTTCGTGCATGGCATTGCAGAAATAAGAGGGGAGAGTGAAAACACACAGCCCCTGCATTTTTGGACATGAGACCCCATGCAATAACTGTGCGGGCTCAGATTTCCACTGGGGGAGGAGGAGCGAAGACACTGCTTTCATCCACAGCTCCATTACAATGCTCACGAATGCCACGCAAAACTATTCTTTCAGCGTTGCAGACGGCTGAGGCTGGAAGTTTGTTGTATCACTGCTTGATTTGCCTTTGTTTGTATCAGGACAAAAATGTGAATTGTAATAACAAAAAGGGGTCGTACTGTTTTAATGCTATATACAGTTGAAGGCAGAATTATTAGCCCCCCTGAATTATTAGTGCCTCTGTTTATTTTTTCCCCCAATTTCTGTTTTACGAAGAGAAGATTTTCTTTCAACATTTCTAAACATAATAACTCATTTCTAAAAAATTAATATTTTTATCTTTGCCATGATGACAGTAAATAATATTTTACCAGACACTTTTTCAAGACAGCTTAAAGTGACCTTTAAAGACTTAAGATAATTAGGTTAACTAGGCAGGTTAGGGTAAATAGGCAAGTTATTCTATAACAATGGTTTGTTCTGTAGACTTTCGAAAAGAAAATTTGCTTAAAGGGGCTAATAATTTTGACCTCAAAATGGTTTTTAAAAAATTAAAAACTGCTTTTCTTCTAGCCGAAATAAAACAAAAAAGACTTTGTCTAGAAGAAAAATTATTATCAGACATACTGTGAAAATTTCCTTGCTCTGTTTAACCTCATTTGGTAAATATTTAAAAAAATTCAAAGGGGGCTATTAATTCTGACTTCAACTGTATATTACAATAATCATAATAGAAGATGCCCATAAAGTTTTATTCAATGTAACATTAGTTTATGCACACACAAAAAATCTTGTCAGGCTTAATTAAAACATTAATTATTTCATGATAAATGTAATATACATTTTTGTACTTTTGTACATGCTGTAGTCCATTAGGTTACTAGCTCTTTTACAATAATTCAAAATACTATGAAATTCATAATGATCATTTATTCTTTTATATTTTAAGCACAGGTCAGAATAAGTATTCTAGTTATGTTTTCTAAATATCTGTAACAATGAATGAAGATGAAACATTATTTCACCTATAATTTGCCATTTTATTTTCAAACATTAGATTAGCTGATTTACAAAATTATTTATTGGAAATATTAAATTCGATATTTAATATGTTTATACACTCACTTTTACACATTTCATTTGATGCACACCACAAAACGGGATGTCTTTTGTTGGACTGTAGTTCAATCAAAATATTTCCCATTTTTCTCCATTTTTTTTATTTTTAGTAAAACGAAGTAAACAATTCGCAGAAGGGATCTGAGACCACTATGGAAATGTTTGCATTACAAAATATTTGATACAATTTATACATTATTTTGTCCAACAATGAAAGTCTTTTGTTATTCAGAGGAAGAACATCTGACTCTGTATAAATGATTTCACATGATCAACTTAAATGAGTTTATTCCATTACTTACCCAGAAATAGTGCAGAATCTTATTTCTGTTTTAGTAAGCGTCATGTCATCGCTTATGTATCAGAGGATTTAAATTCAAAACCTTACAGTTTCCTTTAAAGCTTTTTAGCTCCAGGTTAGATTCAGATTGCAGAATTTCTGGCTGTGTACATACATTAAAAAAAAAATGAAATAAAATAATAGAGTAAGCTGTAAATGATAAGTATAAGTAAAATTAACACTGACACACACACACAAAACAATTTTAAAAAGATATAAATAAGATTTTAGGATTATTATTGCAGTTTATTCTGGCAAGTACTACAATATAATTTAAATGCAATCTTTACTTTTATTTTGTCTTTATGTCAAACATCTTCCAAAGTATGTAAAGAGTATTTTAAAAAGCCATAAAACGATAATGAAATGATTATGATAAATCATATTGGTGCCAGTAGATGTTAGTTTATTATATTGCTGGCTGTATAGGTGTAAAACTACTATACTGCAGTCTTTATAGGTTTTGAGTTATTGTTTTATTGCTGTGGAGTGTGATTT
The DNA here is from genome assembly GCA_903798035.1 of Danio albolineatus. Lineage (NCBI taxonomy): Eukaryota > Metazoa > Chordata > Actinopteri > Cypriniformes > Danionidae > Danio > Danio albolineatus. The sequence goes on from CAIGQQ010038942.1 coordinate 5,033,138, forward strand.
GCTGACATTTGATTGGTGAAATCAAACTGGCCTCAGAGGAATCTGACTCTCGCTCTGACACCTGTGATGTTTGTACCATTTGTCCTCAATACGTTGTGTACATTTTAGGATTGACTTGGTTAAATGTGTTTGTGTTTCGCTGGTTTAAAGCAGCAATAACCATAAAACCACAGGAATTCTGGTGCGCCAACAAAAATGAGCGTTAACACGTTTTGTAAGGTAAGGTGACACTTTTTATTTAAAACATATACTGGTTGTTGTCCACTGATAATTCTGAATGTTTGAACATTCAAATAAAATCCTTTCGGCACATTTTGTAATCATATTTTATGCAATAATAAAAACCTCAGCGGCATACATAACTACAGATTTGTAGAGTGGAATAATACTTTGAAAACATTTATTATTAATGCCAAAAGTTACTGCATAATTAAAAAACTAAACGTTGTGATTGATGATATTATTTAATGTGCATGAACGAACAGTGAGCACCTCAGCTTTTATTATCTGCAGGGTTATAACAAAATGTATTGTATTGTAAATGTATCATTTGTGTTTTTTAGTGGTCAAAAGTTCATTTAATATGACTGATATACTAATATATTTTTAGTTTAGATTAGATTTTAATTTATTTCATTTGTTTTGGTAAAAGTTGACTTAGATTGTGTATTAATATTGATTCATTCATTTTCCTTTAGCTTATTCCCTTTATTTATCAGGGGTTGCGACAGCCGACTGACATGCCAGTGTATTATCAAACTATGTGTACACCTTTTTGAGTGTGTATCTGTTCCTACATGTGTGTAATCTGTTTTTCTTAACACATTTATTGTCTTTCATGTGTTTATTGTCTTTTATGTGTTACATAACAATGCGAATAGTATATTGTTTTGTTTTTTAGAGTATGTTATTGTATTTTGGTGTCTGGAGCCAGCACCAAAGCTTTCCACTCATAGTACTGTACACGTGCTGCTGCTGATGTGATGAAAGTGGTTTAATTTGAATTGATTTGATATTAATATGTTTGTGTATATTTTTAAATTAAGTTTTAGATTAAAATAAGTCATACAATTAAACATAATTCAGAAATGCTGCCTTGACAGCTGGTCGAAATAAAATTATAGAATGTTTAAGATAATTACATAGAAACATCCAGTAGCGCATGGAACAGAACGTTAAATTCTGGAGTTGAAAATAGACGTATTTATGTAAAACACACTCCAGTACTCTTTGTTTTATTTCTCTGAACTCTGAAAAATATCACAAAACAAACAATACAGTATAAATATTCATCTCAAAACTGGAAAGTTTATTTTTCATTCATCTCAATTATGTAGGCTTTTGTTATGAGACATACTGTTAATGTACACATTGTTCTGTTGGCTTAAGATTGCTTGTCAGTCATGTATTAACATGCGAGAGGTTTGAAACTCGCACCGTAAAAGACTGTGCTGTCGAAACACTTCACAACTATGAGAGGAATGTAATGATCATAGGTTGCCTGTGTGTCTAAAAACCAGACGAAAGGGTACAGTGAAGTGAACATAAACAGTACTGGCTTTTCACTCTTTCCTTTTCTTCTTTTATATGTAAATATAGCTTGCGGCTGAAATGATAGGACCTGTCAATAATTATAGAACTATTTTTTCTCAAGGAACAAAAACATATATTTGACTGAACACTGCTAAAGCAAAAAAAAAAAAAACTTATTGTAGATTTATATGTAACCACATTAGTTGCATGTCTAAGAGCATGTACACAAATTAAGAGAACTTGCAATTTTTTAGTTTCTATGAATTTATTAGTTATGTGTTTAAGTAAAATGTTATAATAAAAATATGTTTTATTCTATAAAGCAAAACATTTCCTTCAGATTTTCAAATACAAATTTAGTGCATTTTTATTTCCCAAAAAAGATAATTGGTCAGAATAACAATTGATTTCACTTGTTGTGATTGAAACATCAGGGTTATTTCACATGGAAAAAAAGATTAATTGGATTTACTCAATTTATTTAAGCTAACTGGATGAAAACTATTTATATGGGTTGAATTTGAACAAGCAAATGAAGCTGAATACTACATTTTATTTATGCCACTGGCTTACTTGGTTTGGGACTTGTGGAGCTGCGCATCGATGGATTTGCTCTTCAATGTTTGTCTTTCAGTGACTTTCAGCAGTGAGAATTAAACCACACAGAAGTGAACTCCGAAAACTGGACAGAAAGTTTCCATCTACACTCGAAAAATTACTTTATCTGCTTGTTCAAACTACTTATTTAAAATGAGTTAAATCAACACAATTATTTTGTGTTTTTTGGGAGAAAACTTAAATTAAATTAAGTTAAATTAATCGATTTGTGTTGAACCCAATAGTTTTTACAGTATTAGAACTTTATGTTAAGCTGCTATGACACAATCTACATCGTAAAAGTGTTAGAAATAAAGATGAATTTAATTGAATTATTTGTTTGTTTAAATTCTGTCCATAGAAATTGTTTACAACCAGTTACCTTAAAAAAAGTAAATCCAATGAATAATTTTTCTTCAGTGCACTAAATATTAATTCCTTAACTTAAGTGAAAGCATGGAATCACACATTACTTTAACCTGTATATATACTAAATATTGATTCCTTAACTTAAGTAAAAGCATGGACTTGTGTTGCCTAATAATTCATATTTTCTGGTCTAAATGAAAACATTTATATTGAAAATTTGAAATGGTAGTTTGCAGAACAAAACCACAATTGTGTTTTACACAGACATATCGTTTAAAATAATCCATTTTAACCTTTTAATTCTGAGAAATTTTAAGAGGTCTCCTAATTTGTCCCATTCATTTCTGTTCATCATCAATGACAGTTTGGTTTATAATAATGAATATTGTATAATAATTATTATAATAAATATTATAATAATGAAACTGTAAATGGCTTAAAATTTGTCAATGAAAATAGCTCTGAAGCATTCACACATAACTTTAACCTGTATATTTTTGGCTGCCTTGCCGTACTGGACTTGAATTGTGAAGTGAAACAACGTGCATGTAAATACAAACCATTACCGAAGACCTTGAGGCAAATTTAGCAGGAATTAAAAGAGTGTGAAGTATGTCCTCTTTGCTCACATGACTTTATGACGCTGCTCTACAGCAACTTACTACTTTCCAAACATTTTGACATTCCATATTTATATACACAAGGAGATCGCCATGGAAACATCCCTGCAATAACCTTCCCCCCTTGCTTATTATGTTGCTATGGCAGCCATCCCAGAATAGTCCTTTTCAGTTTGTCCCTCCCTCGTGTTTATGACTCACGACCTGCAGGGGAAACCACAATTCAGGCTGTATCTCATGATGTTCCTCCCCAACGCTTGTACTAGAACATATTGGATCTCAAAGAGGGGAACTCCATGAAAATACTGAAAAAAATGTGTCTGTGGAGAGCACAGTGATCAGAACCATCCGGATGGGGGATGGTCAGCATTTTTCATCAGATTTTTACTGTTGCATGGTAGCATTTACTAATAACTTTGTCGTACATGTATGTAAGTATAAATGAAAGTATTACAATAGGTGAAGTATTTTAAATACTTCACCTATATGAATATCCATCTTTGTCCAAATGTGATTGTACCGAGTTTTAATTTATGGGTTGCACTTCCGGTTTGGGCAACTTCCATATAAAAGAACTGAAACAAATGATATACAATAATAAGTCTGTGCGACAAACAATTGATATACATAGTAAAAACTGAAACAAAGCTATTTGTATGTCTTTGTGCTTTATAAGTCATGAAAATGGCGTAATTCTATCATTTATAGCATTTAATGTGCCATTGTTGTCAGGATAATGGTGGCAAGAGCATATTTGAGTTCACTGTTGTTTTTTCAGATTAATTCTTTTTGATAGTCTGCATATTAGGCTTATTTAATATTTTACGTGTCCATATTGCTGTAGAAAGTCAGGAGGTTTTGGGTTATTTTATGGAAGCTTTCTCTCCTAGCTCCCCTTATGGTTGATTAGTGCAATATTGAGGTAAAGTTGGTTTTATATTTGCACATTCCTTCAGTGACAACTTGCTCCCTATATTGTTTTCCACGTTACTTTGAATATTAGGTCTGACATTACGTGTAAGTATGCCAAAACAACATTAGCACAGTTTGTTTTAGACTGTGAATGATGCACTTTGATAGCCATTTGTTGCTATGATTTCACTATTTAGAACTTGCAAAGAATACTTTTCTGAAATTACATTATTAAGGAGAATGTCTGAATATAAAACATATACCTCAATTGGTGCAATTGTCTGTTACCAACAAATACTTACAAACAAAATAATTCCTTTTAATAGTAAATGGATGAACTGAGAATAATGCGACATCATTGTACACTGTATTGTAAATACTTCACCTACTGTTTACAGTTTAACAGATGTTACTCCTTTTTTTGCAATAGCAGCATGGTGTATAGAGAAACAATGGATAACATTAAAATGTTGTAAAAAATGTATTATATTAATTTAAAATTAAAAGTGTTTTGTATTTTAGAAGTCACTCAATTTGAATTTCAAGCCTAATTCAGGCTTATTTTAATACCTTTTCTAGTACCATTTAACCCTAAAATGACATATTTTACTTTTAAATTTTTTTACATTTTAGTACCCTCATTTTCTTAAATGTGTGTAGATTTCATGCATTGCCATCTTAAAATTCCTTCATTCATTTCATTCTTTTTTTCCGCTTTTCCGGGGCCAGGCCACGGGGGCAGCAGTCTTAGGAGGGAACCCCAGACTTCCCTCTCCCCAGACACTTCCTCCAGCTCCTCTGGGGGGATCCCGAGGCGTTCCCAGGCCAGCCGACTGACATAGTCCCTCCAGTGTGTCCTGGGTCTTCCCCGAGGCCTCCTCCCGGTGGGACATGCCTGGAACACCTCCCTTGGTAGGCGTCCAGGAGACATCCGAAACAGATGCCCGAGCCACCTCAGCTGACTTCTCTCGATATGGAGGAGCAGCGGCTCTACTCCAAGCCGATAAGATTCTGACAGTATAATAACCCTGGATAAAAATGCACGGTTTCACGGTATGATGGTATTGTTTTTACTGCTCTAAAATATATTCTTTTTAAGTGTCTGGGTAAAAAAACAACACAAGTTTGAACACAAAAACATTTTATTTTGAGAAACATTTATAATATTTTGTAACAGTAAACATGTCAGACTAAATAATTCAAATCAATCTGTCTTCAATAGTTTTAAAAAAAACAGATTTCTTTACAATTTAAAGCGGTGTCTTTGGATATCTTTTCTGCCGGAAATACTGTTTCTTTAAAAAAAATGTAAATAAAAAGTCTTACACATACCTTAGGAACAATATAGCAGAAAATTTGATGGTTTTAAAACCTTCACTTGTCCAAACCATGGTAGACGGTTATCGCCCCATGTCTACAGTGTAGTATCTGATACTTTTTCTTGTAGCTTCTAATACGTCTGTCTCTGTTGCCTAGTAACTTTCTGCTATCAAAAACGAATCTTTCTGCTAGCAAACATATAACTTTACTTCAGACATGTATTTCAAACGGTCTAAAACAACATTTTTGCTGCTGTGAAAAAACATTTACTTTCCCGCAAGTGAAGGATGCACCTTTGGGGAGGTGTAGAAACATAATTATATAACCTACAAAAATGTATTTTAGGGACAGACATTCAAAGCTTAATTTTAAAACCTAAATAAAAGTTTTAAATGCCAATATGACCAATAAAAAAACGCAATTAGTAAAGCTGTTACTTTAACAGTTCCGGTGTTAAGGGGTTATGTTTTTTTATGGTCTATCTCATCTGTCCATAACCTTTACCTTTTGATCACCAAGCCCGCTTTAAAAGCTCCAATTATTTGATCATCTTTACATGGGTTGTGAGTCAACACAGTTCCTCAGCGCAGATCAGTCTAATATTTGGAGGAGTTTGTGTGGCCGTCATCACTTTGCCAGTGTGCATATTTTACTGTGAAAAATATAAAGTATTTATTAAAAGCATTACAACACTGGTCTTATTTTAAATACTTATTGTGATAGAACATTAATAAAGTAATTAAGGTGTTAATAAATGAAGATGGGCGGCATGGTGGTCAGTGGTTAGCAGTTACCAGACCCAGTCCCGGCATTTCTGTGCAGAGTTTGTATGTTCTCCCCGTGTTCGTGTGGGTTTTCTCCGGATGCTCTGGTTTCCCCCACAGTCCAAAGACATGCGCTAGGTAAATTAGATAAACTTATTTGGCTGTAGTGTATGAGTGTGTGTGTGTGTGTATGTGAGAGTGTATGGGTATTTCCCAGTATTGGGTTACGGCTGGAAGTGCATCCACTGTGTAAAACATATGCTGTCAATAGTTGGTGGTTCATTCAACCCCTTGTAAAGGAAAATGAATGAATAAATGAAGATGAAGTTTGGAGTTAGAAATTCTGTATCATATTGCAAAATAAAAGATGTTAACTTGAAGTGATGCATTTTGGTTGCTTTTGTTTGTTTTTTTGTAGCATTATCTGGCAACACTGATTGCTGGTACTTGAATTGACACAGTGGTCATCATAATATTATTTGTACAAAACCCTGTCAGATGTTATCAAAACAGTGGCACAATTAACCCCGTAAAACACTTGTAATTATTTAGAAAAAAATGATAACCTTTAAAAACACTTTAGTTTAACCCTAAAACAGCTCCCTTCCCAAATAACCTTTGTAGCAAAATGTTCCTGTGTTCATACAGTTCACAAAACTCCCATCCTCCATTCTAACCAGAGAAAAGCAGATGTGCCAACTGTAATAATAATAATTGCAGTCTTCAGAAGTAACCTACATTCACAGGTAGCACACGCCCTTGCTCTGCAGCAGGCCCTCCCATAAAGAACAGGATGAACCTATTGAAAACAGCACAGCTCGTCTTTGTTTGTAGTGTACTCGGGATACAATAACATATATAGTCTGTTATGCCTCAGCAGTGTTACAAAACACCTGGCACTTTGTGTGGATTTAATTTACATTATCTGAATAAATAAGCTCACCTGGTTGTTAAAAGGGATTATTTTAAAGTAGTGCTGAGAGAAAGAAAAATAGAACTGTTTTTACGTTGCATGTTTGAAAATGACAAATATCACCCAAACAGTGAGCATATATGTATATACTTATATGTACATTTTTTTTACTTAAACTTTTTTTTATTATTTATGATTCTAAAAATGCTGATATGTATTTCTAAATAGAAAAGAAATAAGGAAAAAAATAACAGCTTTATACAAATCTGCAAATTTCATTTGCAGAAATCATTATTAATGTTGTTTTAAAAACCTAAAATTTGTATTTGTTAATAAACTGAACTTAATTTTTTTTAAATGTATTTAAAAAAAAGACATTATATATATAAAAATAATTATTATATAATTATATAAATCTCTTTTATAACTTGCTTGTTTGACCAGGACATAACTGAACCTGTCAGGAACTATCATATCACTCAGTCACTGGAAGTAAAGGTTAACTTTGTTTATGCACATATATGTGTATATTAGGGGTGTATTGGTTCACAAAATGTATGGGTTGGTACACTTCAACACAATGATGTCACAGTTTAGTACCGCAAAAAGAAAGAAACTGATTGAAAAATGTCAGTTCTTTCAGATTTAGTTTTAATTCATTAAAGTAGATATTTAATTAACAAAAAAATCATTCATTCATTTTCTTTTTGGCTTAATCCCTTAATTAATTTGGGGTCTGGTCTCCACAGCGGAATAAACTGCTAACTTATCTAGCATTGTTTTACACAGCGAATGCCCTTCCAGCTGCAAGCCATCACTGAGAAACATCCATACACACCCATTCGCATGTCTTTGGACTGTGGGGGAAAACCAGAGCACTCGGAGGAAACCCACGTGAACACTGGGAGAACATACAAACTCCACACAGAAATGCCAACTGACCCAGCCAAGGCTTGAACCAGCTACTTTCTTGCTGTGAGGCGGTCGTGCTTCTCACTGTGCCACCTTAACAAAAAATGAATAAATAAACTGTGTTTTGGCTATAGCATTTGCATTTAGAAAACAAAGACTACCTGTTAACTGATCACTTGAAAAGAATATATACTTTAACAATGCAACTATTTTTGTTTGTCTGGACAGGACTATCATTTATGGCCATTGTGCAGCTGTGGAAGGCATCAATGAAAGCTTTCAAACGTTATATTAGAGACTACACGTCCTCCCTGCAGCCCAACTAGCTGTTCTCTGATTTACAAGTACAAACACTAGCGAGAGTGCACATTTGAGATCACTTTGTTCTGCACTGTTTTCTTCAAACTTCAAATAAAGTGGCTCCTCGTATCCTCCAAAGTTGATCCCAGGACACACCCAATAAATTCATCCCCTCTGCCCCTCCTTTCTTCTTTTCCCTTCCTTCTCTTCTTGGTACAGCACTGCGTGTATTGTAGTCATACGGGATGACTCACCCTGACACACCAACACTGACTGCTGTTATTCACACTAGTTCATACAGGCAGACACACCTATGAGCCGCTCACCAGGAAACACCCGTTCCCACATATCCTAGAATTGAACTATATTAACCAATGTTTCATGACTACTCCGGCATCGTTGCTAACTCACTTTATCCAAATGAAAAGCATGAGATCCTCTTGTTTATATTACAGTGACTAATCTCTCAAATATGCATCTGCCTCAAACTACAGAGCTTTGTTGCAATTGCTGCGGCCATTTCATGTCTTTTTTTCAGTTTTTTCCTCCCCTCACATGGTTTTGGAGCTCTGCAGAAAAGCATGACTGTTTTGTTCCTTGACATTCTTCGCCTGTTTGTGATCCAAAAGTTTTTATTGCATCGGGGAGACAAAACTCCTACACCAAGACAGCAACAAGAGAACATACGCACATTGTTCCAGTTGTTTGTTTTTTGTTTTTTCAACTCAAACTGTATTTCCAAAACGTTTGTTAGGATCGTGAGGTTTCAAGGAACCACTACTGAACATCAGAACTAACAAAATTGCAATTCTGTCATCATTTAATCACCCTTTACTTTTTCAAACCTTTATGAGTTACTTAAATTAGTATTCAAAGACAGCTGGAAACCTGTAACCATTGACTACTATGAATGTTAGTGGTGGCAGGTTACCAGCTTTCTTCAAAATGACTTATTTTGTCTTCAAGAGAATAAAGAATCTCAGAAAGAGCCACTTGAGGGCTCTTTCTGAAGACCAGATTTCAAGCATCTGTAAAACTGCTTTTTTTCATCTTAAAAATATTGCCAAACTTAGACATATGCTATCAATGTCTGATGCTGAAAAGCTCATTCATGCTTTCATGATGTCTCGATTAGATTATTGTAATGCATTACTAGGCGGCTGCCCTGTTGGCCTAATTAACAAACTTCAGCTAGTTCAAAATGCAGCTGCTAGAGTGCTTTCTAGAACAAAGAAATATGATCATATTACTCCAGTTCTTTCAGCATTGCATTGGCTCCCTATTAAACATCGTATAAATCTTAAAATCTTACTGACTACCTACAAAGCCCTGAACGGCTTGGCTCCCCAGTATTTGCGGGAGCTCCGGGTTTATTATAGCCCATCACGTCCTCTACGCTCAATTAATTCTGGACAATTGATTATTCCCAGAATATCAAAATCAACTGTAGGCGGTAGATCTTTCTCTTATCTGGCACCTAAACTCTGGAACAGCCTTCCTAGCACAGTTTGGGAAGCAGACACACTCTGTCAGTTTAAAACTAGATTAAAGACACATCTCTTTGCATTAGCATACACATAAAACACAAATGCTTTGGAATCTAAATCCTCTAAAGGATTGTTAGTCTGCATTATTTAGGGCAACCGAAGCCGAGAACACTCCCCAAAAGACATAATTTGAACGGCATCTGCGCTCATGTTAGTCTGTTTTCTATTATTCCCGAGGTTTCCATAATCCTGGACCAGGCCGTATCCTGAGCAGCTGCTGTGGTAGTCATGGAGGAGTGAAGAGCATGAGACGATCCCTTTAAGACGATCCCTGTGACAGACGAGTCCTCGCATTGTTCCCGAAAGGCCAGCCTGTTCACCAGCCGGTGACCCACCTGTGGTCTCTCCGTGATGGATGTCCAGCGTTCTCCAGCCCCGGTGCCTAGACTGCAGCTCTGCACAAGACGTCTGGCCATAGGAGAAATGGTCGTGCCCAACTGAGCCTGGTTTCTCTCGAGGTTTTTTATTTCTTCACTTTCGCCAATTGGTGAAGTTTTTTCCTCGCCACTGGCTTGCATGGTTCGGGACTTGTAGGGCTACGCACCGATGGATGAATCTTCAGTGTTTAGACTCTCAGCAGTGATTATAAACCACGCTGAAATGAACTAAACTGAACTCCAACACTGAACACTGGACTGACACTGTTTAAATTTTTTATAATGCATGTGAAGCTGCTTTGACCCAATCTATATTGTAAAAGCGCTATACAAATAAAGATGAATTGAATTGAATTGAATTGAACTTGAGGGTCAGTAATTTACATGAATTTTGCACATTTTCATTTTTGGGTGAACTATCTCTTTAAAGAAAGAGCGAGAAGCATTGAAGACATTTATTTGTTTTTATTATAATGTAATTTAAATGCCTCATAATTCTTTGAATGCTTTTATTCAAAGCGACTTGCCACTCCTTTCACTTCTTACCAAGACAGAAAGTAAAATGTTGTTCTCATTTGGAGAATGCATCTCCTGTTCACCATTGCGCAGCTCTGAATATGGGTGTGACACATGGATTTGTTCAGCGAGCGCCTCAGGCTTCTCTCTCTGCCTGCCTGCCTGTCTGTCTGTCTTTCTATCTGCCTGTTGGCCTCAAAACCAACGAACCGCCCTCCCACCCCACAACCGCATACGCACACCTACGCTGTTTACCTGCATTTCATGGTGTGAGCAATATCTGAGGCAGCTGAAACAGCCCTTTAAATGAAGCAACCACAGACATCTTTCTCAATCCAACGTGAATTAAACCTTGTGAAACCTACTTTGAGAGATTAGGGCAGGTTAAAACGAAGTAAAAGCATCGGAAAGAGTACAGTGAACGGTTTAGGGGAACATGTGAGACGCTTCAGGCTGCTTTTAGGCAGGGACGAATGATTGATTTAGTGGCTGCAGGGCAGGACTTGCAGCAACAGGAACCTTTACAGCACACAGAATAGAGCACAAACTGAGAAACTATCAATGGCAGGGTAGAGATGAAAAGTCGGATTAGTATTCCGGGCCTTCCAGGTATCTCATCAGCCATGCAAATCCAGTGAAGTTCAGTTGTTGCTTCGGGATAGGGATACATTTCACTTCACTTTTCTCTTAGGCTTGCTTGGTTGGGTGTGACAGTCCCCCAGCCCGTTCTCATAAAAAAATATACACCAAAGTGGCTAGTTTTTACAAAACCATACCATTTCATTTATATAAAATAAATAAATAAATAAATAAACACAGGTGGATGTGCTTCCCAAACCCCAACACTTACTTTCATTGGAACATGAGCACAACATACTAAAATGTACAAATGAGATCATACTGATAAATATAAATTAGCCATCAAATCAAAATGTTATGATTTACGATGAAATCCCAATGTCTAATACTCAAATCGTCCCATCCAGCACCAACAAATCAATCATGTTCAAGGTCAATTTAATTATCTTTCGTTCTTATTCTGAAGCTCTTTTCTTTCTCCTTCTGATCCAATCAACTTGCTTAAATGTATTGAGTTGCTCGAATTTGATTGGCTGATTAGATATTTGGGTGAACAAGTACACTGTAAAAAATAAATTCACGATTTGTTCAGCAGACTGTACTTTTTCTGTCATATATACTAAGCATTGTGAATAACTATTGATTACATAAAAATATATGTTGTGTGAACAATATTCGCTAAAATGTTATGTTTACATGTTACAGTTTTCTGGACAAACATTTTTGTGTTGAACAGAAATGTTGATATTTAAATAATTCGCACATGTGTGACACGACGATCGAAAACTAAGCTTGTTGATCTGTTGCTTGTAAGAGGGGTGACACAGTGGGGCAGTGGATAGCACAGTCGCCTGACAGCAAGAAGGACACTGGTTCGAACCCCAGCTGGGTCAGTTGTCATTCCAGTTCACATGCATTTCCTCTGGGTGCTCAGGTTTCCCCCACAGTCTGAAGACATGCGGTACAGGTGTGTGAATGGATGTTTCCCAGTATTGGGTTGCAACTGGAAGGGCATCCGCTGTGTAAAGCATATGCTGAATAAGTTGGCGGTTCATTGCGATGTGGCAACCTCTGATGCATAAAGGGACTAAGCCAAAGGAAAATAAACGATGAATGAATGCAATAGTAAGTTTGTGTTTGTCATTTTTAGGTAAAATGATTAAAAACAGGATGATACGCTAACTAGTACTAATTACTTATTTTGCAAATTTGAAAAAAAAAAATCATCCACAAAACAGTAAAAGAGGAGTTGACCCAATAGCAGTAACTGTTACTTCAGTTGATGTGACGAGAATATCTTTATTAGTAAAATACAATAATCAACATCGCATGAATAAACAAAATTATGTTAGCTAAACAAAATATTGTTAATAAGAAGAACTAAAAAACAGTTGTTGAGACAATTTAACGTTCTTACTGCATTAAGTTGCCTTGTTTTTTATCTTTTCTCAACAATTTATGTTTTACAGTGTAGTTAGTTTACATAAAAATATAAAAATCTGTTATTATTTACTCACCCTCCACTTGCACCAAACTTGTTTGAGTTTCTTTTATCTAGTACGAAAGTTTGTTTTCCCAGTATGGATGTCAGTGAATGCTGGGTTTCAAAATTATTCAAAATTGCACCTGTTTTTTGCAAAAAACAAACTAATAAAACTTTGGAGCCTCTTGTGTTTGAGTATTTTTTTCGAAACCTTTAAACCTAATAAAAAGCTGTTGAGTGAATACATAAATTAGGAAGACAAGACAAAAGGAAGACTTTTAAGATAAACATGCAAAGGCCATCACATATCATGTCTTCACAGTTTTGCATATTGCAACAGTCTTTTGTTAGCTTGATAAACGCAATGCATCTTTAAACGCCTGTGCTCTAAATTGCACTTTACTTGTTCCAATGAACTGCCCCAACTTATCCTAACTTAATTGCATACTGGGTTTATAATGGTCACATCCTTTATTATATGAGTTAATTGCTCTATTTAATTTCGTTAATAGTCTCTTTCATTGTGAATGTCTGTAATTTGAGTCTGTTTTCTCACTTATAATTTAACTTTCTCATTCATTGATTCATAACAGTAAATATGCTATATAAAATATGATCTGCTGACAGCATGGTTTAACAGCAACGTTTATACTCTATACCTTTTCTACAGCACCTTGGTCAGCATTAGCTATTTTTATTAGAAATAACTGTGCCTTATTTTAACTTCTGTGACAGTATTCTGACTCATCTACCTTATTGTACCATTTTGCAGCGACTTGCCTATTTTGTCATTTAGGCCCTGTTTGTTGGTTTCAATTCTTCTTTCAAATGGCAAACGAAGTGTTCTTTTAGTAGTCTAATTCAGTAAATTAAAAAAGAGGAAACTGAAATGAATTAGTGGTTTCTTTTCTTGTTTAAAATGAAAGAATTTCCACTTATTATTTAGAAAGTGAATTTCAATGGTTAAAGAATATGAATAAAATACTCATTAGAGATTTACACTGGATTTTCTGTTATGAAAACGGCATGGACATCATGTTGGAGTGTCTCAAAGACAGCACTATGTCCTTGCTCACAGACACAATGAACACATTATGAAATACAAGAAGCAATTCTTCAAATGTCAACAAATATTTGACATTTGTCAAAACATCTGCCACAGAAATCTCTGAAACGAATTAGAAATTAGGTCTATATTAAAAAACAAAACAAACAAAACACACATCTCTGATTTAAAACTGCTCTGAATGTACTGTGTCTCTGCGGCAGACTTGTTTTCCAGCAGGTCCTGGTACTACATTTACATAAGTCTACAAATGAAGTTGTGCAAAATGACAATTATACAGCTAGTTGTCACATGCTAGTCACAAGAACTATATCTCAGCAAGATTTAAAGTCAAGCTACACAAATATGTGTTTTGCTGGGAGGATTTTGTTTGAACATCTAGTTTAGAATTAATTATCATTCAGAATTCTGTTACAATAAAACCAGACTAGCATCAACAGTAAAAGATATAATGAAAAACTAGTTTTGCTCTTGCAAAACAAGAGACAGGGTTATTATTTTATATTATATTATATTATATTATATTATATTATATTATATTATATTATATTATATTATATTTTATTATATTATATTATTCATTCATTTTCCTTCAGCTTAGTCCTTTATTCATCAGGGGTCGCCAACTTGTCCAACATATGTTTCACACAACGGATGCCCTTCCAGCTGTAGCCCATTACTGGGAAACACCCATTCAAATTACACACACACACACTCATTCACCTGTACCACATGTACCACATCGTGTCGCCCACTATATTGTATTCATTCATTCATTTTCTTGTCGGCTTAGTCCCTTTGTTAATCCGGGGTCACCACAGCGGAATGAACCGCCAACTTATCCAGCATATTTTTTACGCAGCGGATGCCCTTCCAGCCGCAAACCCATCTCTGGGAAACATCCATACACACACATTCACTATATTATATTATGTTATGTTATATTATTCATTCATATTCTTGTCGCTTAGTCCCTTTATTAATCTGGGGTCGCCACAGCGGAATGATCCACTGACTTATCCAGCATTTGTTTTACACAGTGGATGCCCTTCCAGCCGCAACCTATCTCTGGGAAACATCCATACATTCTCATTCACACTCATACACTACGGACAATTTAGCTTACCCAATTCACCTGTACCACGTCTTTGTACTTGTGGGGGAAACCCACGCAACCACAGGGAGAACATGCAAACTCCACCCAGAAATGCGAACTGACCCAGCCGGGGCTCGAACCAGCGACCTTCTTGCTGTGAGGCGAATGTGCTACTCACTACGCCACCATTATTCATTCATTCATTTTCTTTTCGGCTTAGTCCCTTTATTAATCCGGGGTCGCCACAGCGGAATGAACCGCCAACTTATCCAGCATTTGTTTTACGCAGCGGATGCCCTTCCAGCCACAACCCATCTCTGGGAAACACATTCATACATTCTCATTCACACTCATACACTATGGACAATTTAGCTTACCCAATTCACCTGTACCGCATGTCTTTGGACT
>CAIGQQ010038942.1:5048849-5068125 GCA_903798035.1 Danio albolineatus
TTCTTGCTGTGAGGCGAACGTGCTACTCACGCGCCACCGTGGCGCCCGCCACCATTATATTATATTATATTATATTATATTATATTATATTATATTATATTATATTATATTATATTATATTATATTATATTATATTATATTATATTATATTATACTATTATGCAGATCCACAAAACCTTAAGTGTCAATTTTCCATCAATTTAATAAGTTTTCCATCTATGTGTTAATAAGAACTATTTTGAACATCTGGAATCTGAGGGTTTTAAAAAATCCAAATACTGAGAAAATCACTTTAAACATCTAAATAAAGTGCTTTGTAATGTACAGTATAATTTACAAATTAAGATTTGCTGTTTTTATGGTAGAAACTTAACAAAATATTTTTTATTTTTGCTTAATATTGGCATTAAAAGAAAAATCTGCAATGTTGACCCACACGATGTACTTTTGACTTTTATTATTATATTATATCATATTATATTATATTATATTATAAAACTTGAAAACTGCAAATGTTATTTGAACAAAACCCTACAATTAACACGGCCAGATCATGTGCCACCATGCCATATGACACTTTATGCCAGGCAAGTATGCAAGGCCACGCTTTCCAGAATAATGTCAATTAACAACTGTACAATTAACACACTGCCTTTTTTCTTTCTCTCTTTAACCGTTCAGGAATTGTAGCCTGCATATTTTTCAATCATAATTATAACTTTTGAAACACTTAACAAATTGCTTCAATAAAATTTGTGGCAACTTGCACAAACCTAATGATTAAAATGACTGTCGTTCAAAGAATAGAGTTCAAACTTTCAGATAAAACCTGTTTCCATTCACGAGCTTTACCGCTGTATTAAACAGACATGCCAATCAAACAGTAGGTGGGCTGGACTAAAATTATAAAGGACCACTCCCTGCTACACCGTTACCCCCGCCTTCTTCTCCAGTGAAGAACTCCACAGTCCAAACCCAAACTCTGCCATTCTCCATAGCCCGGAGTTACAGGCGCACTGAGAGAAGAGAGAAAAAATAAACAGCACGAAAGTGAGAGGAAGAGAGAGAGAAAGAGAGACAGAGAGCAAGTGGCACAAAGTAACTAATAAAACAAGGCAATTATAAAGCGAGGTTCCACGCCTCGAGAACGAACGAGAGTACACGAATAAGTTGAGTTTAGAAAGCGTGGTGGAAAACTTCTGGGCTGTGGCAGAAAGCTGTGGACCGCGGAGGATGCCAGAGCAAAGGCGTTGAAGGATTCAGGTAAGTTTGTGTGTCTCACTCATTCGGTTAATGAGTTCTGGACTTTTTTTGTGTGTGACGCTCACGTTTTAGAGGAGTTTTCCCTTAAACCGTTTTATTTTCCAGAGCTTTCGTGAATCTTTCGTTGTTTATTAACGCGATATTTTAGGTTCTAATGAAAATCTGCTATGTCTCACAAACTTTATAATCATTTGGATGTGTGAACATGAAGGGTGGGTGGGTGTGTGGGTGTGTATCTGCTCTGCAATTGTCATCTGTTGCGCACGTTATTTCCCCCCCAACATAATTTTATCTCAATATTATTACTAAAGTTCGCCATTGTTTAGCATTTCGTAAACTTGACCTGCTAAATCACTCAGGATTCACAATTAACGCAAATTTCTTTGGACTTTTGCATGTTATGCAAAAGATAAACCCAAGTTAAAAGAGTGCAACGTGGATAAGAAGGTTGTGTATGACTTTGGTTGCATGACTTTGCCCACGTTGTAAAAAAAAAAAAAAACATATATACATATTTGAAGAAAGTAGTGTTCGTGCGCATACTGTAACTCATGCCACGCTTGCATAGATTTTTTTTATATTCCTCTCAAAATGGGTATAACCCTCCCATACCAAATCTGGTCATTGCTCAAGTTTTTTTGGACAACGTCAGCACATATTCTGCACTGTGGGTGAATTATGTTTCCATATTTTTTATCCGTGCTTATTTTTTATATGCGACTTAAGCTTGTTTTAAACATTCTTCTTGTATTTTAGAATAAAAAGTGATTTTTATTCATTTATTTGAGAAGCCTGTCTCAGTTTGCCTTGATTTTCGTAACCTGGAGCCCTGGCCAGGGTGTGGGTAGTGAGTAAGAGGGGTGAAGGGAGGAGGGGGTAATGGAATGTAGTGGTTTGGAAAGACTTACTAATTGAAACCAGGTTTGAAGCAGAGAGGGGGAAAGTAAGACTTGCTATGGAGAAGAAAGAATGAGGTGTTTTATTCACGCCCGACTGAGGCGTCAGTTTAGTTATGGAGTCATTTTGCCGTAGGACCACTGATGGTTTGTTATATAACAGAAGAAGAGAATGAATAGAATGGATAACGAGAGTGAGAAGGACATTAAGAGGAGAGTTGCTGATAAGTGCTGACAGATTTGAGATATTCATGGAGTGTTGACATACAAAGCTGTTTTGCAGTTTGTCTGATTTAAGATAAGATGTTCCTGAGCAGATTTTTCATCAGAGAAACATTTGGAGCCCATCCCCCTCCTCCTGCCACACCCAAGGCTTTCTTCTGTTTTGTCAGAACAGATGACTCCATCGCAGAATAAAGCATACAGTATCAAATCTGCACTTGAATCATATTTTATTTTGACAGTCTAAGTGCACCCAGCATTTGTAGTCTTTGTTTTATGTTCTTTATTTGTGTTTGCGTTATGTTTAGTAACATCTTAACCTTGGCTTTATTTGAAGCTTTCAGAATGTTTAGTTTATAAAAAAAGAACAGGGAGTTTCTTGCTTATCTTAGAAGATTAAAGATTTGGATGTTGAGTAAAAACACTGTTTGGGGCCCTCTGTGTCTTTATCTGATGCGCGACTGTCCTGGAGGTTTACAACAGAGGCAAAACTTTCTCCTGCTGTGTGTTGATAGGTCAGATTAAAGAGTGCTTCGTAGAACTCTCTATTCCAGTGTGAAAACGGAAAGAGTCTGGACTTGCGCACACTTCCTTTGTCGTTTCCTTACACGCTTGTTGAAAACTCCAAGGGAGGTGTGGCAGGCTTCATAGATGAGCATTTTGTTTCTTGATTATTTGTTTTTTCCCAAAAGTGTACAGGATGACAGAAATAAATCCTCCATGAAATTGTGATGATAATCCATCACAGATAAGTTGGCAGCGCACTTGTTTTTATAGATAATGCCTTCCAGGATGTGGGGATCATTTGAAATGTTTTGAAGTATGAAGTTTGAGCTGAAGACTTTGTAGCATTATCTTGGTACATGCCTTCCTGTTCAGACAGACTCTGGAGTTGTCATCATTCCATGGTTGAGAAATATTGGCGTAAAGCTAGCACAAAGTTGGACAATGCTGTATGCCTTTGCCAATATGGCTCTGAGTCAGAGTCAGGCATTCTTCTTTCATAATTTTTCCATATTGACAGAGTTGTGTTGTAATACCAGGTCTGGCAAGCATATGCCTTATTGACAGGCATGTAAATTTTACATGAAGCTTTTTTTTAGCTCTTAAAACCTTAATTGATTTCAATGTGCATATAAGCACAGTAATCAATTTTATTAATTAGCATTTCCAATGGATCCCATTTACCACTTCGATTTAAATATTGCTGAAAATAAATAATTTGATGTTTTTTTTGCGAATAAACATGACGCATTATTGTTCTAATCATTATTTTACTTTTGGACTTTAGGTCAAGTTGTGCCTATGATGATATGTGATAGACTGTACTTTCATTGTACTTCTGCAATCCAGTTGGATTACTAGATTGCATTTGTTGTCTGTCTTGAAATAGAAAATGCGGTGTGCAGTTGATTAAGGCTTAGGATCACATGACAGCAGAATGATTAGTCTGTTTATAGTTTATAGGCCTCAGTGTCCAAGGCTGCATATCCTTTTTAGTTGAAGTTTAATGCTTCAATTATGTACGAGTCCTCCTGTTGTCAGAAACGGGTATGAAAATAGCCGTTGTTGCTGACATGACATTAAATAAAAAGATGTACTGTATGATATGATTCAGAAATGGGTACTTTTGGAGATGACGTGGTTCATATGCACAAACCACCATTTATTGGTTATGCTGTAACTAAGGTGAAACGCATGCACTAACTTGCATGACATGATGCAATTATTTTCTGGCTGCCACACCTGCCATTGCAGCTTTACAAAAGTAATTGTTGATTTTTAGTTTGTGCATTTAATTAGAATAAGTACACATTAGTGGGTTTATTTCTTACATGATTCATTACAACATTACATTACAATGTTTTCAACCAACCTGAGCTCAAATTTAAAATTACTAAACAATTTTTCTTGTATAAGAAAACCACCAAAGATTTTTTCTTGGTTAGTTTCGAATAGTTTTTCAATGCAATATGTTTAAGGTTATTCAGTGATCGCTATTCTTGACATAGACTCAACATTTGACTTGCAGCTCATGCTACTTCACGCCATCCCAGTAATGTAGTTATGCATAGCTTCTTGTTTACAACAGCACAGGGATACAGGCTGCTGAGGTTAGATCATTCTAGGTGCAGTTTATGCGAGTTTGTTTCTAGTTGAATTTTTGGTAGAGAAGCAGAGAGTTCTGATCTGTTATTTGGATGTTTAAATCCACATGCCTGTTGACTTTTTCAAAGCTCTTGGCAGTGGCATTATGGACCTAACTATAAAATCGACTAATGGCGTTTGAAATGTGATGCACACTGAGCTGGATAGAGAACCACCTTGCCATCAGTCATCGCCATGTATTTGATTGCTGACTCATCCTTTGACTCAGTTTGAAAAGCCTTGTTAACAGGATAAACAAGCAAACGCATGGACAAAAAAATGACTCAATGAGGGGATTGAAAGACTTTAATGT
This sequence comes from Danio albolineatus, assembly GCA_903798035.1. NCBI lineage: Eukaryota > Metazoa > Chordata > Actinopteri > Cypriniformes > Danionidae > Danio > Danio albolineatus. Next base: position 5,053,692 of record CAIGQQ010038942.1, read on the forward strand.
ATCTAAGATGTTAATGTAAACATGTTTCTAATATTTCAGTGATCAGGGTTATTTGAGGTAATTGTCTACAACATGTTTTTATGGTTTCATCCATGTCTTCTATTTGTTCCTCTAAATTGGTGATCTTCCACAAAAAAGATTGAAAGCTACAACTTTGCACGAGTTTTTGGTCACTTGTGGGTTTGAATTGTGTCCATGTGGAAGTAAAAGTGGAACTTTAAACCAAAAAGCAGCTATTCCTTTTTATGTATGAGCTCCGAAATTGTCTGCCTGCTGCAAGAAAACATGAATGATGAGCCTTTAATAGAGAAATATGACTTGCACTTGTCGCATTAAAATCAATCCTGTAATTTGCTTTGGAAAAACGTGTCTGCTAGGGGGCGAGTAACCAAGCAACTCCTGTAAGCAAAGCCAAAGGCCACAATTTATGTTGATGCATTGTGTAATGTTCACTGAGTTTGTGCGCGCGTGTGCCTCTTATTAAACATTACAACACTTTAATGGAAACAGTGTGGCATTAAACACTTACAGTGGCTTTTCTATAATTGGTGGTCTGGTTGTTTGCCCAAAAATCTATCACTTATCTATGCCTCGACATTGCTGAACCTTTGTAAATTTAGATTTATAGTCGTGCAATTTCTCTCATTTATTCTGAGACAGTAAGACTTTTGAAACCATGCAGACAATTATTTTTACGGCTTCTTTACGACTGTGCGTTAATGTTACGAGGTGCTTCTGTTAGTCTTTATAAATGCGCAAATCATCTTCCTTCCTTAAAATTAATAATATAAATATAAAGGACCGATTTACCTTCCTTTACTGGGTGTTAGTAAGTGGAAATCATGAAAGAGTACCCTGTTTTTGTACCCAGCTCAGACTGACTGGGTGAGTTGAGTGGTTGGGTAGAGAGTAGGACATTGCTTTGGAGTTAGTCACTGCAGGAGAGGCTGGGCTCTCTTCCAGTTGGCCTGACGGCTCTATCAAGGAATGCGTGTGACTGGAGGCCTGGGTGGGGCTCGCAGCTCACTGTGCGGGCTGAGAGATGGTGTGCATGTAGTTTCTCTCATATTGTGCGAAGGGCGTGCCTCCTACTTTGGATTTGCAGAGTTTGTCGACTGTGTTGTGCCATAAACTGTGCTCCTTTTAGATTTGCACAGTTGTTGCCAAACGACCTCTGAAAGCATTGTGGTGTCGTCTGACACATCCTAGACCTGTGATTATGGTTGCGTTTAGTTCTAGTACCAGTCTTTCTCATGCACGACAATACGAACTATATATAAAGTTTTCTTTTGAAATCGAGCTCTTGCTAAGTTTTTTAAAGCTAAGTGTCATTCTTTAACCTAGCATGTGCAGAAGTTAGTTAGTAATTATTACTGAGCTCATTTTTAACAAACAATTTTGTTCTGATAGCTCCACCTATAGCGAGGTGACAGCAAACTTGATACAACTAAGTACTGGGGCTCGTAGATGTCACCCGTTTGAGTGTACACAGCTGCTCTGCCAAATGTTGTTCTTTGCAAACAGTGTGACAGCATAGTCCAGACTGGCCTTTATCACTGAGAGCCTATTTCAGTCACAGCTCAGAAATAACCATCCGCTAATGAAACAACAGGGTAGTGAGAGGTTCTAGCAATTGTTTCCATATTATAGACATTTGGAGCTGGCGAAGTTCTTACTGATTTGACCCCCACAAACTCACAAACAAAGCTGCCCCTTCAGAATAGGTCATTTTCAGATCTATAAAGCAAACTTCTAATCAGATGACTTTATTTTCCCCCTAAGAGCAATCTTTATTTCAAACGAAACAGAGATCCTCTTTGATTATAAGATAGAGTAAATATACGGTTTTCTTGGGGTGAGTTTAAATGAGCACTTTTGTAAAGTTGTTTTCTTGTCTATAACAGTGGAATAGTACTGGGAAAAGGTGATATCAGGGCAGGTCCCCGCAAGCATGTACCTGTCTGTGCTGATTCCAGCATTTGTTTGCAGTGCTAGTGTTACATGAAGTATTTTCTTTTCTTTTCTGCTGTAGGGAAAACCTCTTTATTTCATGTAACCATATATGTGATCCTCAGTCATTAACGATATTAGCAGCACTGAAACCACTTTTAATATATCTTTGGCAAAGTGTTCACAGAAGCAAACATGCATCTTGTCTTGTCATGCATCCTTGCCTTAAAGGCCTGAAAGACATTTATGAAATGAAACAAATTCCTAACATTTCTTTGGCCTTGACTGGAAAACTTAAAACAGATATCTCTTTGTCCTTGGCCTCCTCCATGCAGAAATTGTCAAAAGGGGATGCCTAATTGGACGAGAAGCCACAGGACAGCTTTAAAGTCCATGAAGCTTGAAGGACAATTTAACAATTTAAAGATTCAGAGACAGTTGATGGCACTTGCATTTACACAAGCTCCGTCATTTCTCTCGGCGATGCCTCTCTGAGTCAAGGGAGTATTTTATTAGGTATTTGGTAATAAGTCACTTGACTTGGTCTTTTGAACAATTGACACTTATCAGTTTTAGTCAGCTAGAGAGGTGCATTATTAAAGCAAATATAGAGCAGAGCAAATATTGAACTATTTGACAGAGAAACGGTTTCCAACATGAACTGCCCATCTGAAAATTTTATTTGTATAAAGAAATTGACTTTTTTATTGTGTAAGATTAGAGTGGATAATACAGTTTCATAATTTGGAATGTGTGAAATTTAATAGGAAAATTGACTGCATAGTTTAGCTTTGACTGACTTTGACCACATAATGTGAGTTATGGGGTTTTTAGGAGATCAAATGAGGATTTGCACATGATGTTTGCCTCTATTGTGAAAGAAACTTACATGATCTTTGTTTTGTCAAGTTTCATGGCATTAAACTAACAATGAACGGCTTGCGATATTTCATGTTTTTAATTTACAATCATTAAATTACTCCCGGACATCAGTTGCTGCGAACAAAGTGTGGAATTTTAACTTGCTTTCATTGCATTTTTTTATTTTAGGATGCCTGAAATTCCCATGAATAAAACAGTAAAATCTTACAATGACAGTTGACTTTAGTCAGCAGCTCAAACAGTTTTCTAGTGTTCAGATTGCTGGGTGGATTTTCAACCATGTGAGGATGAGTTTGTTTTAAGGGAGTGATGCAGGTGAATGTGTTTAACAATAGCTACTTATCAAACTTCCCATTTAAACGCAAACAAAGCTAATTGCGTTTCAGCTGAGTTAATGAAAACTAGTCAGACTATCATTCAGAGGAGATGTTTAAGCTTGTGTAGACATGTGTAAGCTCCTGTGTTTGGTTTGGGCAAAGGATAACTCCCCGTTTTGTGTTCTCATATTGTAACTGTTTCAGTCACTGTCGCCCTCTTAGGGCAAACCAAAGTATAAAACCAACTAGGGTGGGGCTGCATTTTTGAAGGAAAAGGGAAATAAGTTCTGCCTGACAAGACTAGCTTAGGGGCTCGAAACAATGTCTTCCAAACCTTTTTGATGAAGATCTTTCCACATTAACACATTGACACATGAGGTTTTTCCTTTTCTATTGAAAGTTCCCATTTTATATTTAGGGTTTTTTTTAAAATAAAGGAAACATCTGATTTATCTCTGGATTTCAGTAAAGAGACCTGAATTTGAGCATTAGCTTTGGTAGTACAGTAGTTTCTGAGTTGATGTACAGTTATTTTTATCGATCAGTCTGTTTGGAATGGTGATGATAAATTGAAAGTGTAACTAATTCTAACATGTATTCATAAGCAGTACTAAAGCGAGGCTGAAACAATCAATGCACAATATGCACAATTTTTTCATTAAAACACTAGAACATAGTTTATGTAATTTCACTGTCATTTAGAGTTGTCAGACCAGCTGATTTAGAAGATTATCATAAGTTTTGCAAAGATACTGGAAAGATTGCTAAAAACATGATTATATCTTGATGTGCAGAAGAAAAAAACAACAGATGTGTGAAGTCAGAGGAGGTGTGGTTAGCATGCATAAAACATTATATATAAGGATACGTTTTACATGACAATGGTGTAAAAAAAGGATTTACCCTGAATTTTGAGTATGACAACACTGCCAAATTGCTCTCACTTCACTCAGATTTATAAAAATGACTAAAACACTGTAATATAATTGCAATGTTAATTTAAGAAACACTTTGTATCTGCACACATACAACGCTGTATTGTTGCTTTTGCTTACACAATCCACATGACCTGTTGCATGTTCATGACCCAAAACACCATTGTCATGTAAATGTATGAACAAAATGCATAAAATTTTTTTAGTTAAGGGTGCAATGGCTTCTAAAATGAATCAGTCATTCAGTTGCTTAATAGTGGACCGAATAAAAGCAGAAGTTGTCTTCCCTTTGCTTGTCTTTGAGAATGAATTTCTGTATATATGTTATGTCACCTAATTAAGATTTATGAGCCAGTCTGTTAGTTGTTAGTCAGAGCTTTTAATTCACTTTTTAAAGTCTCGGGGTTTCCTTTCAGCTAGTTTTGTTTGAATCATTCAGATTTTGCACTGTGCAACTCGTCATTGCTAGACCTAAAAGGTTGATGTGTCTGAAAGGTGCACAATGATGTGTTCTATCCTATGCGTCTTATGATTGCTCAATCACTGGAGGCAATATGGAGTGTCTGCTTACATGGATCATAGGAGATCATATGATATTTTGGAAAGAGCCATTTGCTCTAAGCATTTACCCTCCAAAGAATGTTGTGATAGTGACATGGTTCATACTCGTATTAAAGCCAAAGGATGTATCACCTGTCTACAGAAAAAAGAAAGTTTGTTACACTTGAAAGTTTTGTTGATGTCAAATGTTTAAAATCACAATGTCAAAATATTAACAGCTCTTATTGTTTATGGAATCATGTAGTATTTATTATTAATGACGTATGCAAATAAGAAGCAAGTACTGTCGCCTCACAGCAAGGTCGCTGGTTCGAGCCCTGGCTGGACTAGTTGGCATTTCTGTGTGGAGTTTTCATGTTCTCCTTGTGCTTGTGTGGGTTTCCTCTGTGTGCTCCGGTTTCCCCCGTCCAAATACATGCGCTATAGGTGAATTGAATAAGCTAAATTGGCCTAGGTGTATGTGTGTGAATGTGAGAGTGTATGGGTGTTTCCCAGTACTGCGTTACAGCTTGAAGGGCATGCACTGGTAAAACATATGCTGGATAAGTTGGCGGTTCATTCTGCTGTGGCAACCTCTGATGGATAAAGGGACTAAGTTGAAGGAATATGAATGAAAATGAATCTCTTGCACACGGGCAGGACTAACTGTCACTAACATGAGGTCATAGCAGTAGAGATTTACAAGAAATATATCAATTCCTGATAGCGTTAAATCAGAATAAATCCTTAATTTGAGAGAGCAATTTTACTCAAATATATCAGGTGGATAAAAGGTAACAACGTCTGTTTCATGAGGGCTTGAGATAAAAGTGAAAAATCAAAAAAACACAACAAACAAACATGTTTTTCTCCTCTCTTACCCTCCCACTCTCAGCGTTTGCTTGTCTGGAGGCGCATTGTGAGGAATGTGTTAGAGCTGTGAGAACAACTGTTGTGTAAATAGTACTGCAGATCATATAGTTTTAACACACGGTGAAGTAACTTGACATGTATGCATTGGTGGTGCAGGATTGTTGATAGAGAGTGCAGGGTGTGGCATCATGTTAAGAGGCAGAACACATACAAGGAGTGAATAAAAACAACCTTTTGCTTGACTTATGTGGGAGGTCTTGAGCATACAGCATTGTACATCAGTACTGTTCTCTTTTCATAAATTCTGGTTTTAGCTTGTTGCAGGCTTAGGCTTCACCTCTTCCACGTTTTGTGTCTATCATTTTTCCCACTGTGGCCTTTGCAGATTGGTTTGCTGAAATGACATGCAGAGGCTTGATATTTCTAAAATGCTAAATATTGTGCTTTATGCTTGTGCAAATAATCGCAAGTCTTCATTTGACGCATTTAGAGTTTACAGCTTGTGATGCATGGTGACGAACAAATAGAATATAACGTATTAAATAAGAAACTACATTCAACTAAATTGTTAAATTACACTCATGTTGGTAAGTAGTTTGTTGTTGCATGATACGTTATTTTGTTTTCTTTGTAGTGTTGAACTTAATGCTGAGGTCAGTTTCCCTTTAATATCTGCTTGAATAACCAAATTCACGAGCTGAAGATTAGTGCCATTTTTGTTTACTTACTTTTTTAATGGATCAGGCAATGACGCTGCAAAAACACTGCTCTTTACAGTGCATTGCTTTTCATCTTTATATCTATACATGTGCATGAATCTTATAGATCGCGATTATATTACACGTCCCTATGGAATATTTTAATCTAACCTATTATTGCAACATAATACTACTTGACATACATTTCAACAAAAAAGGTCATAGGTTAAATTGACTTAAGTTTTGCTACAACAATATTTCTTTCATTCATTATGCATCCAGTTGCTTTTTTTTTCTCAGGTACTACTGATTTCAAAATGCTAGAACTAATGACATATTTCAGCTTATTACACAATATGTGTCCTTACATCTTGAAAAGACCAGTTATTATGAGGTCATGCATGAAAATAGGATTAGGTTAGTGTATTAGAATGTTTCATGAAATATGCATGTAGGTGTTTTCCTATCCAAGACGTTCTGTCTAATTGCAGGGTGGATGATTGTGAGGGGGTGATATCTATGAAACAAAGAGCTTTCTGTGTTGAAAGCTGGAATGGCGGGCCCACAAGTTGGCTAAATAGCTCCATGTTAAGCAATGAAGGCCTTCAAGGTCCAATATTAATTTTAAGGACATTTAAGGACATCATAAGCATGTTTTTTCTAGATGTCAATGTATGTTTATCTATATAATAATCTGAACTTAATGCATTTAATGACCTTATGATGCAGCTTTTGTATTGATACTGGAGATGAGCATGATATACATATGTAGTCTTGCTAGAATGATGTAGTGAAACTTCTGTCTGTTCCCAAAGTAAAATCACGTGTTAACTTACTTTTTTAAAAGATTGTATTGCCATCTAGTGGTCAGCGCTTTGTTCAGAGATCCTTACTTTCATTCTATTCAATAAGTTTGAATGTCTCATTTACCTGTTTATATATACACAACTTTAATTTAAATGAAGATACTAATATTCTTTTTTCTTATTTTTGTAAAGGAAAGAACAAGGGCTGACACGGTCCACACTAGGGGACAGGTGAAGAAACGACACATTCAGAGGTATGCAGAATGAACAGTTACATGTGTTATGATGTTAATAGCTTTAGCTAATCTCTGCAAGCATTTTCTGTCCTTGAAACACAGTAAGCACTGCTTTAAACACACGTTTGGTATTTATTTTAAATTGTTTATTTGTATTATATTGTTTTTTGTCATTTATTTACCTATTATTTAAATTTTTTTAAAGATGGATGATGACCAGGACACAAGGGAAGTACTTTTCCCACAGTGGATGGGCGCTGATAAGCATGGGCTCACCATTGAACAAAAAGGTCAAGGAGAGATTTTTGTCAAAGAGGTGAAAGAAGAGTCACCTGCTGCTCATACTGGAAAAGTTCATGAAGGTATGAACCCAAAGTAACTCTACACATTCTGACTAGGGCTGGGCGATATGGCTTTTTAAAAAAAAATATCCCAGATGTTTTCACAAAATCAATTTACAATTTAAATGGATTTTTCCCGCACAATAAATATGTTTAGTTTAAGGTTATTAACCTACCATAATTATATAATTATAGGATTTTAAAAAATGCTAAAGAAAAGTAATTTTCCCACAAGAACATTGCAAGTTGTAATTTATACATCAAATTGAACAAGATCTATTTACAACTGCATACAAGACTTCTATAATACTAACGATAATATCAACTAAACCATTATATAAAATTACAGTAAAAGTTATCTTTTAATTGTTATGTAGGGGACTTTTTTTATTTTATTATAATTGTGTACTGTTCATTTCAATATAACCATACGTTCAGAGGTTTATTCGTTTTTAATTATCATTATATCAGTTTATATTAATTACTCAAACTAGGCTAATGGGCTAAATTGTATTGCTTTTAATTGAGTTAGGCCACTACATCTGGTACACTACTAGGGCACCGATGGAGTTTTGTCAGTGTTGATAATTATAGTGCTGAACGTCTTTGTAGCTGGGTCATGTTATTTATCCGGAAACAGCAACAGTAGATTCCAACATCAGATCGGTAACAGTTCATTCTATTTGTCTTATCCATTACTTCTCACCCTGAGAAATACAAGGTGTGGCATGCAGGTTCAAATGTGTGAATGCGTGGCTGAGAGCCCTGAATTAATGCATTTTTTAGCATATGTGCTTGTGTGGCCATGTTCCATTTCATTTCATAGAGAACAACATTTCTTTCCTGCTTGCTGCCATGTTGTTTGTGTGTTTCTATGGTAAATGAGGAGGGAACTATGGAAACCCAGAGGAGAGTGACACGTGTTAGAGTGAAAACCGATTTTCATCAAATCAATGTAAACTACACACTCAAGACAATTGATAAAATCGATTAATCACCCAGCCCTAATTCTGACGCATTGCAAAAAATTGAGAAAACATTGTTCTCTGAAATTCCTAATATTTTCTGGTTCTTGGAGCAGCATTTGACAGAATTTGCACGTTTTTTTGGTTTTAGGCTTTTATCTTTGTGTCCTAATGATCTTGCAGTTCGAATTTAACTTGACTAAAATATAGTTATATAGTATAATTCAAATATTAATTGTCTGTTGTAAACCGTTTAGTTAGAATTTTCAATGTGCTCCCCTTTGTCACAGGTGACCAAATTGTTGGGGCCACAATTTACTTTGACAACATGAGTTCAGAAGAAACAGCTGAACTATTGAAGACTTTAAACCGACATAAGGTTGGATTAAAACTACAAAACAAGGGTGGAGACAAATCACCTTGCCGCTCTCCAATGGGGACGTTGTCATGGGAAGGACGTGGAAGTTTAGGAGGATCAAGTTCAGACATTCTCCTGGTAATGTCACATCACTTATAATCCATGAGTTGTATGGAACTAGTACCTTGACAATTTCAAACATGTATTTAATACATTTTAATTGTTGTTATTCTGTGTTGATATACACCGGAGAACAGATTTCTGCCATGTGCCAGTTATAGATTTATTATGGTCAATGTTTCTATATTTGGATTTTTTATGTATTTATTTATTTGCATTTCTTTTTTACATGAACTTTTATAGAGTTATTATATAGCACATTATGGGGGGCGTCTTATGTAATAATAAGCCATTTCTTTCTCTCTAGAGTGGGGATGATGAAGACTACAAGAGAATCTACAGTAAGAAGATTAAACCTAGACTGAAGTCTGAGGACCTTGCTGAGGGTGTTGATGTGCGCACAGAACGCCACAGCAGCACAAGCAGTGATGGTTGCACCATCACTACAATCACTCGACGAATAACTACCTACACAGTGGATATGCCTGGGGGCACTAGTCAGCAGATTGATCCCTCAAGCCCTGAGTTCAAAATTCAGCTCTTGCAGCAAGAGCAGGCAGGGGGTGATTCTTCACAAATAAAATTACCACACAGCAGCCTTGTTAGCAGTGCCCACGGGGGTATAAATTTAGGGGAGATATCTTTTGGTGGGCCCCATGTCACTGGCTCCTCTGTGAAGCACTGTAGCACAGAATCTATCAGAACAACAAGTGAATTAGATGACAGTGGGAGAGAGATTACAATTAATGTGTCAGACACTGGACTTTCAGGGGAAAGAGCACAAAGAATTACAGAACAATTTGTAAGGACTGAAACCTCTGCAGATAGTGGTAATTTCTCTGGCAGAGTTATCACGGGGTTAGAAAGTTTTAAAGCTCCAAGTACGATAGGGGGAACAGTAAAGGGTCCGGGTCTGGAAACGCATGCTTCAGGCTTTTCCATAATTGGAGGATCTAAGGGCAGTGTTGGCAGAGAATCTTCTTCTGAAGTTCCTAAGGATTGGTCTGATGGTCAAACCAAGCTGTCCAAGTTTAGCGTAGATGTTCAGAGACCCAAGGTAAACATCAAACGTTCTGAAGCAGACATCAGCCAGGGTTCTGATTTTTCTATTACAGACAGTAAAGCCAAGTTACCAAAAGTTGAAACTAGTGGATCAGTTGTTCACTCTGAGGAAATTGGTGGTGAATTCAAGCTACCCAATGTGAAAGGCTCAAAACAGTTTACTGTAGAAGGTTCAAATGTAGAAGTTAATTTTAACAATCAAAATCTTAAGGATGTTAGTCAGAGAGGGTTTAGCTTAACTGGAAATCAGGATTTATCACATCCATCATTTAGAATGAAAGGCACTAATTTAGAGGACTCCAATCTGGGTGCTGGTATGGACATCAGTGGTCCAGAGCTTCAAGTCCAAAGATGTGAGATTAAAGTCAAAGATACCCAGTTTGATATTCCTTCAGTCACTGGGCAGGGAATTTTAATGCCAGATGTAGACTTAAATCTGAAAGGACAAAAAAGAGGTGTTAATGTGTGTGTTCCAAATATTGAAAGCAATGTTATGACACCAAAAGTTGAAATCAAAGGACAAACTCTTGAGGGTGTAAAGGATGGCTTTATGATGAAGGGTCCCAATATTGATGCAAATGCTGCAAATGCCAAAATAGAGATTAAAATCCCAACGATTGATAAGAAGACTCAAGAGTTTAACATTGAAGGAACTGAAAGAAAAGACGGAGTTTCAAATGTCAAGGTACCATCAATTTCTGGTACATCAGTGCAAGATGTGAACATGACAGGACCAGCAATGAAAGGGGACATAAGCATTTCTGCTCCAAAAGTGCAAGGAGATATTAAAGCACATTCCATTGGAATCAAAGGTCCAAAATTGACTGGTACTGATGTAGACCTAAATCTTCCTAAAGCAGAAATAGAAAATAAACAGTCAGGTGTAGAAAATAGGCTTCCCTCAAAGCTTGACATTGAGGGAGTTGATGGAAAAATCACATACCCAGAATTCAAGATGACATCAATCACTGGGCCGAATATTTCTATGCCAGAAGTAAACCTGAACCTCAAAGGTCAGAAAATGAAGGGCAGTGTTGACGCATTTGTTCCGAAAGTGGAAGGACATATTAAAGAACAAAAAGTAGCAGCTGAAAGACCAGATTGTCTTGAGGGGGGTTTAGGGATGCCAATATTTGGGCTCAAGGGTCAGAAAGTGGAGGGTCCAGTTGTTGATGTGAAAATCTCCAAAGCTGATGTTGAACTTAAGGAATCAAATTTGGACATTACAGCTCCACAGCTTGACACTGATGGATCTGATGGAAAAATCAAAGGCAATAAAGTCAGTATGCCTTCTTTCTCTGGGCCAAAGATTTCAATGCCAGGTGCTGATTTTAACCTGACAGGTCCTAAACTAAAAGATGTTGATGTGCCCTTTACAAAATTTGAAGGAGATATTAAAGTACATGATAGGGACTATAAAGTTCCAAAACATATCATCGAGGGACCTGAGGGGAAGCTTAAGGGCCCTGAATTCAATATACCATCAGTATCTGGGTCAAATATTTCCATGCCAGATGTTGACCTAAATCTCAATAGTTCGAAACTAAAAGGTGATGTTGATGTTTCTGTTTCAAATGTGGAAGGAGATATCAAAGCACCAAAAGTTGAAATTGAAGACCCGGCCATGGATGGTCCTGAGGGTGGTTTTAAGATGCCAAAGATCAAATTGCCAAAAATCGGATTCAAAGGACCAAAAGTGGAAGGTCCATACATGGATGTGAAAATTCCCAAAGCTGATATTGATGTTTCCGTACCTGATGTGGACGTCAAAGCTCCAAAAATTGATGTTCGGGCACCTGAGGGGAAAATCAAGGACCCTAAATTCAGTATGGCATCAATATCTGGCTCAAATATTTCCATGCCTGATGTTGATTTTAACCTTAAAGGCCCGAAACTCGAAGGTGCTGTTGATGTTTCCATTTCAACTCTGGAAGGGGATGTTAAAGCACCAAAAGTTGAAATTGAAGGCCCAGATGTTGAAGGACATGAGGGTGGATTTAAGATGCCAAAGATCAAAATGCCAAAAATTGGATTCAAGGATCCAAAACTGAAAGGTCCAGACGTGAATGTGCAAATCCCCAAAACTGATATTGACATTAAAGGACCTGATGTGGACATTAAAGGTCCAGAGCTTGACATTGAGGGACCTGAGGGAAACATCAAGGGCCTCAAACTGAAAATGCCTTCTGTCTCCGGGCCAACAATTTCTATGCCAGATGTTGATTTTAACCTGAAAGGTCGGAAAATGAAAGGTGATGTTGATATTTCTGCTCCAAAAGTGGAAGGAGATATAAAGTTCCCTGGAGTGGACATTAAAGCTCCAAAAGTTGACATTGAGGGACCTGAGGGGAAAATCAAGGGCTCTAAATTCAGTATGCCATCAATATCTGGCCCAAATCTTTCAATGCCAGATGTTGACTTTAACCTCAAAGGTCCGAAACTAAAAGGTGATGTGGATGTTTCTGTTCCAAAAGTGGAAGGGGAAATCAAAGCACCAAAAGTTGAAATTGAAGAACCAGACCTTGAAGGACCTGAGGGTGGATTTAAGATGCCAAAGATCAAAATGCCAAAATTTGGATTCAAGGGTCCAAAAGTGGAAGGTCCAGACATGGATGTGAAAATTCCCAAAACTGATATTGACATTGAAGCACCTGATGTGGACATTAAGGGTCCAGAGCTTGACATTGAGGAACCTGAGGGAAACATCAAGGGCCTCAAATTGAAAATGCCTTCTTTGTCCGGGACAAAATTTTCTATGCCAGATGTTGATTTTAATCTGAAAGGTCGGAAAATGAAAGGTGATCTTGATGTGTCTGTTCCAAAAGTAGAAGGAGATATAAAAGTCCCTGGAGTGGACATTAAAGCTCCAAAAGTTGACATTGAGGGACCCGAGGGGAAAATCAAAGGCTCTAAATTCAGTATGCCCTCTTTATCTGGCCCAAATATTTCAATGCCAGATGTTGACTTTAACCTCAAAGGTCCGAAACTAAAAGGAGATGTTGATGTTTCTGTTCCAAAGGTGGAAGGGGATATCAAAGCACCAAAAGTTGTAATTGAAGGGCCAGACGTTGAAGGATCCGAAGGTGGTTTTAGGATGCCAAAGCTCAAAATGCCAAAATTTGGATTCAAGGGTCCAAAAGTGGAAGGTCCAGACATGGATGTGACAATCCCCAACACTGATGTTGACATTAAGGCACCTGATGTGGACATTAAAGTTTCTGACATTGAGGGACCTGAAGGAAACATCAAGGGCCCCAAGCTGAAAATGCCTTCTGTCTCCGGGCCAACAATTTCTATGCCAGATGTTGATTTTAACCTACGAGGTCAGAAAGTGAAAGGTGACGTTGATGTTTCTGTTCCAAAAGTGGAAGGAGATATAAAGGTCCCTGGAGTGGACATTAAAGCTCCAAAAGTTGACATTGAGGGACCTGAGGTGAAAGTCAAGGGCTCCAAATTCAGTATGCCATCAATATCTGGCCCAAATATTTCAATGCCAGATGTTGATTTCAACCTCAAAGGTCCGAAACTAAAAGGTGATGTTGATATTACTGTTCCAAAAGTGGAAAGGGATATCAAAGCACCAAAAGTTGAAATTGAAGGCCCAGACATTGAAGGACCTGAGGGTGGATTTAAGATGCCAAAGATCAAAATGCCAAGATTTGGAATCAAGGGTCCAAAAGTGGAAGGTCCAGACATGGATGTGAAAATCCCCAAAACTGATATTGATATTAAAGCACCTGATGTGGACATTAAAGGTTCTGAGCTTGACATTGAGGGACCTGAGGGAAACATCAAGGGCCCCAAGCTGAAAATGCCTTTTGTCTCCGGGCCAACAATTTCAATGCCAGATGTTGATTTTAACCTGAAAGGTCAGAAAGTGAAAGGTGACGTTGATGTTTCTGTTCCAAAAGTGGAAGGAGATATAAAGGTCCTTGGAGTGGACGTTAAAGCTCCAAAAGATGTTGATTTTAACCTGAAAGGTCCAAAACTGAAAGGTGATGTTGATGTGTCTGTTCCTAAAGTGAAAGGAGATATTAAATCACCCAATGTGGATATTAAAGTGCCACAAGTTGACATTGAAGGACCTGAGGGAAAACTTAAAGGCCCTAAATTCCAGATGCCATCAATATCTGGGCCAAACATTTCCATGCCTGATGTTGGCTTTAACCTCAAAGGTCCAAAAGTAAAAGGGGACGTTGATGTTTCTGTTCCGAAAGTGGAAGGAGATATTAAAGCACCAAAAGTTGAATTTGAAGGCCCAGACATGGAGAGTCCTGAGGGTGGATTTAAGATGCCAACAATCAAAATGCCAAAATTTGGATTCAAGGGTCCAAAAGTGGAAGGTCCAGAT
>CAIGQQ010038942.1:5068135-5079337 GCA_903798035.1 Danio albolineatus
TTTAAGATGCCAAAGATCAAAATGCCAAAATTTGGATTCAAGGGTCCAAAGGTGGAAGGTCCAGATATTGATGTCAATATACCCAAGACTGATATTGACATTAAGACACCTGATGTGGACATTAAAGGTCCAGAGCTTGACATTGAGGGACCTGAGGGAAAAGTCAAGGGCCCCAAATTGAAAATGCCTACTTTCTCTGGGCCAAAAATTTCTATGCCAGATGTTGATTTTAACCTGAAAGGTCCAAAACTGAAAGGCGATGTTGACGTCTCTGTTCCTAAAGTGAAAGGAGATATTAAAGTACCTGATGTGGATATTAAAGCTCCACAAGTTGACATTGAAGGACCTGAGGGAAAACTTAAAGGCCCTAAATTCCAGATGCCATCAATATCCGGGCCAAATATTTCCATGCCTGATGTTGGCTTTAACCTCAAAGGTCCAAAAGTGAAAGGGGACGTTGACGTTTCTGTTCCAAAAGTGGAAGGAGATATTAAAGCACCAAAAGTTGAATTTGAAGGCCCAGACTTGGAGAGTCCTGAGGGTGGATTTAAGATGCCAACTATCAAAATGCCAAAATTTGGATTCAAGGGTCCAAAAGTGGAAGGTCCAGATATTGATGTAAATATACCCAAAACTGATATTGACATTAATGCACCTGATGTGAACATTAAAGGTCCAGAGCTTGACATTGAGGGACCTGAGGGAAAAGTCAAGGGCCCCAAATTGAAAATGCCTACTTTCTCTGGGCCAAAAATTTCTATGCCAGATGTTGATTTTAACCTGAAAGGTCCAAAACTGAAAGGCGATGTTGACGTCTCTGTTCCAAAAGTGAAAGGAGATATTAAAGTACCCGATGTGAATATTAAAGCTCCACAAGTTGACATTGAGGGACCTGAAGGAAAACTTAAGGGCCCTAAATTCCAGATGCCATCAATATCTGGCCCAAATATTTCCATGCCTGATGTTGGCTTTAACCTCAAAGGTCCAAAACTGAAAGGGGATATTGATGTTTCCATTCCAAAAGTGGAA
Organism: Danio albolineatus; assembly: GCA_903798035.1. Classification (NCBI taxonomy): domain Eukaryota; kingdom Metazoa; phylum Chordata; class Actinopteri; order Cypriniformes; family Danionidae; genus Danio; species Danio albolineatus. Next base: position 5,069,165 of record CAIGQQ010038942.1, read on the forward strand.
GGGGATATTAAAACACCAAAAGTTGAACTTGAAGACCCAGACATTGAGGGTCCTGAGGGTGGATTTAAGATGCCAAAGATCAAAATGCCAAAATTCGGATTCAAGGGTCCAAAAGTGGAAGGTCCAGATGTCGATGTAAAAATCCCTAAAACTGATATTGACATTAATGCACCTGATGTGGACATTAAAGGTCCAGAGCTTGACATTGAGGGGCCTGAGGGTAAAGCCAAGGGCCCCAAATTCAAAATGCCATCTTTATCCAGGCCAACAATTTCAATGCCAGATGTGGATTTTAACCTGAAAGGTCCGAAACTGAAAGGTGATGTTGATGTTTCTATTCCAAAAGTGAAAGGAGATATTAAAGCACCGGATGTGGATATTAAAACTCCTCAAGTTGACATTGAGGGTCCTGAGGGAAAACTGAAGGGCCCTAAATTCCAGATGCCATCAATTTCTGGGCCAAATATTTCCATGCCTGAAGTTGACTTTAACCTCAAAGGACCAAAACTGAAAGGGGATGTTGATGTTTCTGTTCCAAAAGTGGAAGGAGATATTAAAACACCAAAAGTCGAACTCGAAGGCCCAGACATTGAAGGTCCTGAGGGTGGCTTTAAGATGCCAAAGTTCAGAATGCCAAAATTCGGATTCAAGGGTCCTAAAGTGGAAGGTCCAGACATGGATGTGAAAATCCCCAAAGCTGATTTTGAGGTGAAGACACCTGATGTGGACATTAAATCTCCAGAGCTTGACATCGAGGGACCTGAAGGAAAAGTCAAGGGCCCCAAATTCAAAATGCCTTCTATTTCTGGGCCAAATATTTCGATGCCTGATTTTGACCTTAAGCTCAAAGGTCCGAAACTGAAAGGTGATGTTGATGTCACTGTTCCAAAAGTAGAAGGAGATATTAAAGTACCTCATGTGGATATGAAAACTCCACAAGTTGACATTGAGGGACCTGAGGGAAAACTCAAGGGCCCTAAATTCCAGATGCCATCAATATCTGGGCCAAATATTTCCTTGCCAGATGTTGATTTTAACATAAAAGGTCCAAAACTGAAAGGTGATGTTGATGTTTCAGTACCAAAGGTGAAAGGAGACATTAAATCACCAGACGTGGATATTAAAACTCCTGAAATTGACATTGAGACTACTGGGGGAAAAATCAAGGGTCCTAAATTTAGGATACCATCTGTCTCTGTGCCAAAGATTTCTATGCCAGAAGTTGATTTCAATCTGAAAGGACCAAAACTGAAAGGTGATGTTGATGTTTCTGTTCCAAAAGTGGAAGGAGATATAAAGGCACCCGATGTTCATATCAAGGGTCCAGAGGTTGATGTATCGGCACCTGAAGGGAAAATCTCAGGACCTAAATTCAAGGTGCCGTCATTGTCAGGTCCAAATATTTCTTTGCCAGATGTTGACTTCAACTTGAAAGGACCTAAACTAAAGGCTGGTGTTGAAGGGGATATTAAAGCCACAGATTGTAACATTAATCTGCCAAATCTTGATGTTGATATACCTGAAGGAAAAGTAAAGAGCCCAAAAGTTAAGATGCCATCTTTATCTGGCCCTGAAGGCTCTGTTGAGGTTAAGTTACCAGAAACCAATGTGAAAAAGCCAAAGTTCAAAATGCCAAAATTCAAATTGCCATCATTTGGCCTCAAAGGTTCAAAAGTTGAAGGCCCAGAAGTTGATGTGAAAATTCCTAAGGCTGACATTAAAGTTAAGTCACCAGATTTGGACATTGAATCTCCAGAGCTTGACATTGAGGGACCCAAGGGAAAAATCAAGGGCCCCAAATTCAATATGCCAACAATTTCTGGTCCAAAGGTTTCAATGCCAGATGTTGATCTAAACCTGAAACGTCCAAAACTGAAAGGTGATGTTGATATTTCCGTCCCAAAAATAGAAGGAAATATTAGTGTACCTGATGTGGATCTTAAATCTCCAGATGTGGACATGGAGGGACCTGAGGGAAAAATTAAGGCCCCCAAACTAAAAATGCCATCATTGTCAGGGCCAAATATTTCTATACCACATGTTGACTTTAACCTCAAAGGTCCAAAACTAAAAGGTGATGTTGACGCGTCTCTTCCGAAAGTGGAAGGAGATATTAAAACACCAAAAGTCGAACTGGAAGGCCCAGACTTTGAGGGTCCTGAGGGTGGTTTTAACATGCCAAAGATAAAACTGCCAAAATTTGGTTTGAAGGGTCCAAAAGTGGAAGGTCCAGACATGGATGTAAAAATCCCCAAAACTGATATTGACATTAAAGTTCCAGAGCTTGACATTGAGGGACCTGAGGGAAAAGTCAAGGGCCCCAAATTGAAAATGCCTTCTTTCTCTGGCCCAACAATTTCTATGCCGGATGTTGATTTTAACCTGAAAGGACCAAAACTGAAAGGTGATGTTGACGTTTCTGTTCCAAACGTGAAAGGAGATATTAAAGCACCCAATGTGGATATTAAAGCTCCACAAGTTGACATTGAAGGACCTGAGGGAAAACTTAAAGGCCCTAAATTTCAGATGCCATCAATATCTGGCCCAAATATTTCCATGCCTGATGTTGGCTTTAACCTCAAAGGTCCAAAAGTGAAAGGGGACGTTGATGTTTCTGTTCCAAAGGTGGAAGGAGATATTAAAGCACCAAAAGTTGAACTCGAAGGCCCAGATATTGAGGGTCCTGAGGGTGGTTTTAAGATGCCAAAGATCAAAATGCCAAAATTCGGATTCAAGGGTCCAAAAGTGGAAGGTCCAGATGTAGATGTGAAAATCCCCAAAACTGACATTGACATAAAAGCACCTGATGTGGACATTAAAGCTCCAGAGCTTGACATTGAGGGACCTGAGGGAAAAACGAAGGGCCTTAAATTGAAAATGCCTTCTTTGTCCGGGCCAACATTGTCTATGCCAGATGTTGATTTTAACCTGAAAGGCCCAAAACTGAAAGGTGATGTTGATGTCTCTGTTCCAAAAGTGAAAGGAGATATCAAAATACCCGATGTGGATATTAAAAACCCACAAGTTGACATCGACGGACCTGGGGGAAAAATTAAGGGCCCTAAATTCCAAATGCCATCAATATCTGGGCCAAATGTTTCTATGCCTGATGTTGACTTTAACCTCAAAGGTCCAAAACTGAAAGGTGATGTTGATGTTTCTGTTCCAAAAGTGGAAGGAGATATTAAAGCACCAAAAGTCGAACTCGAAGGCCCAGATTTTGAGGGTCCTGAGGGTGGTTTTAAGATGCCAAAGATTAAAATGCCAAAATTCGGATTCAAGGGTCCAAAAGTGGAAGGTCCAGATGTGGATGTGAAAATCCCCAAAACTGACATTAACATTAAAGCACCTGATGTGGATATTAAAACTCCAGAGCTTGACATCGAGGGACCTGAGGGAAAAATGAAGGGCCCAAAATTGAACATGCCTTCTTTCTCCGGACCAACAATATCTATGCCTGATGTTGATTTTAACCTGAAAGGTCCGAATCTGAAAGGTGATGTTGATGTTTCTGTTCCAAAAGTGAAAGCAGATATTAAAGCACCCCATGTAGATATTAAAACTCCACATGTTGACATTGAGGGACCTGAGGGAAAACTTAAGGGCCCTAAATTCCAGATGCCATCAATATCTGGGCCTAATATTTCTATGCCTGATGTTGACTTCACCCTCAAAGGTCCAAAACTGAAAGGTGATGTTGATGTTTCTGCTCCAAAAGTGCAAGGAGATATGAAAGTGCCGAAAGTGGATATTAAAGGTCCTGATTTTGATGTAGAAGGTCCAGAAGTTGGCTTTAAGATGCCCAAATTGCCGTCGTTTGGACTTAAAGGGCCAAAGATGGAGGGCCCAGAAATTGGTGTGAAAATCCCTAAAACCAATATTGATGTCAAGTCTCCCGATATTGACATTGAATCTCCAGATCTTAATATTGAGGGACCTGGTGGAAAAATGAAGAGCCCTAAATTCAAGATGCCGACCGTTTCTGTTCCAAAGGTTTCCATGCCAGATGTTGACTTTAACATGAAAGGTCCTAAACTGAAAGGAGATGTTGACATGTCTGTACCCAAAATGGAAGGGGATATTAAAGGAGCAAAAGCCAAAATTGAAGGCCCAGACTATGAGGGTCCTGAGGGTGGTTTTAAGATCCCAAAGATGCCAACATTTGGACTGAAGGGTCCAAAATTGGAAGGACCAGATGTTGATATAAATCTCCCAAAAACAGGTGTTGATATTAAAGGACCTGAACTTGAAATCAAAACTCCTAATCTTGAAATTGAGAGACACGGGGCAGAAATCAAGGGTCCTAACTTCAAAATGCCTTCTTTATCTGGTCCACAGATTTCTATGCCAGATATTAATATCAAAGGCCCCAAAGTCAAGGGTGATATGGGCATTTCCGGACCGAAGATTGGAGGTGACCTAAAGTCTGCTGAAGTGGACATTAAAGGTCCTGGTGTTGACATAGAGGGCCCTGAAGGTGGACTAAAAATGCCAAAGATGAAAATACCAGCATTCGGATTCAAGGGTCCAAAAGTGGATGGTCCAGATATTGACTTCAATCTCCCGAAAACTGATGTTGATATGAAAGGACCTGAAATCGATGTTAAAACCGCTGATCTTGACACTGATGGACTTGGGGGTGGTCTAAAGAATGTTAAGTTTCCAAAATTTAAAGGTCCTCACTTTGGAATCAAGACTTCGGGTGGCAGTCTTTCAGTTCCTGAACAGGATATTGAGGCAGCCATAGATGCCAAAAGCCCTGACGTTACCATCAGTGGACCAGATGCAAACATCAAAGTGCCAAAAACTAAGAAATCTAAATTTTCACTTGGAGTTAAGAGCCCAAAATTAGATACAGTTATCCCTGATGCTGGTGGTAATTTAGAAGGACCTGACATGAACATAGATGTCAAAGGAAAAAAGGGTAAATTCAAATTACCAAAAGGGAAAGGGAAATCAAAAACATTTGATGCTGATTTAAACACTGAAATGGTTGAGTTGGAGACAAATGAACCTGAAATTCACTTAAAGTCAACCAAAACAAAGAAAACTTTTTTTGGAAAGTTACATTTTCCTGATGTAGAATTTGACATAAAATCTCCTAAAGTTAAAGCTAGTTCATCAAAATCATCTGATGTTGATTTAAGCCTTAAAACTGACATTCAGACACCAGATGCTAGTTTGGACAGTCCAGATTTGAAAACCAAAGGGGGGAAGATAAAAATGCCAAAATACAGTATGTCTGCCTCTAAACTAAAAACTCCTGACCTGGATGTTGGAGATGCAACATTGGAGATTGCAGAGAAGACCATGCATTCTCCAGATGTCAGTGTAGGAGGATCAGGGATTAATGGAAAACGCAGTGCTAAAATTGACATAGAAGGAAAAGTACAAGGTGCAAATGTCCACGGGGAGGCTTTAGATGTTGATTTAGGCATCGCTGAACAGAAAGGGTTGAAGGGGAGCATTGGAATAGCAGGCTTCAATGTAGAAAGACAAAAGGAAGATACTGCAAGTGGGTTAGGCTTGAAGTCAGATGCATCATTATCTGGTGAGATGGACAACCAAGAGGGTAATCTAACATTTCCTAAAATCAAAATACCAAAGTTTGGTGTTGCATTGCCTAGAGTAGAACCAAGAGAAATGGAAGTAGATGTAGGTTCAGGTGAATTGGCTACGGGAGCTAAAGTTAGTTCTCAAGGTTTGGAAATGCAGAAAACTGATGTCAAAAGCAGTGGTGGCAAAGTGAAAGTAAAAATGCCAAAGTTGTTTGTCAAATCTAAATCTAAAGGTGGCAGTGCAGCTGATCTAACTGTTGAGGGTGAAGATACTGATGCAATTAGTAAAGGTGCTGCTAAAGTGTCTAAGGAGTTTAGTCTTAGTTCTGGGGAACTTACAAGTGGGAAGTTAACAGTAGAGGGAAGCCCTGGATTTAAAGTTTCTCCAAAGAGTAAATCTGCCTCCCTTGACTTCTTCAAAAAATCACGACATCACTCATCCTCTGTCAGTGAAGAGGGAGGCTTAGCTTCACCTGTTTCTACTGAAGGGCACTTACAAGCAGAAGGCGGCAACGTTTCTCTAGATGTTGGAGACACTAAGGTTAAAGGCAAAAAAGGAAAGTTGAAGTTTTCTACAATTGGAGGTTTTAGTTCAAAAAGTAAAGGTTCATATGAAGTGACTGATGAAAGTGAGGTTATGACTGAGGGTGCTGGTGGTGTTGCTCAGCCTTCAAAGAAGTCTAGAATGTCATCGTCATCTAGCAGTGATAGTGGTACAAAAGGCAGTTTTCGGTTACCGCAACTGGAAATATCAGTTTCACCAAAGAAATAAGTTTTTACGTTAAAATCTAGACACAGTTCAAATACATTTTTTTAATTATCTCAGTCTAGATGATTATCATGAATCTGGCTTTCATTGTAATTATAATGCACTGCCATATAAACTGTTTCTTCAGTTTCCACAAATGCTCTTTACAGGCATTGATATTTTTTGAATCACACTTTAACTGTAAATAAGAGAAAACTGTAGGTAATTTTAATTTTTTTTTGTAGATAGGGAATTTAGAGTCAATCCAAAAATGTGTGTACTTAATATAAAAAAGAAATAGATGCGAGTTGTCATCAGATAATGTGGTATATTTTTCTATGTTTGGAGTTTTTGTGACTCTTCTAAAATTTTCTGAACACATTTACATGCAAGAGACATGATTTTAATTAAGATAAAAAGGTTTTTATGATTTCAACTTCACATATATTTAGTGCTGTATCACATGTACTCATCACAGATAAATATCTCATTTTAAACAGAAACCATTAGTAAGCACAATGAAGTTTAAGGGCTGTACAAATTGTAAATAAATTGATTCAGAATAGATGCATGGGATGATGTTACTTTGTATCCCAAATAATATGGCAGTTCAGATATTCTGTTATGAAATTTACACAGAGATTATAATCTTCTAAAGTATTTATGTCTTTTCTATGATTGATTGAATTGCTTTAAAATGCACACATGGAAGCAGCTGACCAAAGGGCTGACTTGCTTCGATGTTTTAAATGATTTCTAAGGCATTTTTAGTTGTATCTTCAACATTTCTTCACATCCAGTTGACTCTCTCTCTCTTCGTCTTACTACATTAATGAAATGTTGTGCTGCAAAGTGGTGATTATAGCTACAGAAATGCTAATGCAAATGGTTAAACATTCATATTTTCAAAAGGCAAAAATGTACATTGCCCTTGTAAATAGTGGGACATTTAGGCTGTATGTTTCTAACTTTTTCCTGTATCTGTTGCAAAACAATTAATAAAGAGTTCAATTATAAACGCGAGTTGAAAGTTGTTTACACTGTCTGCATGACTGTTCTGTGTTGTAATATAAAAAAAGCTTCTGTAAAATTACACAGAAACCATCTAATGGATGGATGAATAATTGGATTTACCTAAAACTGCAAATTCTATCACCATTGAATCACATTTTAATCTTTCCAAACCAGTTAACTTTCCTCAGTTGAACAGAAAAGAGTATTATGTAAAGAAGCTGGAAACCTGTAACCATTGATTTTCATGTTTTTTTTTTCACTATGAAAGTTTTTTTAAATATCTTTTCTGTTATGCAAAATAAAGACATTAGGTTTAGAACCACTTGAGGGTGAGTAAATGAGAAATTTCCATTTTTAGATGAACTACCTCTTTATTAGCACTGAAGGCTTTGGAATAAAATTGCATTTGTTTAGCTCTGAGTTTAACATAATTTTTTTTAGCTTTCTATGAAAACTTTGGTAGGAGCCCTCACTAAGAAAACAGGAAATAGGCTTTTCCAACCTGTTTCCTGTACTGGTTTCCCAACCAGGATCAGGAACTTCCTTTGAGCGAGTGCAGTTTTGTTTTGTATGTACATGTTCGTCAGCAGTACTGGGATGAGAAAATTAAGGACAGTGTTCTGTAGTTAGAAGCTGAAGGGAATACGGACAAACAACATTTTTCTTTTGTTCGAAAGGTAAGAAGTCATTTTCCTTTACAAAGCAGTTGCTATTGAGTTTACAGTTTTAGTGGGTGAGGGTGGATTTATTTAGTCTTTGAAAGTGTTGATTCTTTGGGTTGGTTTTTAGACTTCAGGTTTGACCAAAAGAATCTCTTAGAATTAGAACCTTAGAACCTTAGAATCTTATTTTATTTCAAAAACAAACCAAATTAAAGCCTTGATGGGAATAGGCTATTTATGCTTTTATTATCATAATTTTTTTTGATAATAACAATCGTACCTAATAATAATAACAGTACAAAATAACCTGTGGAGCATGGGTTGGAAGTGTGGTTCTCTCGTCATAGTTTGATATAGGCCTGCAATTTATGGAAAAAAAGATACTTTTTAAAAAATAGAAAAAAATGTGTTCATAAAAAACCTTCTTAGTCCAGAAATGTACAGTGTTATAAATTTTCATAGGCTATATAAAATTAACTTGTTGGAACTTGAACATAAATAATGAATCTATTATTTTCAAGCTAGCTGATAAATTAATTCAAGCTTGTAATTCATTTATGTTGCTATTTAAAACAATAATAATAATTTAAAAAATCTATATTACTGTTATAGTTTTCACAGTGAGGTAGAGCTGACTTATGTCATTATTATTCAAACATGTTTAAAAAGAATAAATAAATAAATAAAAATCACACAGCATCAAAATGACACCATTGAATAATGATATAGGAAATATTATTCAGACTACTGGTAATTACAGTATAGCATCAAATGACATTAGTTTGCGCATCCAGAGGAAATGGATTCATCAGACATGCCCTTCGTCACCTGCTGTTGCTCACATTACGGTAAAGAAATGTCTAAAATTCACAGGGTGTTGTTAATTAAACAGTTTCACACAGCTGGAGTGAGAGAACAGCTGGATGACAGAATCCTCATCAAAAGATTCAGAACATTCATTTTTTATGTTCTATTCAAAACAATTTGTTTATTCCGCCGATTCAAATTTTATTATGATGATTCAATACATACACCATATGTACATTATTATTATTATTATTATTATTATTATTATGCAAGTGAGGGTGCACTGCTATAGTATCAAGTATAAGAAACCCCAAAACAGTATCACTAATTAAATGGAAAGTGAAAATATATTGTAATGAAAGTTGACGTGGGCCAAAAAATATTACCTTAAACGGTTTAGAGGATTTTTTTTTCTCAACCGGGGGCACGGATCGGTCTACAACAATTTGAACATGGGCGTCGCTAAGCCATTAATGTTTAGTTAACCCCCCTAAAGATTTTGCAATTAGATCCGTAATCAAAAAGAAACGACAATCGCCTGTGTGCCGAATCACTTCGGCTCCTCCCCGTGTTTCAGCTACTTCCAACTATGACCGCGGCGGCGCAGAACAGGTGTGTGTTTATCAATATATTGTACAAATATCTGCATCTGTCCAATTCTGTTATAGATACGGTTTACAAAACATAATGCTTTTCAAAGTGGACGCTGGCTTGACCGCACTAAATAGCCTACAGTTTTTACAGTATTCGCCCCTCATGGCCCTTACAGCTTCCTCCAGCGAAAATAGAGGATATATGCATAATTTGTAAAAGGAAATAAAGCTATTTTATTTGGAAATGTAATTTAATATAAAACTGAATATAAAACATATTTCGGTATGGTGACCCACCCTGAAAATACTGTAGGCCTACATTTTTTAAATTATGCACGCGAAATACATTAAATTTACATTACTGTAAGGTTCGTTTTGTGCACTTTAGAGAAGTTTTTTTTTTTTTTAAATAAAACCAATTACTGAAAGCCAGACGTTAAAAAAAAGAAAAAAAAAAGAAAAGAAAGAGAGTAATGGCCAGGAAAGGCTGCATAAAATTTTTTTATGATGTGGAGTGGATCCAGTACCTTCAAAAAATGTGTATATGTATATATATATTGGCTTAGTCCCTTTAATTATCTGGGGTCGCCACTGTGGGGGAAATCGGAGCACCCGGAGGACCACACTAACACGAGGAGGACATGCAAACTCCACACAGAATTGCCAACTAACCCAGCCGAGGCTCAAGCCAGCAACCTTCTTGCTGCAAGGCGATTGTGCCACCCACTGTGCCACTGCGAGGCCCTATATATATATATATATATATATATATATATATATATATATAGGGC
>CAIGQQ010038942.1:5079737-5091701 GCA_903798035.1 Danio albolineatus
ATATATATATATATATATATATATTCCCAAATACTGTTTAAAAGAGCAAGGAAATTTTCACAGTGAGTCTGATTAGATTTTTTTTCTTCAGGGGAAAGCCTCATTTGCTTTATTTCGGCTAGAATAAAAGCAGTTTTTTTATTTTTTTAAAAACGTTTTAAGGTCAAAATTATTATCCCCTTTAAGCTATTTTTTTCAATAGTCTATAGAACTATCCATCGTTATACAATAACTTGCCTAATTACCCTAACCTATCCAGTTAATCTAATTAACCTAGTTAAGCCTTTAAATGTCACTTTAAGCTGTATAGAAGTGTCTTGAAAAATATCCAGTAAAATATTATTTACTGTCATCATGGCAAAGTTAAAATAAATCAGTGATAAGAAATGAGTTATTAAAAATATTATGTTTCGAAATGTGTTGAAAAAATCCATTTAAATTCTCCGTTAAACAGAAATTGGGGAAAAAAATAAACGGGGGCTAATAATTCATTGGCGTTAATAATTCTGACTTTAACTGTATGTGTATATATATATAGATAGATAAATAAATAAAAATTATTATAAAATTATTATTTATGTTTTACCTAGCAAATCTGTCAAAAGCTAATAGTTCTTCCATCTCACAAAGGAATGAAGCAAAATTAATATTCTCACCATAACAGATGTCATAAACTAACAGTATCCATATTTTCAGCACAACGATAGAACAGCCAACTGAAGGCACTTCACATGAATAAATCATTGCCTATCACCAGCAAATATTTGGATACAAATAAAGAAAGTCAGCAATATCTATAATGCTGCGGTACATTAAATTCACTTTTACTGAAAGTCTATAAGATAAACAATCTTTGACAAAGTAGAAAACTGTCACATCACGTTGCACATCAGTGCATAATAACATGGTGATGAAAAAACAGCATTGCTTTATATGCATTTCAAGCACACTGTATAATAATGAGAGTTTTATTTTTGGGTTGCATTATAAAATAATCAGAAATAACCAGTTGGCACAATCCTTAACCAAAACTGTCAGAGCAAGTAAAACTAGCACACATTATTCTTGCACATTATTTAGTGTTCAAATAGCAAAGGATGTTTTGTACTGTATACTGTATATACCAGTCAAGTTCCCCAATAATTTACTGCATACTATTGATTTAGATTTTAGAGGAACATTCACGGTCACATAGTGTAGGTATTTCCTGAACATTTACTTGAGATAAACCACTGACTGGTGCCCTGACGAAGAAGTCAAAACAGTGATACACTTTGGCGTTTGTCTGTCACAACGGCAGGAGACAGACAGTGAGAGAATAATTTTTCTGCATGGTTTACTTTGCTGAGCGGCTGAGACTGTCTCCCTCGGGATCCCGTCAGATGCGGGGACTGTGTGAGAAGACATGCCTATGTGCATGCGTGAGCGAGAGAGAGAGCTAGAGCGAGGGAAAGAGCATGTGTGTGCACACATAAAGGAAAGGGGCAGAGTGTGAGTGCGAGCGCAGATGATGCTGCTTGTGGAAGGACATGGTGCTGCTTTTGGCTTTCCTTTCTGTGCTACAAGATTTTCTCCACTAAGCTTTGACCTCTGTGTTCTGTCAGTCTGGTATCTCACCTTCTCGGGTAAGAGCTGTTCTTTATTTGATGCTGGAATCAGAGCAGGTTGCTGTAAACGTTCCTCATTTTTGTGTGTGTGTGTGTGTGTCGCATGTGCAGAGAGACTCAGAACGACAAAGGGAAGGGAGGAGGGTGGAACAGGCAGAGGATATCATGTGTGTGCTATAACTAAGGACAAGAAGCAGACAGAGTTGGAGAAGACAGGAGAGAAGACACAAGGCAGACGCTGCAGACATCATCCCTTTACTGGCCAGAACGGACAACAAAGACAAAAGAGGTAAAGCCTCTGAAGCCGGAGATCTGCCTCGTTATTTCACCGAATCCATGTGCTACTGACACCGCATCGAGGGCGAATAGGATGTCTGTCTCTGGAAAAAAGGAGTTTGACGTGAAGCAGATCCTCAGGCTTCGTTGGCGCTGGTTCAGCCACAGCACTCAGACCTCAGCTGGGAACGGGGGCTATATTCAGCAGGAAGGTTTTGATCACCGGGGAACACCGGTCCGGCTGAAGAGTCACTCTCGGGACAGAGGAGGACTCCGTAAGAGCAACAGCCCGGTGCACAGCATTCTGGCTCCGAACCCTGGACCCACATCTGTTTATGCCAGGCCGGGCAATCAATCATGGCACCAGCAAAACATCATCCAGCAGCTCCAAGCTAGCGAGGAGCTTCCCAAGAGCAACTCACCTTGCAAAGAGGAGGCGAAGAGCGGCCATGAGGATGTGAAGAGCAATTCGGAGGATCCCTCTGAGGAGGAAGCCACAGACAGGTAAAATAAGCTCAGACATGTGAAAAGGTGCCTGCTGTTGTCAGCCAACTCACACATCCAGGGTGCAAGCAGCTAAGTTTCGCCTGTAGGCATAAAAGGCGTGCAGCTTTTCGATGGAAATCCTGTTTTTTGCCCTTCATGCGGTAATGAAAACAGGCAGTGCGGTGCTAGGAGATGAGCGAGGTGTTATTTTGGCACAGAGTGGATTTACGGTAAGCCTCAGGGAGCGTCAGGATTGAGTACAAGTACAGTATTTAACTGTCACTTTAGTCAAGCTCATTACGCCAGTGAAATTTGCTCAGAAATGACAGTTTGTTTTATTTTCTTTCGCTGTGTTGCCAGTACTCAGGGCCGCCGCTTACACGGCGGTTTGGTCTTCTGAGAATATCGTTTTTCAATCAACTCCACCATTGCATCTGCCACCACTGCTCACCTGGGAATAGTTCATTCACATGGCATACGGGTTGTAGAAGCACGGCTCTGAAATATCCACGGATAAATTATTCATCAAGCAGACACATCTCACAAAACACAGAGGAAAACACAGAGGCGTCTGGATATAGCTGGTAGGATAGCACACTCTGTAAGCTGAGAGGTGGTTCGCTCTTCGTTTCAGCAGCCTGCATTTTCATGACCTGAAGCAGGAGTATTTCATGGCATGTTAATGCATGCACCCTCGGACTTTTAAACGTTACAGACAGGGTGTCATTACATTAGAGACCATTGGTGCAAGTGCTGTAAATTTTTCGGAAGGGCAACAGGATGAATTATCTTTAGCGGGGATGATATTTACACATCAGTGCAGTTCAGAGAAAGACAACATTTAATTGGCTTGCTCCGATCGATCACAATTTATGAGATTATAAAGCCCTGCTTCCACAGATGCTTTCAATTCACATCTTAAGTGCTGGACGCTTAGGAGAGAAGGATCCTTTTTTTCCCTCACTGAGTGGATTTGTCTAGCATAAAGTCACCGCAGAGTAAGACAGGAACTAAACATTTTCTCAGATAAGGAAGTGGAGAGACTGACCCACACCAACCGCATCTTTAAAGTAATGTGCCCAGACCAATAGTGCATTAGATTCTATATTTAATGAACAGCTATTTCCATTGTACACTTATATAAAGCCCTCCTTTATATAAATAAAGCTGTAACTGTTTATCACTTTTTTATTTATTTAGAATTCTATTGAACTTAAATGACTAATTTAGAATAATATATTGATATAAGTTCATTGGGGTTTTTATATAATTAAAGGGGTAGTTCATCTGGGATAGTAAATCTGTCATTCTCTACTCGCTCTTCACATGTTTCAGACTGTTAAACACACAAGAAAAGCTATTTGAAAAACAAAACAAAACTGGAGATTTGTAGTCATTGAGATATTGTGCTTTCCTACCATGGAAGTCAGTAGTAGTAGCAGGTTCTCTTCAGCTTTCTTCAAAATATCTTATTATAAATGTTTGAAACCCACTTGATGGTGAGTAAATAGTGAGTACATTTTCATTTTTGGATGAACTATCCTTTTAATTACGATCACCTACACGTATCAGTGCTTAATGTGAAATGTAACAAATAATATAATTAATAACAGTAATAATAATAATAATAATAATAATAATAATAATAATAAACATAACAACAACAACAATAATAATAATAATAATAATAATAATAATAATAATAATAATAATAATAATAATAATATAAACACATTATTGTGAGGCTCAGTAAATAATTAAGTAGATATGTTAAGATATGTTTTTTCCTCAGTATCTTGAAAACACTGTTATGTCCTCTTTTATTTTTTCTTTCCTTTAATTGGAGTATTTTTTTTTTTTTATGTGTAACGCCCTTCATTTCTTCTCTTGCATATTCTGCTGAGAAGCATTGCCTGGCCACGGTTTATGTCACCCATTAAAGCTCTGCTATACGTCCTTGTATAGACACATCACCCACAGATATTTACAGGTCTATCAATATTTTAGTGTGTCTTTTAACAGTACGAAAATAGAATCAATTCAAGTCAAAAGCTATAAATAAAACAGGTAAATCTGGCAAGAGTATTCCTTATTAAACCATCTTCACATCAGTGCTATCCGCATTGCTTATAAACGCAAGACAAGAACTCTCAAACATCAAGTTTTGACCCTTTAAAAGCTTATGTTAATTACTTTGCTGGTCTGAAAGCTTTCTTCGTGTTAATAGCCTTGTCCACTGATTGATACGGTCTTGTGAAGTCCCATGACTGTATTCTTCATCCACCATGTAAAAGACTTATCTTCAGACTCAAATGACATTAGCAGCAACATTAAAACAAATTGCAAATTTAATCCTGTACACTAATTTTAACCCCTGAAAATTAACTGCGATGTTTTCATAAGTACCTCGGTGAGGCTATCATGCGTTGTGTTATGAATATTTAATCAGAGAATGAGATCGAAACAAAAGAGATTTGATCCCTTAAGACTTCCACATCACATGCTTTAAATTATCATACCTCAGAGCCTTTAGGTATACAATTATACATCTGCTGGTACATTTGTTTGTTATTCTGTGTTTTTCTTCCCCCATCCTTTTATCACTTATCATTTAGTATGCGTAAATAAAGCATAAATTTGCCTTACAGGCACAATGTGATGGAAATGAGGCCTTTAATGTGCCTCTAGACTACAGATATGTTGTGCATCTTTGTGTGTGAGTTAATGGTGAGAGCAGACCAAGCTCCCTATTGCACATTTTTACCCAAAAGGCAAAAAAAAAGAAAGAAAAAAGATTCACTGGTTATCCATTTTATTGCCCACTATGACATTTAATAGTATGAGAGATCTAAGTAAACAGGAAGCTGCTGTATCAATGCAATGACAGAGTGTGATCATAATGCAGAAAAAGAGAATGTGTATTAAATTAACTTATCAATCTTTCAACACAGTCATTTAAATATACACACACACAAAGGAAATGTTCTGTACTTAATGTTATCATGCAATATAGCAGGACTTTACATCGCTTGCTGATCCTATTTCCATTTCTTCCGTTTGCTGTCCTCTGTACACGGGAAATAAAAATGATGAAAAGAGCATGAAAGAGCCTGTATTAACATGCCGTGTCTCAAAACAAAATGCACTGTTTGTTGACTTTCACATTTATTCAGATTGTGCCAAACAAGTCATGCTTAATAGTATAAGCCATATAAGACACAGTGTAAGCTATATTCATCTGATATAATGCTCACAGATTTCATTACCAGCAAAACGTCAAACCGATGGAACATCAAAACCTTGTGAGGCAGCCAAAGCAGTAATGAATAAAATATTTTAGGGAAGAAATTAATCTGGATTCAGCCTAGAAGCTGTATTACTATGGGGATTGATGAAAAGTGCTGAATACTATGTTTAGAATGCTTCTGTCTATCTTCTTTAATATCTGCAGACCTGCTCATCATAAATAATTCAGAGAGGTTGATGAAACGTCTATCTTTTTTAGCATTATTTGTTCAAACGGAAAGCGAGATGAAGAGGTTCATACAGTAATATATGCTGAAATCACAGAGGTCATAGTGATTTTGAAACCGAACTAACTGCATTTCTGCAGAAATTAATGAATACTTGAATAACGCTCAAAATCTTAATAGTAACCTAAACGACTCTAGGAAGGTACCTTTATCTACATGCTGAAAATAATTTGATGAGTTGTCATTAAGGTGACAGTTCACCTAAAAAGAAAATTCGGTCATCATTTACTGTTGACCATCCCTTAAGCCTTAACCCACTCTTAAACCTACCCATACCACCAAACCTGTCTCTGACCTGATCTGCAATACATTATGAACACAGTAAGTACATGGTAATTATATTTACATGTAAGTACATAGTAGTTAAGGCCACTTAATATAAAGTGAGACCATAACTCTTAACTCATTTGTGTTCTTTTTTCTGTTAAACACAAATGAATATATTTTGAAGAAAGCTGCAAACCTGTAACAATTAACTTCCATAGTATTTGTTTTTCCTACTATGGAAGTTAGTGTTTACAGGTTTGTAGCTTTCTTCAAAATACCTTCTTTAGTGTTTAACTTAAAAAACCTAAAAGGTTTGGAACCAAACTGGAGAGGTTAAAAAATATGAACAAAAACTCCAACCTTTGGACACGCCATCTTGCTAAATCTAAAATCTAGAATCTCCAGCTACAAATATAATTGGGATTTTAAACCAGATATTGACATCCATGTAGAATTAATTCTTATTTCTGTCCAACGGCTGTTTCTGATCTTTCCCAAAAGCTGAGCATAGAGAGAAATGTTGGTGTCCTACATATCCCTGCGGGCGTTGAGGGCTTAGGGCCATGCCTGTGATCTGTGTTACCATTTCTTCAACTACTCTGACAGCCGACAGCGAGCTGCTTGCAAAGGGTCGTGGGGTGCTCAACTACAACGTTGTTATGTGCACGTTTAATGTTCGTATCGAGCATTCTCATGAATAGGCAAATAGGCGAAAAGTCAACTGGTTAGTGCCAGAATGTGAATCATCTTAAGGTGCATTTTTTACACACGCACAAAAATGTACTGACTAATATACCTCTGCATTTAAAGGGGATGTATTCCACCCCAAAACAAAAATCCTGTCCTCATTTACTCATCCTTTACTTGTTCCAAACCTGTTTCAGATTCCTTTTTCTGTTCAGCACAAAAGAAGATAATTTGAAGAAAGCTGAAAACCTGTAACCATTGAATTCCATAAAAGGAAAAGCAATACTATACCCCCCACACCACCCAGCCTGAATATCTTCTTTAGTGTTCAACATTAAAAAAAAACTCACAAAGATTTGAAACCACACAAGTGTGAGTAAATGGTGAGTTCATTTTCATCTTTTGGTAAACTATCCCTTTCAGTAGATGGATAGCGTGTGTGATGAAAGCTTTTTATCGCATGGTCTTGGATATACTGTAATCATTTCATTAAATCTGATGAAAGGTTAAGAGAGTTCAAATGGAATATTGCCTTATCCCACTGTAATTACTTGCGAGAAGTCATTCGCTGTTGGATTGTTTTGTAATTTTTTTCACTATAGACTACACAAAGAGATGTTATGCAGTCCTTTAAATAATGCACACAGTATGGATGATTTAATATAGAGGCCTATCGTGAACAAAAATAATCACTCGCATTTTCATGTTTACATTTTACCAATTCTAAGCTCTGATAGAAAAATAGATTATGAAAAATGTATTCAGCGCATTGGTACTTGAGCAGTCCTTGTAAATGACACGCTGTCTATGAGAAGAATTTTGGCCCTGACCCTTTAATAAGGAAACAGCAGAGACTTGAATCAGCAGCCGTTGTGTTGAATGATATCTCAATTTCCTCTCAATTGCCTTGGAAAATAATGGCACCATCTTGTCTTAGGATGAGTAGAGCTTCATTTCAGGGTGAGATTTATAGTATCTTCACAGAGCATTGACAAGTCAAGAGACATTGTCCAGGTGGAGGAATGGAAATGTAGTTTGAGAGGAGAGGAAAAAAACATCACAAATTTGGCAAGCTTGATGTTGAAAGTTCTGTGCAATGATCGCTAGCTGGTTTAAAGTGTTGAAGTCATTGTAGTATTTCTAACAAATGTTGAAAAAGAAAAAGACTTTTCAGAAGAATGTTGCAATCTTCATAAATCAAGACTTTGGCTTGCAGCTTGATTTTTTATTTTTTTTGTGGCTTATTGATTAATCGGTGAATTACTTTTTAATGTTTTCAAAAGGAAACATCACACAGTAGCCATGGAAATATCTTAGCTTCACAAGACGTTTATTAAAACTTTAATAAAGGCCAGCAGCGGAAACAGAGAACATAGAGAAATTTTCTTCTGTTCAAAGGGTGCCAGCGTGTAAACGCATCTAATGCATTAATCTGTGTATAGTTTGAGATGGCAGCAGACTGTTGGGTTGAAACCTCAATAGCCTTTATAATTAGTTTCATACCAAGTTTGCATAAATGTCTATAACAAAACACTGCTTTCACATGTAGTGCTCTCAATGCCTTTACTGAAGCAATAAATAGGGCCAGATGGAATCTGCGGACATTTTTTTTGCGGACTATTTTGTTAAAAATTCTTTTAGGAACATCATAACAAAAAAAAATCTTATATAAAATAAAAAGTAATACATTTTTAACTTTCATTTAATGTTTACACTGCGAATCCAATAAGATCCACTTTATTTGGTAAACAAAGCAAGTCTCTCGAAAAAAATCTCTACTAAAAGACAGAAAATATTACTGTACAAACTGTTGTAAATAAAACATATGAATATTTTCATATTAATCAATACTTTTACTGAAATTAATTTGAAAACTGAATAAATATAAATTTACACACATTTACACCAGTAAATAAACAGAATCAATGATGGGCTAAAAATCTGCGGAAATCTGCAGAATTCTGTGCACGCAGATTCCGTGTGGCCCTAAATAAGGCATCACTCTAATGCATTTTATATGCACATTCAAAAATATGTATTTTTCATCGTTAAAAGTGTCACATACTGACAGCCACGTTTTTATTTCTGCAGCGGAATGTAGTTTGTCTTTGGAAATACAGCTATTAGCATAATTATTGATTATTCAGGATTTGTTGTCACTTGAGATCAATACATTAAAGCTAGGCAATAAATTATCCTAACACTGCTGAGTGTTCCATATTCAATCAAATTATCATTCAGCTTTTCAACATGTCTATTAGTCTCAGCATAATTGGTATATGTTCATAATTTGCATCTGCTGAGAGAGTAGGAAATAAAAAAAAAAACTGCACACTTAGCAAACATCTGCCTTCATTTTTCTTACTGAATATGATAGGGGGAAAACATTAATTTTACAACATAACACATTCGTGCATAGTTCATATTTTAACCAGTCCATTTAAATTTCTGTATTAAATAATGGACAGCATGTTGGAATGTTCCTCTGCCAAAGCACTCTTAATAGCATGCGACGGCACTGACGTAATGCTTTAATACTGTACATTTTCTATAGGTTTTAATAACCCTTGAGTTAAGCACTATTTATATTAGAGACGGTTAGCTGAGCCTGTGATGAGACATTGCACTCTGAAGGAACATAGTTTGAAGATAAAGAAAGAAAGCAATATCAAGTGCTAATAAGAAGAGGTCAGACCTGGAGGTTCTGCAGCACTTTGGAAAGAAGAAAAAAAGCTTTCATCTTCGCACCTGTTCAGCTTCTGAGGCCACTGTGTGTGGTTATGTTTACAAATATCCTCAGTTATCTTTGTTCTGAAGAGCAGCTAGAAAATAGGAAGAATGCAGAAATCAGCAGCAACAACAAAAATTACAACAATGTCTGAGGGTATTGTCTTTTTGTGAATAAAAACCTTTAAAGGGCAAAAGACAAAGCAGTGACTTGAAGTAAAACGCCTTTAATGCCCTTCACTATATTTTACTACTGCAAATATTTTACTATATTTATTACTACCGCAAGGACAGGATTAAAACACTGAATAAAAAGACATATTGATACACCACGTAATTGTTTTTTCCGGCATTTCTTAGCGAGGTATGTTGATTTTTAATGCATTCTAATTAAAGTCTTTGAAGATCTGTAACCTGTTTTGCTGCTCAAGATGTTATTGTTGTTGCCTCATTAATAATGCATTCGCAGAAGTTGTTCGCAGAATGTGGATTATTAACAGCCAATTTCAGGCAATTAACCTTTATTTTAAAATGCGATGTATCATCAGTTGACACTGTGTTGGGTGCAGGAATATTAATGTATGATTATTAAAGAACAGTCTGTATAGCATTACCCCTGTGTATAGTCGTGATCTAATGAAAATCCTCGATGAAATCTGTTGATACATCCTTTCTCACTTCAGCATAGAGACCTTAACTTTTGGAAAGGTATCACAGACACACTTTTGATCTATTTAGTCTGGGTTGAAAGTATGCTGGCAGGATTAGACTTTTAGATAAATGGTATGTTGAGAAAGTACAGTGCAAAATATTGTCTCTTTTCGAAAATAATAAGTAAAAAATAAAGTTTTTTTTTTGTTAAAACAAGCAAAATAATTTGCAAATGGGGTGAGCAATATAATCTTGTTTTCACTTTGAAATAGGGTTATTTTACTTACACCATTGGCAGATTGCATAGTTAAAAAAATCTCACTTAATTTTGACATATTATTTGGCAAAACAAGTAGTAGAAGTAGTAGTAGTAGTAGTTTTTTTATTTGTCTAGAAAATGATTCTTAGTTTAAGACTTGGAGGCCCACCACAACGTGACATAGGAGTGCAGTTTCCCCACCCACAGAATCGATTGACAGCCACGTATTAACATGTCTCCATAGTAACTCGTATAATCATATCAACAAGACAGGACATGCACAAAGCAATCGAGATTAAAAGATCTGATCATCAGTCTTCATCAAATGTGATCAAGAAAGAGTTTTTCAACAAAAACTACCATCTTTATTACCACAGCCACATGTCAGTACAATTACATAAGAAAACGCTTCAATCCAGGTTTGTGGACATTAAATCAGGTTTATTTTGTACATTAACATGTCACATTTGTTTTGCAAAAATAGTGCAAAGTTGAACATGCGGGCATGTCTGTGTGTGTGCTTGAGCTTTGTAACAACATTATTGACGTCAGAAAGCAGAAACACATCAGAACCAAAGAAACAAATACATCAAATAATCATTGGGAAAGTTCTTACTGTAGTATTTCTCACAAACGTTACGCAAGATCTGCATCCTTGATGTCTGTCACTGTACTGTTTATTGGACACAGCTGAGGTGTAGATTGAGGCACACTCTGACAAGCACATGGAAACGGTGGGTGGGGAGAACTAGCATTAAAGGCACAGGCAACAAAAACAGCTACAATGTGTTCAGAGCACAAAATGTCAATGTTCTGAAAGGTATAATGAACAATCTGATGGGTGTTTTGAGCTGAAACTTTACAGACAAATTCTGGAGACACAAAAGACTTCTTAAATCTTAAAAAAGGGGTAAAAAAGGAGCCCTTTAAGTGAAAAAAAAAGTTGAGATTATTTTGATTATACAGCAACAGACGCTTTGTGTGCGCACAGTCAAAAAGGCCCACAGCTGCTCTTATAACTGCTCTTCTAGGCCTTAGCTATGATTTTCCTTTTTAAAGAGGTTAGGATGGCTAATTACAACAAATGTAAACAGGAGATGCGTCTTCTTAGAAACCAATCACTCATTCGCTAATCCCTAGTGCATGGCAGTTGAGTGCACTGTATTAGCAAAGAGGAAGTGAAAATGAGTGAGCGAATTCGGATGCTGATGTTGCCTAAATAGCATGAGCCAGTGAGCAGTCTGTCATGGATAGATTCATCACGAACATACGCCTACTCATGTGACTTTTTTCTTTATGAATACATCCCTATCCCCTATTATTTGATGACTAAAAGAACAAAAATACATGTCATGCAGTGAACTATGGTTATAAAAAGATGACAGACTCCCAATGTAGAGCACTATAGTGTACATAAATAGGACCATATATATATATATATATCTCAGTTCACTGCATGACATGTATTTTT
>CAIGQQ010038942.1:5091801-5104070 GCA_903798035.1 Danio albolineatus
ATATATATATATATATACATACAGCTGAAGTCAGAATTATTAGCCCTTAAGCTTTTTTTCGAGTCTACATAACAAAATATTGTTATACAATAGCTTGCCTAATTGCCCTAACCAGCCTAGTAATCCTAATTAACCTAGTTAAGCCTTTAAATGGCACTTTAAGCTGTATAGAAATGTCTTGAAAAATATCTGGTAAAATATTATTTACTGCCATCATGGCACCGATAAAATAAGTCAGTTATTAGAAACGGGTTATTAAAACTATTATGTTTAGAAATGGCGCCATGGTGGCGTAGTGAGTAGCACGTTCGCCTCACAGCAAGAAGGTCGCTGGTTCGAGCTCTGGCTGGGTCAGTTGGCATTTCTGTGTGGAGTTTGCATGTTCTCCCTGTGATTGCGTGGGTTTCCCCGACAAGTCCAAAGACATGCGGTACAGGTGAATTGGGTAAGCTAAATTGTCTGTAGTGTATGAGTGTGAATGAGTTGGCAGTTCATTCCTCTGTGGCAACCCTGGATTAATAAAGGGACTAAGCCGACAAGAAAATGAATGAATTAATGAATTAATGAATCTTGCTCTCTCTTTTGTTTTTAAAGTCAAAGTGAAATCGAAATTTACAAATTCTTATTTTGCTGCTGTACATTTTTATTATTTAGGTGAACAATTCATTTAGTTAAGTTAATCAATTACAAAATAGCTTTAGTAATCTTCAATCAATGTCTGACCTTTATTTCACGTTTGGAGTGGTAATCCTTCAATGTTGGCGTCAGTTTGATGGCTTCAGCCACAATATTCTTAACCATGCCTCTCTGACTGCTTACCAGGAATGATGTGCAAAAAGAAATCCTCACCCCCTACTCAGTATTCTGTTTCAGTTGAAAGTTCATCACCATACTTACTTTAAGCAGACTACGTCTTTATTGTTGACCAGGTTAATAAACCATTTTATTATTTTTTTTACAAATGCATATTATGTGACTTCACTTTCAGTGAAGTAACGTGTGGAAGAGCATTTACTTCAAAAACCAAACAACTATAAGACACTGTAAACTGTCATGAGCTGCTCAGGTCAAGAGATCACAGTTCTGATTCAATACAGTTACAATGCTTCGGGATTTGATAACCTTTTCAAATCACATCACGTTTTTAGGCATCGTTAGAATTTCACCCCTGTTTATACCCATTCCGACGAATGACATTCAGGAACGGAGAGCTTTCTCTGAATGCTGATTTATCTCTGAAACAGAAATTCTCTTTGATTGCTGCGATTGAGCAATTTGAGCTGAAAGAAAATAGTTCCTTCGGCACAAAATCCTGGGGCTTACATGAATACAGATCCATCTTAAAAATGAGGTTGAGCTCCCCCTGCATTCGCTACATCAGACCTAAAGGACACTGGGTGAAAATTCTGGAGGAATGAAGCCCCAGTTAAGCTGTCTGAGCGATAAAGATGATTTCTACTCACGGCTTTGAGCGAGCACAGATAGCTGTAATCCTCTTTTAGGAGCGAGGTTCATTCATCTTCTTTTGGTTTATTGTTATGGAGTTGTCTCTTAGACACACAACCCATATTATTAGGATTCAACATTTTACTATGAACTGACGAATTGTAGATATGCCTGGTGCTTTAATAGATATGCAAGGCACCCTGACCTGCTGTTTCTCTTCCCCTACCCCCACTTTTTTCAGCACTGCAGGTTAAAGAATTTCAAACATACTCACAATTTTTTTTTCACAGCATTCGAATGGTGCTGTTTATAATTCGTAAGCTGAATTATGCTACATTGTTTACAGTGACAATGAAAGAAAATCTTTCTTGTTCGATGACATTTTGGGAAAGGAAAGCAAATTGCGAAGCAGATGAAAACCTCACAGACACACAGCAGTGGTTTCGTTATTCTGTTTTAAGCAGGAAAGCACCGTTGAGCGGTTTCAACAGAATGTATGCACTGCGCATCGCTGAATAACAAAGAATGCTTCAGAAAAGTGGGAAAGAGGCATTGACGTGCTGTTCTGTGAGGAATAAGATCCTGCCAAATAAAATCACTTAGGGCTGCTTCAGTTTGTTTGCAACCAGCTAGCAGCTATTTCTTGAAAGGTCAACCGAACACATGCGCAGAACACATGTGGGCAGATATGCTGACACGTAGTTTGTCATAAGATCCTTGAAGAATCCTTTATACCTGCCTCCTAGCGAAATCCGGGCTTGACTGACAACCACTCTCACTGCTTCACCGTGTCAGTATTTTGATGCAGTTTATATCGACTTTTTTTGAAGTATGATAAGCTAGTGCACTTTAACAAATAGCACTTTTTAAAACATTCAATGCTGATTTACTGATGATAAGCATGTATTTCTGATAGAAAGAGAACAATGTGTGTAAAATCTGATTTAAGGAATAGTTTAAAATTAAAATGTACTTACAATTCACTCACCTTTTTGTGGTTCCAATCCTTTATGTGTTTCTTTCTTCATTTGAACACAAGAAAAACAGCTGAAAACCTGTACAGTAAACAAATACCATGTAAGTCAGCGATTACAGGTTTCCAGCATTCTTTAAAATATATGCTTTCGATAGAATAATTAGAAGAAAGTCAAAAAGGTTTGAAACAAGTAAAGGGTGAGTAAATGATGACGGAATTATCATATTTGTGTGAAATATCGCTTTAAGCACTTGCTCTCTGTTTTAGGCTCTTCAAATAGCATTTGAAGAGCCTTTTGGCAGCCTCTTGTCAAGAAATACTCAGGTAACATGTAACAACTGCCCACTTATTATTGATCTGGTTGAATGGAGTGATACAGTTCAAGTTCAATAGCTGCTCTGATGCCGTAGTGATATGGAGATATGATGTGTTATGTAATGCACCACATAACACAACAGATAGATTGCTATAAAAGTCCTCTGAGTTCATGGTTTGAAATACATCATAGAGCAGTTTCAACTGCCAAGCGGTTTATTCTTCCTGTTCGTAATGCAATAATGATATGAAGATTTATGTAGACGAAAGTGCTACTTGAAAACCAGTGTGTGACAACAAACAATAATTAAAAATATATAAATAAAACAAAAACATCGACACGTAAAAAGTAATGATAAAAAACTACCAAATTAAGATGCAGCTGTAAGATTAATGTGTATTAAACACAGCGTGTAGGAAACAAGGGTTATAAAAATGTGGTTTTGTTTGCTATATATCATGCCTCAGGTGCTCTGTGGCTCATAAAGACCCTTTATATAAAAAGCCATTTTCACAGGCAGAAAGAAAACATTTTCAGTAAATTTACAACCTTTCAGAAAGTGATACAGAAGCAATTTGGTTCTCTGATATTGGTAGACATAAAAGTCCCCTCAGCATTCCTTTGAGCAAAAGTAATGCATCTAGATTTTACAGCCTCTCTTATGTTGGCTTATTTCCTATTCAGTGCACCCTGCTCTGTGCCAAAATGTAGTTATAATGTCACTGAGATAAATTACCCATCTATTTAGCATAAAAAACAACCCTATAATGACCAGCAGGAGTCTGGGACTAGTAGTTTGTGCTGGCCACAGTCATGATGTAAACATGCCGTTATAAATACCTAAATGTATTGCAGCTGTAATGCTTCCTTTTAAATTCATTAAAAACCATCTGGGCTTATTGTAAATAATGTAAATGTAATGTCTTCTGTAAACAGGCCATATGTAGAATTTAAATACTTGTGGTATTATTGACACCAGGCGGCAGTGTGGTGCAGTGGGTATCGGTGTCGCCTCACAGCAAGAAGGTTGCTGGTTCAAGCCCTGGCTGGGTCAGTTGCCATTTCTGTGTAGAGTTTGCATGTTCTCCTTGAGTTTGCGTGAGTTTCCTCCGGGTGCTCTGGTTTTCCCCACAAATCCAAAGACATGAGCTATAGGTGAATTGGCTAAGCCTAATTGTCTGTGGTGTGTATGTGTATGTCCTGGTCCTCCAGTTCGATATAAACCTGGGAGTAAGTATAAGTGACACCAGTGGCCATTACGTGATCTTTATTGCTCATGCTCTCACTTGTGTGCATGTAACATTCAACAGACCAAACAAGATTAATATTCCCAAAGATCATTTTCGTTCTTCGATTAGATATGAAAAAAAGTTGGATATACCTTGGCAGGAATATCCTCAAAATGAACATCCAGATGCCACCTTCACTGTATATGCTGCTATATGTTGCTACTGTATATGTGCTGCACAATTTTCTCTTAATTAAAAAATAAACACACAACAGCTGAGAAAACAGCAGTTTAGATATCATCTGATTAAATTGACAAGAACGTGTTTGAACAGGCTCAGCAATTCATCGCGATCATGTTGACAAGCACTTACAATTACACTCATGATGGTGTATAATGGGGCGCCACGGTGGCGTAGTGAGTAGCACGTTCGCCTCACAGCAAGAAGTTCGCTGGTTCGAGCCTCGGCTGGGTCAGTTGGCATTTCTGTGTGGAGTTTGCATGTTCTCCCCGTGGTTGCGTGGGTTTCCTCCAAGTGCTCCGGTTTCCCCCACAAGTCCAAAGACATGTGGTACAGGTGAATTGGGTAGGCTAAATTGTTCGTAGTGCATGAGTGTGAATGAGTGTGAATGGATGTTTCCCAGAGATGGGTTGCAGCTGGAAGGGTATCCACTGCGTAAAACATATGCTGGATAAGTTGGTGGTTCATTCCGCTGTGGTGACCCCAGATTGATAAGGGACTAAGCCGACAAGAAAATGAGTGAATGAATGAATGGTGTAGAATGGAATATTTTCAGCGTTATTTTGAACAATGTATAAGCCTCCATTACATAGTATCATAGAATGGAACACATGTAATCATTACATCCTTTTTACATCCATTTGTCTGGTAAATTTCTGGTAAATGTCTAAATTTCGTTTAAGTTTAGTTGCAAGCGCTTCACGCATTTGCAATAGAAAATGCAACATAAAAAAAAGCCTCTCTGTTGATTAATTTTCTTTCAACCAGATAACTGAAACTCCACAATGAAACAAAAAATTTAATATATAATCAGAATACCATAGAAAATGTGAGTTTACTTGGGCACATAAAGATCCACTACCACAAAACATAATCAAACACGCATATTTTGTGGCTTTACAATTTACGTGAAATGCCAGGCTATTTAGTATGATCTATCATCCAGACAGCCTGAGCCTGACTTTGCATGTGGCATTAGATCAGAGGAACCCCAGGACAATTTTAAATGTTTAGAAGTCAATCCCCCTCCGCTTGTAAATATCAGTGCGATCACCCACCCCTGACAGCTGACCAGAGAGATAAAGATAATGTATTCCGTATGAGAGTCACCTTGCTCATCAAGCCAGCTCACGTCAAACCAGCTCCATCTTTTAAAATGGGCCAACTGACTACTTATCACAGATATTCTGCTATAAAAAGAGCGCAGAGGTGTGTACTCTGGAATTAATGTGATTTATATGGCGGCATGCTTAAAAACTAGCTCATACGATGGAGCACGTCCGCCTTCAAAGTCGAGGACACAAGGGTGAGATTCTGCTTTATGTTTCGCCTCTAAGGACGGAGTCACAGTTCACAAAACCATTGATCCAGCTTTCACAGGGATTTACTCTGTAATTAAAACTTTTACGAGATCATAATGTTTTATGCAGTTTTTAATATCCAATCGCAACTTTATAGTTTTGCAACTTTCGGTAAATGAAGTTGACACATTGTTTGGTGGCAAGTAATATAAGCAGTCATACAAAGCAATTCAGAATTACTGAGTATTTGAAAATGCCCTTCTCTGTGGCATTTATTAAAGAAAAGTAATCAAAATGCACAGCTCTACTACGGTCCCTAAGGTAGCTGGAGTTTTTGAACAGTATTGTGGACTGGTTAAATGTCAGCCACAGATTTGTTCCGTGAAGGACAGCAAAATAAAGGGTTTAGAATGTTTGCTGTGAGTCAGAGGGATTATTTAGATGCAGCACAATGGCTTGTAATCTACTGGTCTGCGGGGAGAGCAGCTCAGAATTTACATTATCAAGGCTCTGTGAAGAGACCAGATCCCCGCAAAGTCCTGTGCATCCGAAAGAATAAATATATAAATAAAAACACTGAAGTTTGCGCAAATGGTAATCTGCCCCTTTGGAAAACTCTGGCATTCAATCCACTTATTTACGGAGGTTTAACGCTAATGGTTTCAATTTTAGCTCTGACAAGTGTGAAGGAAGATGTACATAGAATCGCTTATTTCCAGCTGGGAGTAAAATAAGTTTTTTTTTTATTACTTCTGCACAATGTATAATTCATGCATATTATAATTCACATTTTGTGCATACAGAGTTTATAAATTGAACAACAAATTGCATACAATTGTAGAGGTAACGGTGATCGAACAGCTTTTACTCATCAGTAGGCCTAATTGGTAAAGAAAACTAGGAATGAGTTTCTTTCGTAATGATGTGAACAGCATGCATGTTGCAAAGTCATTTTCCTGCCGTCATGCTGTTGAGGAAATTGAAAGAAATTGGCACAAAATTGTTCATGTCATATTTATTAAGACTGTTCTTGCAAAACGCTTTTTAAATAATATACAAAATTCATATTTGAAAGCCTGTTTAGTTTTCATGGTTGTCAATTGTTGGAGATCCATTAGCTCTGCGTGTTTAAATAATACATGACCCTGCCATGCACATATTTCAGGAATGTGTACACAAATAATTCAGTAGTTCGTTCAAAAAATAAATATCAACACAAGGGTCCAAAACAACATTTATTATACAAATCAATGAAAGGAAATTATAGAAGATTGGAACAACTGATTGTGAGCATTGTGAGTTATAAATGTTTTTTCTCTTTGTTGTCTTTGAGCAAACAGCTATTAGAGCTGGGGACACTGCAGTTTGAAATGCACGTCCGTGACTCATGCTTTGCAGAAATGCATTTTCTCCAACATGACCTGTCAGTCAGCAGAACTCTGTGGAGCCTCAGAACCGATGGGTCAGTTGAAGGAAAAATAAAAGATAAAGTCACAGGCGGACACAGCGGCTTGTGCAGGTGGTAGTTTAGTTCTCCCTGTCACCCAGGTAGATCAAATAGTCCCATCAAACTGTCAGAAGCCCAAATCGCAGAGTCCCAGCTCAACTGCAGTCTTCCTCTGTCCCACAGGTTGGCTTTGAGCAGTTTCTCTAGGATGAGCTCCAACTGCTCAGATGAGTTTTTCCAGGCCACAAACCATGCGGAACAGACCTTTCGAAAGATGGAAACCTATCTTCAGCACAAGCAGCTGTGTGATGTACTTTTGATAGCTGGAGATCACAAGATACCAGCACACAGGTGAGTATTCCCCAAATCAAGCCGTATACCTGCAAAAAACTTTCAGTTGAAAAACAGACAGATGAACAGGACAGAAGTGAACAGTGCTGAAAATGTAGAGCACTTTTACTCTAGAAATTATTTCAAATCTTCATTCTTAGACTAATTCAAACTAATGGTAGAGCTATCAAAACATATGTTTGAATCATATCATACGATTGACTGATCAATCATTTAATCAGTTTCCATTTCAAGCATGAAGAGCAGTCATTCATTGTATAAAATCAGATGATTAATAATCCACGACAACATATATATATATATATAAATTTTACATATAAAATATGGGTCACATTGCTGCTTTGTTATTATTTTTTAATTACTGTTAAATTAACTTGTTGATTTAAGTCAGTTTAATAAAAAATACTTGAAAACTTAACTTGATACATTGTAAAAATTTAGCCGCAACTAATTAGGCAGCAACTAATGCGTTTTCAGTGTTGAGCTGTCTCATCTATGTTGTTTTTTTGCAGCATCCCTTTACCTCCCCATTACCGCCTCTATTGTATTAAAATATCATCACAGAACTGTTTGGGAAGATATTCTTAAACCATTCGTTTTTTTTTTTTAATTTTGAACTTGGGTATATGTTGTTTAAATTTAAAAATATGTTGTACTGTATGGGTTTGAAACAACTTAAAAGACATCAAGATCAGTGTTGCCAACTTAGCAATTGTGTTGCTAGATTTAGCAACTTTTCATACTACCCTAGCAACTTTTTTTTCAAAAAGCACCTATCAACAAATTTAGCAATTTTTAACATTCATTTGGCTACTTTTAGCATTTTTAAAAAAGTGACTCAAAAGAGTAGTTCACTCAGTAGAGTAGATTGCTAGTTCAGATTGTTTTTCATAACTGCTGATTTACTGATACTAGTTAACATGTATAATTGT
Organism: Danio albolineatus; assembly: GCA_903798035.1. Lineage (NCBI taxonomy): Eukaryota > Metazoa > Chordata > Actinopteri > Cypriniformes > Danionidae > Danio > Danio albolineatus. The sequence goes on from CAIGQQ010038942.1 coordinate 5,100,040, forward strand.
TGGTAATTTAGATAGCAATAAATTCCAATAGTGCTATAATTGTCACTTTCACAAATGTGTTAATTTCACAAGAGTAAAGTACACAAGCTGTGATTGATTAAAATAATATAGCTGTTCATTATCAGTGCTATATTTAAAAATAAAAAAATCGTATCAAGTGTTTGTAATACTTTTACAAATAGTCAACTATTTTTATACAAGTCTAAATGGACATATTTCTGTTATTGCTGAGATGGCCAGTCAATTTGAGAAAACATTGATTATTTTGTGTACTACATAAAGATGTAGTTTTGAGTTGCGATTACTCGATGTCAACACACAAAGTAATATGTTAAAAAGAACCTATTTATTGTGCATCTGGATGTAATGTTATAATATAATATAATACACAGCGCGTCAGAGAGTAGAGACATGATGGGCTTATGCTTGTCAGATACTACGTGATGACGCCACTGATATGCAAATCAGTGTGTGACGTAACTTTTGGCTACTTTTCGGGCAGGCTTTAGCTATTTTTCATTGAAAATAGTTGGCAACACTGATCAAGATTGTTTACTATTCACTTGCAGGTATACATGGGCGAGCAAACTCATTAAATGCTTTTAGTTAACTTTGTATTTGCAGCCTTAACAGACCCAAAAAGTATGCCTTCATCTATAGAACACACACACGCACAAAGAATCTTCACATTGTTTGGTTTAATTCATGAAATAAACATGAGTTTCATTATTCAGTAAGGCTGCACAAGTAACATAACAGTGTTTCTGTGATTCATGAGCTGCATTCTTCTATTGTCTTCTGAAGTAATATGTTAACTTTGTGTGAGGAATAGTACAAAACAGTTTATCATTTAAACATCCAATTTGGTTTCAGGCCCTTAAGGAGTCTATTCATCTTCATAACAAAATATAGCCTCAGTGGCTTCTTGTGCATCAAGCACATTTAATTGCTTCATCAGATTGTGTCGCTTTGGATGTCTGGCATAAATCTGCTCAATTTTTACATTTCAAAAATGTTATGGTTGAATGGACTTTTAATTTAAGAAAAAAAAGTTTTAGCAAAATGACTAAAAGTCTTGGTTCTGGAAGTATTTTTCTTGTAGAGTTTAAAACTATATAAATACATTTTATTAAAGTGTTGCAAACCATTAACCACCCAACTTAATGGTGAATCAAAACATTATGCACTTTTGTTTAAAGCATAGAAATATTTAAAATTCAGACAAAAAGGTGCAAGACAGCGTATCAAATGTCTTCAAGAGAAAATAAAACGAGAGAAATGAGATATATAACTGTGCTAGTATGAAGGATTGCACAACACACTTAATTTAAAGGGGCAGTTCACTCAAAAATTTAAATTCTGTCATCATTCACTCATCCTCGACATTTTCCGAACCTGTTCGAGTTTCTTTATTCTGTTGAATGCAAAAGAAGATATTTTGAAGAATATTGACAGCCAGTACCCTTTGAATTCCATAGTATTTATTTTCCTACTATGGGTTTCAATGACTGGGTTACCAACATTCCTGAATATAGAAACTTTAAAAGGTTTTTAGGACCACTTCTGGGTGAATAAATTGTGATTATATTTTCATTTTTGGTGAAATATCCCTTTAAAACCAACCGAGCAAAATATAAACCATTTAATTTAAAGTTACTGAATGTTTTGATAGAAATTTATATAATGTTTATTGCAAAATATGTCCAAACATAACAATAAAATATTTATTTGGGTGTAGTGTGACAGGTTCACTTACATTTAGGCTGCTTCGTGAGTGCGATGGAGCTAAAGATCTGTTTTGTCATGCTTTGTTGTGACTCTTTGATTGGTGGCATTTTCTCTACATCATCATGGGTAATGTAGGTTTGTTTGCTTGGATTCCACTGTTTAATACAAATAATCTGAAATGCCAACAGATGGGTTTGAATGTTAATGCCTAGGATTGATTCAACAACAGCATACATTATATATTATCAGCTTCTGAGCTGCAAGTCTGTCTGTGGAGGTTTCTCAGTTACTGTTAATAATCAATTTCTCTGTGGAGAAAATGAATGGTGTGTGCACTTGTGAAACCCCACTGTTGGACTTTATACTTCTTCCAGCAAGGTGTAAAAAAAGTGCTAGAGTCTGAATCTCACACAAAGCTGTAGTATACCTTCAAAAATTGGAAATATAGCACACATAATTTATTAATTTTATGAATTTTCATGGAAATTACAGCTTTCTGTAAAATGTTATGTGAAAATGAAAAGTTACTCACCATTTACTCCCTCTCAAATGGTTCCAGAGTTTATTTCTTCTGTTAAGCACAAAGGAAGATATTTTGAAGAGAGCTGAAAACCAATGACTTGCAAAATAGGAAAAAAAATACAATGGAAGTCGATGGTTATGGTTTCCTGCTTTCTTCAGAATATCTTAATTTGTACAGAAGAAAGAAAATCATAAAGGTTTGGAACAAGTAAAAGATGATTAAATAATGACCGAATTTTCAATAACATAATTTTCAGAATGTTCAATAACACGTTTAATTTGTGTTTTAAGAACAAACATGCAAATTACAGCACCAAGAAGTTTCAAAACTCTGTTGCATGCTCCATTTCAAACTACTGAGCATGTTGAACTTTCTTCAAGGACTCTAAAACAGTGTTTATTTAGAGAAATCTCTCGGCCGCTGAGTGTTTTGATGCTATTCTGCTGGAAAATTATCTGTAGCCAAAGCTCAGCAGCGTGTCCCAGTTTGACACGGAGCTCAATCAACATCACCCCAGAGCTGCATGAAACAACCCGATGAAAATAGCTGCTAAAACCGCACTGAGATCAATCTTTTTGTAGGGGAGGAATTTTCTACAAAGACGACTCTCGAGAAGTTGTTTGACTACATCATGAAGTATGCAGTCACACGTATAAACAATTTGCGCAATTATTTGCAGACTGGTCCTGAGTGCAGTTTCAGACTACTTTGCTGCCATGTTCACCAATGATGTGAGGGAGGCCAAACAAGAGGAAATTAAAATGGAGGGTGTTGATCCTGAGGCACTGAGAGCACTGGTTCATTTTGCATATACTGGTGAGTAGCTACATTCCACTTGCAGACTTTAAATATGCAATACACATCAAAAGTGTCATAAATGTTCCCCTTTGTGTTTCATTGATGCCAGTGGCTAAAACACAAATTTACAAGCCTAAACTAACTGTTTAACATTCTTTAGTCTACATGGGCTAAACATAGTGCTTCATTCCTAGAACAAATCTGAAAAGTTTCTTGCCTATTTTGCTATTTTCTCTGTATTTGCAGGAGTCCTGGAGCTAAAAGAGGAGACAATTGAAAGTCTTTTAGCTGCCGCTTGTCTCCTCCAGCTCTCACAAGTTATTCAGGTCTGCTGCAACTTTCTGATGAAACAACTGCACCCGTCCAACTGCCTGGGGATCCGTTCGTTTGCTGATGCTCAGGGATGCACGGATCTTTTGAAAGTCGCTCACAACTACACTATGGTAGGACCCGGCATACAAAGTAGCTTGGATTGTATACATGATAAATTACCTGAGCGCATTGCTTTGTCCTGACTACTACAGTAGTTGTAAAGCTTTCACAATTATTCACACAGTAGTGATTCTAACAGCATGATTAAATGGTGCAGATTTCACAGTGAGCATTACTGTAATCTTTGTATATTTACAGATTAACTATATTAGTATGTCTACAGCACTACACTGGCAGTATTCCCAGCATGCACTCTGGCATGAATTAATCATATGAATGCACTGTTTTAGTATTTGCTGGTTTATGTTGCTGTTGCTATTGTTGTTTTGGCTTTTTTTTCTTTTTACTTATTTTAAAATGTCGTTTCAAATGATACTTCTTAGTTTTCATCATTCATTCACTTTAACCATAAAATAAATATTAATAAAAATAGGAAATTTGGAAATGCAGGCAATAAGTCAAAGGAAAGTGAGTGAGAAAATTAGGAAGCACTGTATGTAGGACTGAACTAGTGGTTCATATATAAATAAATATATATATATATATATAT
>CAIGQQ010038942.1:5135136-5161669 GCA_903798035.1 Danio albolineatus
GTCCCTACTTTGACTCTAAACCGGTAATGTGTGTGTTGATCTGGTCCCCACTTTGACTCTAAACCGGTAATGTGTGTGTTGATCTGGTCCCCACTTTGTCTAAGAACCTATTGTGTGTGTGGCGGTCCTCACTTCTACTCAAAACCTGAAATGTCCCCACAAGTGACCGCTATGTCAGGTCTGAATTTTTTTTAGTGGAATATTCATAATCTGAAGTGATATTGCGGAATAGTTTGTGTTTTTGTGTGCCAAAATATTTTTTTCATGTTTCTAACATCATCAGAAAGGGTGGTCCCCAGTATGTAACCACTGTGACAGGTGGGCCTCACAATGCACAAAAACAAGTATGTGTGTGTGTGTGTGTGTGTGTGTGTTACAACCAGCGATCTCTGGCTGTAGATCGCTGGTGATGGTAACATTAGGTGATAGGTAACGCTGGTGATAGGTCCCACCACAACTTTTCCATCATCATTATATTTTACAGGGAAACCAGGGAAGTTGTTTGAAATGTTGGATTAACCTACAAGTTCAAAAAATGTATATACAGTATATTAATCCTTTAACCGCTACTAGTATCTATTTTCATGTTACTAGTGCTTATTTTTTAGATAGTAGTATCTGTCCCATTAAATACTAGTTCCTATTCATTAGTTATTAGTGTCTATTTTTAGATACTAGTTCTTTTTAAAAATGTACTAGTGCTTACTCATTAGAAACTGGTTCTTTTTATTAGATACTCATTCATTAGATACTAGTACCTATTAAATAGATACTAGTACTCATGTATTAGATACCAGTACTTATTAATTAGATACTACTACTAAATTATTAGAAACTAGGTTCTATTTAAAAGGTACTTGTACTTATTCATTAGGTACTAGTACTTATTAAAATAGATAATGGTTCTTATTTATTAGATTCTAGAACTTGTTTTAATAGTGTCTAAAAACTATTCGGTTGTTACTTCGATTGATCTAATTGGATTCGCATTGTATTGTAAACATTGAATAAGAGTTAAAAAGGTATTACCGTTTATGGTTTTAGTTTTGATACTCCCAAAATCATTCTGCATAAATCCACAGATTTTTAACAAAATTCTGCGCAGAAATAGCAAAAAATGTCAGCAGATTCCATCTGGCCCTAGTCATAACATAAGACGAGTAAAAAAGCAGAACTGACTAATAAGAATTGTTACTAGTAACAGTTAGAAAAGATACTAGTGTATAATAAATAAATACTAGTACTAATGAAAAACTACAATTTTTTTAATAGTTACTAGTATCTATTTAATAAGTACTCTTATCTAATTAATAAGCACTATATCTATTAAATTGATACTAGTATCTAATGAATAAGTAGTACCTCTTAGTATCTAATGAGTAAGTTCTAGCACCTAATGAATAAGTACTAGTACCTAAAACATAAGCACTAGTATCTATTAATTGGGTACAAGTATCTAATTAATAAGCACTAGTACCTAATGATTAAGTATTAGTACATAAAAAAATGTACTAGTCCCAGCTGGAATACATAGTCAGAAATCAGTAGTTGATATCTCAATGACAGATCCCATAGAAATCAATGGAAAGATTTTAAATTTGTTACTAATAACAACAGAATAGTTACTAGTCACTATTAAAATAAGTACTAGTGTCTAATACATAAGAACTAGTATCTATTTAATAGGTACTAGTATCTAATGAATGAGTATTAGTTTGTAATAAAAAGAACTAATGAGTAAGCACTAGTATATTTTTAAAAGCACTAATATCCTCTAGTATCTAATGAATAAGTATTAATACTTTATTATTAATACCTTATGCCTGGTCTCTCTCTCTCTCGCTCGAAAAAATAAATAAATAAAATAAATAAATATTTTTATTTTTTTTATTATTTTTATTTTTTTTTCGAGCGAGAGAGAGAGAGAGACCAGGCACTGACTTTAACTGCGAAGTGTCAGAAGCCATGTTTCCCTCCAAAAATGTGAATGAACTTTAGGCGCAAAACTGGACTATCGCATAAAAGACGTGTGAATAAAGCAGCGTTTCACTTGCGTGTCACTTCCTGATTAACCGGCGCCAATTATCAACAGTAAAAACAGGATTTGCTGCAGTAGGAGAAGCTGTGTCAATCTTTTTCTTCATTTAATAAATGACTTGTGCCTCAGAAGGCAATCCTGATATGCAGTGAATGCGCGGTGGCCTTTGAGGGTTTCAGACGCGAAGCACTGACGCTCTTGATTCTGGAGGTCATTAATAATATAATAACACAACTACTTAAACGGTAGGGTGTTTAGAATGATCAAAACATTTCAGATGTTTTACGATGTGCTCAGCCTGCTGGTTTGTCCATTTACACACATTTTTATCATCACATGATTTCTTATAACAAAATCACATGACCTTTTTTAATGCACATACTGGAATTTATGCGGTAAAAGTGTTTCCATCGCAGTTTATGCGCATACATTTTTTATGCGCATTTTCTAAATTTATGCGCATCATTGCTTTCCATCAACTGTTTTTTTATGCACAGATCCAAAATGCGAATATAAATAGCTGGACGGAAACGTAGCTAGAGAATAGCTCATTAATTTTAACAACCTTTCCAAATATGGTCAAAACCTTGCTTTTGCTTCTAGGGGCAATTTCTCGTGTTGCCACGAGGCATATAACTGTTTGTGTATGATTTTTTAACTTTCCTACACTATATTTCCTCACCTATTATATACTGTAGATGTCAGAGAAGAGAGAACAATATAACATTTTAAATCAGTGCACTCAATTTCCTATTTTAAGATGTCCAAAGTTCTTCATGGAACTATATGCCATTAAAGAACATTTATTTTTAAAAGTCTACGAGAATAAAGCCCTCTGATATTCTAAGCAGGTGGCGTGTCCTGGTGATGCCTAGTTATGCTGTGGTGTTTCTTGTGTGCACTGCGGCAGATTATCAGAGCTTAACATGCCACGCTGGAGATTTAGCTTTTATGTAGCCCATCCTCCAAGTGGCAAAGCATGATCCAGGTGCTTTTTTCCCCTGAAAACACTGTGAAGGGCATGTTTTGGGAGAGTGTTAGAGCTTGAAACACAATGAAAGTAGCTTTCTGTCACAGAGGATGCTGGTTGCTCTTGCTCAACTCCCTGTGACAGGACTGTGACTGAAAAGCTCAAAGGCATTGGCAAGAAATCCCTCATTGGCAGACACAGCATGCCTTTCAATTTGTCCCTCTTCACGGCATCATACCTATTAACTCTCGCTGAGTTTAATTGCATCTTCTAATGCTTTCTCTTTTATTCTGAGCATAATTTTCTGTCAATTATATACCATGCAGTCCACCCTTGAATAAAACTTGCCTATTATATAGGAAGTGCAAATCTCTTTAACTTTACTTTAACTGAATGGACTTAGAAGCAAGTAAAGGGTCATTCCTGCCATGCAGCACATTTAGAGCTCTCTAATATGAACATGTCTATGTTGTAATTTAAACGACAGGTATGAAAGACAGCAGACGTTCAGAGATGTGTCATGTTGTGTTTTTTTAAGCATGACATTAACATTATTTGTTGTGTGTTGTTCCTAAAGGGTTGACAGTTTGCTTTGATGTTAATTTTGATAATGTCTTAATATATTTATTATCCAGCAGGACTTGGTGCTTCAGATTATGTCAGACTAAGTAACACCACAAATTTCTTAGACTAAATAGCATGTTTGATCTGTCTTATATCAAAAATTAACTTGAAGTGACACATTTTGAATAAAACATGTCCGTTGCAAGATGCACATTAGTAATGTTCTTTTCTAAAACATTTTCTAAAGATTATTAAATACCTTAATTTAACTAAGATCTAGTCCTGAATTAATCGGCATTGTATATTTCAGATAATAATTATTATAAATAAATTACAAATAGAAGTTCAATTCAATTCAATTCACCTTTATTTGTATAGCGCTTTTACAATGTAGATTGTGTCAGAGCAGCTTCACATAGAAGGTTATAGTAAGTAAGGTTATAGTTATCGGTCACACTTTATTTTGATGGTCCGTCTGTTGATTTTAAGTTACGTTGCAACTAATTCTCATTAGATTATAAGTAGACTGTTAGGTTGGGACTAGAGTTGGGATTAGGATTAGTACGGTGGCCGAGAAAGCTTAACGCGCTGCAATTAAAGAAAGCACATGCAATAACAAAAAACACCAGTAAATTAAGAAACAATCTTCATCAATTTGACAGCACACCTGTTGCAAATTGTCACAATACAGACAACGGAAGAAACGCGCAGCAAATTGGTCAAAACACAAACAACAAAAGAAACGCACAGCAAATTGGTCAAAACACAACGGAAGAAACACGCAGCAAGTTGGTCAAAACACAACGGAAATGTTTCAAGAGGACCCAAAAACATGGCGGACCCGGCTGAGATACAGATGTAGTTAATTTATTTAATAACGCAACATTTCAGTTGATCATTAATTAGACTGATAATTTACAAAAGACAAAGGAATCGTGTAATCAGGATATTACAACTTTCAAAGACCACCAATCACTTCACTGAACAACAGTCACGACAGGTCTGTATCTCAGCCGGGTCCGTCATGTTTTTGGGTCCTCTTGAAACATTTCCGTTGTGTTTTAACCAACTTGCTGCGCGTTTCTTCCGTTGTGTTTTGACCAACTTGCTGCGCGTTTCTTCCATTGTGTTTTGACCAACTTGCTGCGTATTTCTTCTGTTTTGTTTTGACCAACTTGCTGCGCGTTTCTTCCGTTGTGTTTTGACCAACTTGCTGCGTGTTTCTTCCGTTGTTTGTGTTTTGACCAATTTGCTGCACGTTTCTTTTGTTGTTTGTGTTTTGACCAATTTGCTGCGCGTTACTTCCGTTGTCTGTGTTGTGACAATTTGCAACAGGTATGCGGTCAAATTGATGAAGATCGTTTCTTAATTTGCTGGTGTTTTTTGTTATTGCATGTGCTCTCTTAAATTGCAGCGTGTTAAGCTCTTTCGGCCACCGTAGATTAGGGTTAATATAAGTTGACATGTAATTGCAAAGTTTCTTATAGTCAGTAAATGTTTGTTGAATGTCAGTTTCAACAGATATTAAGCAGACAGTCTACTAATAATCAAATGGACCATCAAAATAAAGTGTTACCGAGTTATCTTAGTTTAAAAAGTTTGTTGCACACATTCTAGGGTATTTCTTATGGATTTTTTCAAATTTGAGGGCAACAAGGACAAATTTATTGTATTACCATTATGAATGAATAATAATAATGATGTCTGGTTTAAAATATTACCATTAAATTGGGGGAAATAAGAATGTCATAGAATATTTCGTATTAGAGGTTAGCGAAGCGCCTGCGGACAAGAATTGCACCATCCACTCAAAGCAAATTACAGAAATTATTTAAAATTCACCCCTATGTCCACATAATTGCAATGTTGTGATAAAAGAAAACTGACTAATTTCATTAAGAGACCCGTGATTGATTGTCTAGACATGAACTGCTGTGTGGGGCTCTCTGAAGTCAAACCCCAGAACTGTAATAACAAAGAAGGTCAGAGGCAAGTGCCATTGAGTCTGTAATAATCATTCCTTCATCAGGCTTTTAATACCACAACTCCTTCACTTTGCCTACACTCACCTTTTTCAGGAGCCTGTCTGAATATAATCCAGGAATGATTGGTTGCCCTTATTGAAGGTTCTGCAGTCTTTTTGCACATTCAAAGAGTTTGTCTCAGACTAAGTCAAAGGACTAAGAAAAAATTCTATTTTGTGTGGGGCAAAAGATTAATGTGTGTACATGTTTGTGTTTTGCCAAGGGCGATGAATGGGTTAAGGTCGATGGAGACTCGAGTAGTGAGATGTTGTACTGTATGAAGGTCATGTGTGAACCGTGGTGGGGAAACTAACTTTCAAGGACGCGCATGTGTGCTGTTTGAACATTCAGTCAAGAAAACAGTTTGCTTTCTGAATACTGAGCCAGGACATACAAAATAAAAGACTTGCTGTCTGTTTTCATTAAATACAAATTTTCTTTTACACTCCAAGCACAGAAATTCTCTTTCTATAGACACTTGAATCTCGTGTTCTGGTGAAACTGAATAGTGTCTGTACAGCATGTCTGAGACCCCAGAGACCCCAATAATATGATATAAAATAAAACTGTAAATAAAATGTAAATGCATGATTATTTCAGATATCATTATTACAAATTTGGGTTTAACAACACAGACCTACATTACAGTATGTAACATGGACAGATCTCTAAATGCTGCCATCGCAGAAAACCTATCCTGATATCCTAATAACAGATACAAAAATAATTGCAGATTTTTCATTACCTTTTGGAACTTGGAAGGGCTTGAGTCGAAGGGCTTATTTCCTAGTACACTTAAAATCTCACTCATTCAAGATTTCAAACATATTCTGAGAGCTGTTTTTTCCAATATCTTCAAATATTTTGATTTCTAATAACATATTTACCTGATCCAACATTAAGTGGTAATTATGAGTGAAACATTAGCTGCGTCCCAAATCGCATACTTGTGCACTTTTCTACGCCATTTTGTAGTATAAATAGTGTAATAAGTGCGTTCACACTGAAAACTCTAACAATAATAAGTGCAATTTAATTACCCGGATGATGCACTCATTCCACCGGTAATATGAAGTGTGTAATGATGAACACTTCACGCACTCATCGACCGGAGCTTTTCACACGTAACGGAAGAGGCGAAGCTATCGTGCGCACATGTTGGATAACTTTATTTATTTTGGACTGCGAAAGCAAATTTCTCCTACGAGAGTAATTATAGCGCCTCCTGATGGTGAATGCGGTTGTACTCATGGCAGGTATTATTTGCAATTTTGGTCATTTATTTCTCTAATTTGGCAACCGTCAAACGTCATCAGGGAAAGGGTTTGAACTTCCGCTTAGTAAAAAAGCCATTAGTGTTCCATTTGGGACAGCACTACATACATATACTATGATGTTGAGTGTGTAAGTGCATGAGTACATAGTGCATAAGTGCATAGTGTATAGTGTGTCATTTGGGACGCAGCTACAGTGTCATCATTGTGAATTAGACCGTGCAACATTTGAGCAATAGCAGTCTTTAGCCCAGACGAAATGCTTCTGACGTTTGTTGTTCAAGAGTTTCTTGACACAAGGAATACGACAACTGAAACCCGTATCTTGCATATGTCTGTGCATAGTGGTTCTTAAAGCACTGACTCCAGCTGCAGTCCACTCTTTGTGGATCTCCCCCACATTTTTAAATGGGTTGTTTCACAATTCTCTCCAGGGTGCGGTTATTCCTATAGCTTGTACACTTTTTTTCTCTCACATCTTTTCCTTCCTTGCTTTTCCTTCCCTTCACCTCTCTATTATTATTTTGCAATGACCCTTTGTGTCTTGCCCTCCTTGTACAAGGTGTCAATGGTCACCATGTAGCTTAGGTTTTATGCAGTAAATGCCCTTCCAGCCGCAACACAGTACTTGGAAACACCCATACACTCTTGCATACACACACACACACACACGCACACACACACACTTATACACTATGGCCAATTTTGTTTACCCAGTTCACTTATGGCACATGTCTTTGGACTGTGGAGGAAACTGGAGCACCCAGAGGAAACCCACACGAGAACTTTGATGCTATGTGGAAACTTCCACTATGGGGATTTCGTCAGAAGCCAATCATCTGAAAGAGTAACAGAAACAGGAAAGAGAACAAGAAAGCTGCTGGTGCTTGAAGCAGGCTGTTTTCTCCCGGATGCAGAGTGTGGGATATGCGGCAGCAGACAATGAGCTGGGTCCAATCTCCCTTGCCTGGGCATTCTCTGGGTCCGGTCCTTCCAAGAGTGGTTTGTATAAGGAGCAAGTATCCTAAAAGAGGAACATGGTCGTGCAGCGAGTCTTGTTCCCTGTCTCCCGGATGTTCGGCACGAGAACTGCGTTGCATGTTTGGGGATCCAGCATGTTGTCACTGCCATGGCATGTCTGTTGCACAGGCTCACTTTTGTGAAAGGGAGAAACAACCCCAGTTGTCCCCTGCAAGTCGGTTGACACTCGGACAGATCTGAGGGTTACAGTGGGGGATAATCCGCTGCCGTCAGGCTCGTGGACTTCCCACTGTTCAGCATGCTCCATTCAAGCTTCAAGTGGGAGAAGCGCTCCATCCTCTCGGATAGTTGCCCTCTCACTCGATGACACTGAGGACCAGATGTCCATCATTGCATCGCAGGATGGGCTGTCATTATCTGATGAAGATCCGGAGAAACCCAGGTTGACCTGTTTGCTTTTTCTGAGATCACCCATTGCCAGTGTTTTTTTTTGTTGTTTTTTTTACCTGGCCTCAAGGCACGATATCACGTAGATACTGTGCAAGGTCAGGGAGGACGAGGAGCAGGTCTTGCTAGTTGCACCCCTCTGGCCCAACCGTACCTGGATATCAGAACTCTCTCTCTTCATGACAGCCCCCCCTGGTAGAACCCTTTGAGGAAGGACCTTCTTTCTCAGGGACAGGGCACTATTTGGGACCCACACCCAGATTTTTGGAACTTCCATGTGTGGTCCATAGACGGAGCGAGGAAGACTTAGGTGACCTACTGGCTGCGGTGGTTAACAACATCACTCAGGCTAGAGCGCCCTCTACGAGGCTTGCCTACGCCCTGAAGTGGAGTCTATTCACTGAATGGTGCCGATAAGACCCCCCCGAACTTGCCAGATAAGTGTTGTGTCGTCAGAAGGGAATTGCTGTATTTAAACAGAGGTTGGCCCACTGGATAGTGGATGATATCTCTCTCGCTTATCAAAGCCAAGTCGAGCCGTGTCCTCCAGGACAGAGAGAGGCCACTCCACTAGGCATTAGCACGCAGCGCCTCAACATATATCTGTAGGGTTGGGTTGGGCAACACCTAATACATTAACAAGATATTATAATCTTCAAGTGGAGCCAATTTCCTCATGTGTGCTGGTGAATTCCGGAAATTTGATTTAGTGCTGTAACACGCTAGCTGCGCCTTCCTCTCTAACACAGTGATGCATGCGCTTTTTTCATTCTGTGTAGCTAAGTTCCCCATTGGGCGAACCCTACAGAGTTCCTCCGAGGCCCCCAGCACCTGACTCACGTTCTGGGTATAGGTGCCTGCTAAACGCAATCCCCAGTCCCTTGCTTAGGGGGGCCCATGTCTTCCCTCCCCGCTAAACATTTTCATATGTGTACTCGCCCTCCTGAGGGTTAGTCCGAGGGTTACTTCAGATAACGAGGGTAACTTCAATAACCGTTTCGTTGTACAGTATAAAAACAACGGAAACCTATGTAATGTACCAACAATTCACAAAAACAAACGTGTGTGTATAACAAAAAACAAACACATATCATGAACAACTGTAACTTAACTTCAGAATAGGTCTGATGACTAAACTTTAGTAACTTTTCAGTTCATCTTTATTTCTACAATGTAGATTGTGTCAAAGCATCGTAACATAGATGAAGTTCTTGTCAATTGAAACCGCTTGACACAGTTGAAGTTCAGTTTAGTTAAGTTCATTGTAATAATGTAAATGTCTTTGCTGAAAGCCAAAGCAAAGAAGAGCAATTCCATTGATGTGCAGCTCCACCAATCCAAGCCAAGCAAACCAGTGTCAACAGCGGCAAGGAACAAAATTCACTAATTGACAAAAGTGAAGAGAAAAACAAATTATAGAAAGAACAGGCTCAGCTGGGAAGGACTAGTTCTCCTCTTGTCAAACGTCTTGTACAGAGCTACAGTCGAGACACCGGAGGCTTGAAAACACTTAACGCCCATTGTGGAGAAGCTGCAGGTCTGAGTAGGTCACTGGCGGTGTTCAGGCTAGCCCACGGGATCAATGCGGAGACTTGTCTCATGTTCTCTACTTATCCATGACTACCACAGTATCTGCTCAGGATACAGACTGGGTCCAGAATTATGAAGACCTTGGGATAAGAAGAAAACAGACTTACATAAAAGTAGATTCTGTTTCAATTATAATGTCTTTTGGGAAGTGTTCCCGGCTCTGGTTGCCTTAATTAATGCAGCCTAACACTCCTTTGGATTTCAAATGTTATTTGTTTGTGTTGTATGCCTATGCTCATGCAACGAGATGTGTCTTTATTTTAGTTTTAAAATTACAGAGTGACTCTATGCTTGGAAGGCTATTTCAGAGTTTAGGTGCCAAATATGAGAAGTATCTATATCGAGAATATCTTTTATATTCTAGGATTGTCCCAAATTATTTGACTGTAGTGGACTTGGGGGGCTGAAATACAGCAGGAGCTCCCTCAAATACTGTAGAGCTAAGCGATTTAGTTCTTTGTAGGTAGTCAATAAGATATTAACTTTTATATAGTGTTTAATAGGGAGTTATCCCATAGCTTTCAATTATGAAAGAACCAGAGTAATATGATCATAGTTTTTAGTTCTAGAAAGCACTCAAGCAGTTGCATTTTGAACTAACTGAAGTTTGTTAGTTAAGGCCATTTAGAAATGCTGCAGTATAATCTACTGTAAATAGATAGCTGGCAGGTGTGTACGACTTGTTATAGAATGTACACTGATCAGTTTTGTTAAATAGTCTACAGAGATGTTTTTGTGTGTGTGTGTGTGTGTATTACATTTTTTAAATAAATGCAGACAATAGACTGTTAAGATTTGCCAAACATTAGTAATGCTAAATGTGAAAGTGGATAGATTTTCAAATGAATTACATATTTTATAATGCATAGAATCTGTATAGTGGAAACCCAATTAATAGAATGCACAGACTCACCAAAAGTTTATAATTTCCAGCTTTAAAAGTCTACACAATGACTTGGTTCCCCAAATGATGTAAAGCTTGTTAAACACATTAAAAATGAGGGTAGGGAAAGATGCTTCGAGGCTGAATTTAAAGAGAATCTGTCTTCTCAAATTTTGAAGCTGAAGGCTATACTACAGTATATCAACTTATGCAAAGCACCATAGCGCCTTTGCGAAATGCACGGTAAGATCAAATTAATCTTTTGAAGTAGTTAACAGCGATAGGCTCAAATCCAGACTCTGAACCTGGATCAGGCAGGTGCAGTATGTGCTGCCGTGAGCAGACCTTCTGGCGGTGCGTTCAAGCTTTGGGCTTTGCACGGTGTGAAGCAGTTTCCCACAGTGATTCCACCTACAAAACGGTCCAAAAGTGATTAAATTAGCTCGCTATGCTGCAGTACTTGCATCCCCTGGCTGGCAGATATAGACTACGACCCAAAGGTTAAGCACTGCCACCTCTGCCCTGGTTTCTGTGATTATCCTCTGAATATTTTGGGACAGTGGCCGATGTGAATAACTGTAAGTGACCTGCTTTGCATCTGAATGTGCAGGTGTACAGTGCTTATAAGGTTAGGTCTGATTCTGTCAGAGCAGATTGTACCACAATTCCTAGGGGATAATAATGTGGTGTGGTCTTTTGGTTAGATATGATTTATTGTTAAACTATGTTAGATAAGAATGATAATGATCTTTCTGCATACAGAGTTGTTTTGGTGCCTTGTTTAACAGGATGATGGCCTGTTATTTGGGCTGTTTCCACACATAGAATAACGAAATATCTTTGGGAATTGACAAGGAACTAGACAAACCCAGCCTGAGGTCTTTTCAGAACAGTTAAGCATTGCGGGTAACCATTTATTCAGCAAAGTAATGGCCTGGAACTTTAATTGTCATGGGTAGTTCATCTTCACCAACAAAAGCAGCTAACAATGAGGTCTCGGTAGAATGCCTACTTTTCGCCTAAACTGGTGGTGATTAAGCTCTCTCTACTTTTTACAGCTGTGCAGAGCAAAAGAGACGCTCAGGGTGTTTTATGTGTTGATCTATCAACTGATTCAGTAATATATTTATATAATATTCATGGATTTATAGCCCTATGCTTTAGAGGACTGTCCAGTCCAAAAAAAGAATGCTTTCACTGCTTATTTTTATGTTGTTGCGAATCTGACTTCTTTCTTGGAGCAAGTACATTTGGAAGAATTTACTGTATCATCATATTTGTCATGCAATTACAATAAACGGTGGTTTTTCAAGCTTCAGAAAGGATGCAAACACATTATGAAGCCTCCATAAATATAGTACATGATCCATAGGCTACAGTATATTTAAAGTCTCCTAAAGCTGTGTAATAACACCGTGTCAAGAACAAACTGCATTGAAGTTGTTTTTCATTGAAAATATTGATGTCCATCTGCTGAAAGCTCTCCTTTCCACATTTATGAGAGTCCTTGGGATATGGGATTCATATACATATAAATAAGTAAATGTCATCACATAGGACTTTTGCAGTATAGCTCATGAACTGTATGGACCATTTGTAAAGCGTTTTCATGTCTGATGGTTGGAGCAGAAAATATGAGATTATCAAAATGCACATTAACTATTAAAGAGTTCAACCAAAACATACATTCATTCATTTCTTTTCGGCTTTGTCCCTTTATTAATCCGGGGTCACCACCGCGGAATGAACCGCCAACTTATCCAGCATTTGTTTTACGCAGCAGATGCCCTTCCAGCTGCAACCCATCTCTGGGAAACATCCATACACACTCATTCGCACTCACACACTACGGACAATTTAGCCTACCCAATTCACCTATACCACATGTTTTTGGACTTGTGGGGGAAACCGGAGCACCTGGAGGAAACCCACGCAACCACGGGGAGAACATGCAAACTCCACACAGAAATGCCAACTGACCCAGCCAAGGCTCGAACCAGCGTCCTTCTTGCTGTGAGGCAAACGTGTTACTCACTACGCCAACGTGGCGCCCTCAACCAAAACAAAAGAAGGTTATTTAAACAGGAAAGAAACGATAGTGGCCAAGGGAGCTCAAATGCACTGCAAGTTAAGAAAACACATGCAAAACATATCAATCAATTTAACAACACATGTGCATGCATGTATGTTGTCAAACTAATGACCATGTCTTCTCAGTTTGTTAGTGTTTATCTATTTGCTTTCTATGTGATTTCTTAATTTGCAGCAGGTATGGGCTCTCGGCCACCATACAAAACACATAAGATCCAAGAAAACACCCAAGAAAAAAAAAAACTGGAAAATTGGAGGCCTGTATACAAAGCAAAACTGTTTGTTTACGCAAAAAGATTGAAATCATCAAAACAATCACTAACTGACAATCAGAAACCATGATGAAATGAAAACAAAAGTACTTTAAAACATTAATCTACAGTCCCTGTTCATTTCAACGATATAAAAAAATCGTACAGATTCTGAATGACTTAAGGGTGCATAAATGATGGCAGAATGTTTGGGTGAATTGTTCCTTTAAGGGGAAGTTTGATTAAATTGCTATCTGGTTTTGTGCTGCGACCTTATGGTGATAATTTGTTTTCTTGTCTCTTTTTCAAGCTATTTATATTTTTGTTAGCTCTGAAAATGTGAGACATATTGTATTTGCGCTCAGCTTGTCACTGTTCCTAAATCTGGAGTCAGACAGCAGACAAAGATGAATCTAGAAGGGTGTTTAATTAATAATCATGACACAGCCCGGGGAGCATTTCTGATGTAATTGCAGCCTGTTATTTACTAATGTTGCTAAAGTTGTTAGAAGTGTTTAGGGTGCTAAACTTGGCCTTATGCTTGTGTTATGTTTCCCAATCTTCGCTCTTGAGTTTTGGCGACGATTTTTTCTGATCATTTCAGCTCCTGAGAGGATATTTAAAGTCGATCAGTATTTCATCTCGGCTCAGATGGAGACATTTTGTCATGGTTGATGTATTTTTGCTTCATGCACTCCTCGCTGAAGTGTGATTAGTTGTGTCTTTACTGGTTCAGATGTTACAGACGATTAGAAATGCATTACAAAATAAAGTCCACAGCGATTCATACACAAGGTTTCTTTTGGGTAATTTTGAAACGCTTGTCACTCATACCTCTGTTAAAAGTTCACTTACGAGCTTGTCTGGGAAATTGGCATTCATATTTGTGGAGGTTGAGTCCTCTTGTGTTTTTAATAGTGACTCAGAGTATGTAGTCGCTGAATTACAGAATGTCTCCCTTGGAAGTTGAAGCCCATTAAAATGATAGATTGCACTGTGTCGTAGTTTATGCTTAGGGACAGTTTACACCCACAAAGCAGTCTAATTGCATTCATTCCGGTGAAAAATCCACAAATGTTGAATCTGGGCTCTCAGGCGAGTTGGCAGTAGTCTACCTGACATCAGAAGACTGCCTTTGAGGGAGAAGAAGGAAAATGTAAATTTCGACAATGAAAAGACGGAGTCTATATCATCTGAAGTCAGTGGACAGGCCTACCGTGCATAATTTCAAAGACAGCACAAAGCCTGTACAAGCAAGCGATGGATGGGTTCATTTCTTCTTCTCTAAAGCTTGTTGATCTGCACGTTCCTCCCGTCACATCTCGTTAAAACCAATGACAATCAGTGCATCATTTCAGCCTCTGAGACAAAGTCTCTACCTCCCATTTCAGGCTCAAAACATCTGACGAACATCACGTTTGCCTCTTACGCTGTGTGTCATTTTCTGGCACGGCAGAAAATACCTTTGAGAACGTATGAATAGCAATTAAGACATTTTCAAATGAGGTGGCTTTGGCGCAGCAGTGCTTCTCTCCTCGCTTGTCATATCACTTTTGACATTTTTGACAGCAATTACTAACTTTTTTCAATATGTAGACCTACATTCTATAGGAAATCAAATACGTTGCAATGTTGCTTTATTGGAACTGTCTATTTGCCTTGACATTCCAGCATATAAATAACCTTTGTTATTTTTGTTGTTGAACAGTTGTAATATTTGTTGTAGGAACAATATATGCATGCATACTATAAAGGTCTGATTCATAACCCTAGAATATTCATCTTTTCACGAATGTATGTTCTTTAGAAGTTCTCTGCAAGCTATGAAAAAGTAGCTTTACTTGCAGTATATAGAGCAATATAGATTGTGTCGAAGTAGGAAAAGAGTAATATCTACCAATGAACAAAAACAAAGTTAAAACAAACTTTGAAGTTGAAACTTGATTAAAACAGTTAGAAAGTAGATATTTATTTTATTTATGATATAGCACATCAACTAACATTTTAACTTTCTAAAATGTCTTGTGTAATTTAGAAAGATGCTAGCATGTTTTCACGCATTGCTGGCATGTTTCCGCTGGCATTGCTAACATTTCAACATTTACTCTTTAAAAAAAGTAATGATAAAACACGTTTATAAACCAAAAGGCAAACAGGAAAAAAAACTGATACTGCTTTCAATGAAAACAAAACTGAAAGCACTTTAAAATGTAAATCTCCAGTCACTGTTCATTTGAACAGCATGACAAATCTTACAGATTTGGAATGACTTAAGGGCGCATAAATTATTTGGTGAACTGTTTTTTTTTTTTTTTTAAAGGATGATGTTTTGAGTTTGTGCTGTGCTGCGACCTTATGGTGATAATTTGTTTTCTTGTCATCTTCTCAGGACTATGTGTTCTTTAGAAGTTTTCCCGAAGTTCTTTTTAAGCCACACAAAAAAAAGTCACCTTTATTTATAAAGTGACAATAGAGATGTGCAAAGTAGGAAAAAAGGTGCAAAAAGGTTCAAACAAACATAGAGAAACTTTATTAAAACAGTTTGAAGGTAGATATATGCTTCATGTGTGAGTTAACAAACCTTTTAGTATAATGTTTACATGTGTTTCTCAAATGTTTACATATTAGCAGGATTCTAGTATGTTTTCACAGATTGCTGGCATGTTTCTGCAGGCATTCCTATAATGTTTTAACATATTGTTAAAAACACAGATTACCCAAAAATGAGAATTCTGCCATCGTCTATTCATCCTTCACTCGCTCCAGACCCATCTTCTATTGAACACAAAGGAAGATATACTGAAGAATGTTGGGGGGAAAGCCTCCATTGGCATTCATAATAGGAAAATAAAATGCTATGCAAGTCAATGTCCCCCCAGGAAATAGTGAGGAAATTGTCACTGTCCCTTTAACATTTCTGTCAAAATTTAACACAATGCTAGCATGTGTTAGCATGATTTAACACATCTTACATGGTTTAGCACGCTGCTCAGTGTTTTTGCACACTCCTAGCACATTTAAAGCGTGATTTACCATACTGCTACAATATTCTATCATCTTCCAAACACACTTCCAATGTAACAAGTTCAATTAATCTGTAAGCAGTTTTATAAAATGCAGCAATGTCTTTATCCAGTGTCAGTGTTGCAAAATGTGATTCAGTTTGATTCAGTATATTTCACTGATGTTGTCTGTCATCCCTGTTAGTCTTTTGTGAAATTAGTTACAAACTAATTAGTAACTGTAATTAATTTAGTTATCTGCTAAACATTTTAAGTAGATTCATTAAAAGAGATTAGTTTTACTTTTTAAACAATTTAATTATAATTATAACAGTATTTGCCTTAAATATGTACATAAATTCAACCGTGTATAAATCAATTCAGAGAAGAGAAATAATTGTATTTCTGTCTCATTTTTTTCCAGAATAATTATGTTTTGTTTTTTTTTTAATAAAGATGATAAAATTATGACAATTGCACGTGGTTAAGTAAATATTGATATATATATATATATATAGAGAGAGAGAGAGAGAGAGAGATTTTTTTTAGTGTTATAATTCAGTTTTTCAACCAAAAAAAATTTACATGTGTCTGACAACTCCACAATGACAATATGTTATGTATGAATTATGGTGTCATTTCTTTGAAACATTTTGTGGTTTTAAACATGTTTTTTACCTTAATTATCTCCTTGTTTTATATATAATAAAGCTTTTCAATAGTGTAATTAGTAATTTACTTTTTGAAGTAAGTTAACCAACCCTGACTTCAGTCATACGATATTAATACATGAAAGTTAAGTGACCTGTAAGTTGACAATGGCAAGCAAGCCAAAAATCAGGTGGCAGAGAAAAAATATTGGGCGAAAGGCCTAAGTGAACAACAACAAAAATAGAGAAAAAAAGAAAAATACTGCATGGTGTGTGTGCTTGATTCTTAATCCATTACAATGGTTTGTGCAAGAAACATGTGCCGGTTTTCACATTGATTTATTATTATAGATGTAGTATATTTTTGCTGGAGCTTGACATTCCCTTGACATGTTATCGTCCTTGTAAATCAAAAGCTACATAATGATCATTGCCACAATTTTATGCTTCATGGAAAAAAATAGCCACAGTCAAATTTTGAATGACATGAAGCCAAGTAAATGATGACAGAATTTTCCTTTTTGGTGAACAATTCCTTGAATGCAAAGCATCTAGGTGCTCTTTCTCAATCCGTTCAGGAACTTTAAAATAGCTGAAGAATTTCTGGTTGACAGTAAATTATGGGTGCCAAGGTGTAACTCCAAGGCATATATGCTTTGACGTACCGATTTTTGCAAATCACAAAGCATGATTTGTCATAATGTGATGTAGGGTGTGGACATTTTTTTAGGTATACGGTATATATAGTTTCTCTGTATTTCATCAGCCTGTGCTAATAATTATGCAGCAGAATTATCTCAATTACCTGCCCTTGACCTAGTTGATGTAAGTTGACATTTATTGTTGATAGCAGGGATAGAGAACTGGCCGTTTGATATTTTTTTACACGTTAACTTAAAATAATACAACTAGAAGCGCAACAGCACCATCTGCTGTAAACACACAATTATGCAAGCACATCAAAATGTAAAGCCATGTTCTTAAGAGCCGTGTTCAGTCTCTCACTGTAAGTCATTGCAAGGTCTGCTGGAAGTTTTACTGGATGCAGTCCAGGCTGTCGTGTTTATATTGAATTCTTATTTGAGCTCTGCAATCAGTATGCAAAGTAATTTGATGGTCTGAGTGATATCGACAGAAACTTAGATTACTTTTCTGTAATGTCCAAGAAAATCACATCAACAGCTTTATTGCGAGATGAAATTGAGCTACATTTGCTACATTATTGTAAATCAAAACGCTTAAGAATATATTCTCGTAATTTGAGAGTTGGTTTGGAAAAGAAAATGGATAAAAAGTGAAATGTTGCGAGTGGATATATTTTTGTACTTCTTACCAGAGGTCTCGCCATTGATTTCTCAGTTCCAGCTTGGATGAAGCAGACAGGGCTTTCCATGAGGCCATGAACTGGAGGTCAGGTAATTTCAGAAGGCTTTTCAGATATTGCCATTTCCAACATCTGGAGGGACTAAAACAACACCTGCAGTCTTTCTGCCCTTTTGCTCTCCCTCTCCATCCTTCTTCTGATGTGCTGCGGCAATTGCGTTGCATTAATAATCAATTTTTATTCCCTTTGAAATGTTCAGTCTTTGTTTTGCTCTTGCTCTGTTGGAGAACAAAGAATATAATTGCAATCTATTCATTTTATAAGATACGATCTGGCTTTGGACGTCCCTCTGTCCTTTCACGTCACTTTCATCTTCTGACATTTCAGACTATCAACAAATAACACATTAATTTTTTAAAGGTTACACCGCAACAATTGAAGTTCTTTTTTCCAGCCTTGAACCTCTTAGGTGAACCTCCCAGGTCTCCGAGTCTGTTTGATTGAAATGATATTGCCTCTTTTCGTTTCATATTGATCCAGTTATGTCCTCCATGTAGAATAATGATTCTACCCATGTACCAGATTTATTGACCATTGCAGCAATCCTGCTTTTGTCGTTGGGTTTTGACTTCTAATCCATAATGTTTAACATAAACTAGCCGTGTTGTTGGTGACTAGATGATTTTGCTGCAGATGACTTGGCTGTTACCTTTTCATTTTCAAACAGAATCCATTATTAGTTTCACAGACGTTGCAAGGCGACCACAGATGAGGCAATATACGTCTAATGCTGTTCAAGAGATCACCACTGGAGGCCACTGGAGTATTAAGGTTTGCAGCAAAACCCAGTCAAATAAAAAAAAAAAATACTCAGAAAAAAGAATAACGTTTTATTTCTAACTTCTTCAACATGCCATACAAAATGATGGGGGGAAACAATTAAAGCATTTTTGTATTACAAATGCGTCACACAATGAACGTATTATTGATTAGCATGTTACATTCCAGTTAATAAGGCTCTTCAATAAAACAATTTATGGCAGTCAAAAAGCAAATGAATGTCAGTACAGCACAAAGCAGTCATTTTTACAACTCAGTTTGCGATGGCTGAATTTGACATTGCGGAAAAAGACCCCATGAAATCAAGAGGTGTGTGGCATATAGACCACGTCACTCATTGTTAAAGTATGAGCCATGACACACCAAAACATGACTATCGTCACCTTGAAATTATCCAAGGTTCTATCTGCATTCTGAATTATTTTGAGATATTGAGCTTTAAAGTTTTTGCATTCAATAGCAAACAGTACAAGTGTAACATTTGTTTTTTTTAAATAAAAAGTCTAAAATAAAATGTAAACAGCTTATTAAAAAAAAACATCCCGTGATGTAAATAAGTTGTCAATTAATAAGAATATGTCAATAACTCAGTTTTGACCAAAATGTCAGCTAGAACCTTATAATTCTAAGATGACACTGTCTGTGTGTCAGCTAACCAACTTGCAGATACAGTTTGCATCTGCATGAAGAAAATTAACAGTCTTTGTCTGGACAGTTATCAGAAGTGAAATCGAGCTGCATTTGAAATCAAATACATCCCTACTATAAAGTTTGTGACATACATAAGCCAAAAGAGCACTATGTCAGAATTCATAGTATTTGTTATTTAAATGACTTGCCATATTTGAGATTCTGATGTGTACATATTCTACAAGGCAGCAGAAGTTGATTTTTGAGTGACAGTGAAATGAAACAACACCAAACAGTTGAGTACTGTGCTGTATACTATAGGTATAGTACAGTAAGTCCAAATTTAATTCATTTTACCCATATGCAATTTCAGAGGCGTATGCCTGCTTACCATTCAGCAATATGCTTGCGTGCCATTTTGAATAGGAATATTGTTGATCACTTTCTTCATTCCAGATGGCTCACATAATTAAGAATGGATTCACATATTTAAATGCTCAGGTATAACAACATAAAATTAGGACAGCCTTCTGTCTGTGCTGTCTTGAATTCCTTGCTCGCTTTCTCACTTACTGGCTTGCTAAACTGAACAACCAGAGACCACAGTTGACTATAAAGTACTGATAGGACCTATGGAATTCAGCAGACTTATAAGATTATTAAAATACTTGGGAACATCATATATGTAGGCTGTCCAATGATGCAGTAATTGTTAAGAAAACATGTATGCTGTAGCGTTTTCTTCCATATTGGAATGTCACATGCTGGTATTGTGTTTTTGTCTTCAAGGAATTTGTTTTAGCACCATGTCGTATTCATCACACATACATTTCATGTTTGAGTCTATAGGTTGATCAGTAGATGATAGGTCTATTTGATCTTTATAAATTTCAAACACTAACAGAAAATATTCATTGACTATCTTTGCTTGCACGACTTTCACAATAACCATCTTTGAACTCATAGGAACCATGAACAAAAAAAAAAGCATCATGATTGTTTCATATTGGTCATCTTCAGTCTTCTACTTGGTGTGTCAGGGCCTTGTTTGCTAGTGTAATTGTAATACAAATTATCACAGAATTGTATTGAAATTTCATAGCTGTGTAACAACTAAAGCCTACTGAATATTTTTTTCTTTAAAAAAAAAGGTACATCCCACCAAACATCTGTTTAGAAGGAAATATTTCAGCACAAGTTTGTCAAATGATTTCATTGGGTCTTTCAAATATTTAATAATGGCATTCAAACATATAGTTTGTCATTATGTATGATGATAAATGTACACAGGACTATATACACAATACAAATTACAAAACCTTTACATATAGGTGAAATATCAATATGATATAATAGTATATTTTCTACTGTAAACCTTATTACCATTAAAATCATGACTTACTGACACATGCTAATTACTTTAGTGTTTTTTTGGTTTGTTTTGCTTATTTTTTTTCCATTTCAAAGACAACTTTGTAAAGCCATTTTGTGCTGAACCTAGTTTCAGACAAAAAGTGTATTCAGATGAGAACTGTGTGAGTGAATGTCCACAAACATTTTGGGCAAACCAGAATGTTCTGCTGCGAGCGTACATTTTGAAGTATTCACAGTGGTCTTTTAAAATCGTTTATCTAAGGTCAAAATACATTTCTTCCACAAAATTACACAAGTAAACAAGTATGCTGCTGTCTTTAAAATACATTTGATTTTTCATATAGATAAAAGAGAGCAATGTCAAAAATGTGATGAGGTTAACAAGATGTAAATATTAAAATGGAAAAGCGTAACTCAAAGGCATCTTTAAAAAGTATTTCTTTCTCTCAATATAAAATGTGAAACTGCCTCGTATAAGTAAAATCTCAAGAGCATTATTTTCTTCCTTTTTTCTGGTCTGTATTAGTGCCGAGCGAAAAAACAGAATGAACTGCAATCTGTTGAGGTCAATCCAGTGTCGATGATAGCTTTGATGAACTTTGTGTACTACGAGAAAAGAGCATTCCGAGTGTTGACATCGCAGGCCTCTTTTAGAGGTCACAGTTCGGGGACTCTGAGCCTTCAAGGCAGTTTGATGACCACCACACAGGCCCCTGCCCTTCCAATGTTTAGAGGAACCTCCTAGAATAACAAGAGACAGAGGTTAATGACCAGTGTCCAGCCTCCTCCGCGGTGTCTGCCATAACACAGGTAATCTTATGAAAGCGAGCAAGAGGGAGCCATGGGAAGTTTAAACAGGAGGCAAACTAGACTTGAATAGAGCATTTGTAACTCGTGTTGTCTGAGGAAAGAGTGGTTAACCTCATAGTGTTCCATGCTATTGTCACGGTGGAAATGGCTGGATGAATGGCAGGAAATACTTTTGCTTCCTGTTCGCAGATGTACATCATCCAAGCATTCAAGAAACGTTCACAAAGCTGACTGCTTTGACTCGTTCTAGAACAGGGGTGCCCAAACTGTTTTGTATGAAGGGCCAAAAACTAAAAATCATTGATAGCTGTGGGTCAAAGATGTACCAAAAAGATAGCAAACTATTTTACATCAAAGTTGCCATAGGCTATTTCCTAATTTATTTCATAAGATTTCAAAATGAATAGAAAACATGACTTTTTATCGTATTAACTATGGCAATGCTTAATACACTGTCAAGCAGAATCTGCCTTTGCCTTGAATTGATCTGTTGGGTGATAGCGTGTACATTTTAATCTAAATCTGATTAATTGACATTATTTAAATTGAAACATTTAATTTCAGTTCGCTTTTTGTAGCTTAACAATAACACAAACAAATAAAAGTTTACATTCAATTTGACATAATCTCTAAACCATCCCCATCATTCTCCCTGTTAGGCTAAATCAAAGGTTACTATGGGCCAACTTTGGGCTTCTTTGTTCTAGAACATTTTTAGGTGTGTTTCTTCTTTGCAGACTATAAATATGTTAAAAATATATTGACAAAAAATTGCTTTTACATTTTAAACATTTACTCTCGGACGTTTTACTCAATCCAACAGGTTCATTCACAACAGAAGCAAAGACTGTGGTCTTTGCCAGGACATTTTTTTTTTCGCTGAGGAACGTTATTGTTAATGCTTCTCATTTACTTTGAATGGGTGATATCATGCATAGTTGAATCAAACTATGGGTCAGTTGCATCATCTCACTAGCAGTGCTTAGGCCAAAAGTTTAAAATATTTCCATACACAGGCATCAGCCAACTGGATATTGTTATGCAAATACCATACCACATACACTAGTGAATGTTCCAGAAATGTTTTGAGCTTGTCCACTTTTGACCACATCTGAAAATATGCATTAGATCAAATTGATTTTGTAGGGGTTTGAAGGACATACTGTACAGGAATTTTTTTTTTTACCTTTTTATAATGAATTGTGAAATTGAAATTATGTATTATACAGTCTTATGTGCCTGTGTGTTATTTTAGGAGTTCTATGTTTCCAATGTAAATTGTTCAGCAATAAAAAATATATTTTTGTATTTTAAAAATGATAGTTGAATGTGTTCAAACAGCTTCAAAAAAACATGTGGTCACTCCTGTGACCATTATAGGGTGTGTTGTACAGCATGTGTTGTAAAATGAAATATTGTTATTACTGTAGGTGGATAATTCACCCAAAAATCTGTTTAAGTGGTTCCAAACTTTTTTGTTTGTTTGTTAGTTTAACCTTTAACTGATATCGATTGCAGAAACACATGTTATGGAAGTCATTGGTTTGTGGTTTTTGTTGTCAGAAACAAACTCAAACACGTTTGAAATAAGTCGACAGTGTGGAAATGATAGAACATTAATTTTGGGTGAACTCAATTTTTGGGTATAAACGTAAAAATAATTTAATCAACCAAAATTCAGACAACAGCATAAGTTGTAAAATAAAATATCGTTATTACTGTAGGTGGATAATTTATAAACATATAAATAGGCACGGTGGCTCAGTGGTTAGCACTGAATTGAATAAACTAAATTGCGTAAAACATATGCTGGAATAGTTGGCGGTTCATTCCACTGTGCCGACCCCTGAAATAAAGACTAATTCGAAGGTAATTGAATAAACAAAAGATTAAATAGGCACTAAACTAAGAAAAAGAAATAACAGTTTCTATAATGAATACAGCATTTTCAAATATCCTCTCTTGAGGATGCACTCTTGCTTTTAATACACCCCCTTGTATTTTTTTATTTATTTAAGATGGATGGGTGGATGGTGGTTCTGTGTTAAAAAACACTCTATGTGTTTGAAAAAGACTACTTAAAATGTGCAAAACTTCAAAAGTCATGTAGATTCATATACAATTATACACCTACATTTTCTAGTCATGACAAGCTCTAAAACATTTTTATATAGGCAGAAATTATGAATACATTCATGTATTTTTTATTAATTTGTAATTATTTAATGCTTATTCAGTAAATCAAATAAATAGATGTGGACTCTTGGAATCAAATATGTTGCAGGCTGCCGCCACCAGAAGCAAAAACTCAGTTCACTCACCTCAGTCCATTCATTGTTCTGTGCGTCATAGGACTCAACACTGTTTAAGTAGGACTGACCATCATAGCCTCCGACTGCATATAACCTGTCTCCCAGCAGACAAACCCCCACTGCATCCCGCGGGACGCTCAGAGAGGACACTGTGGTCCATGTGTCTGTTTTTGGGTCATACCTGTAAATGCAGCATTGAGTGTATGAGACTCAGTACAGCAACCTGTGCACAAGCCACTGAATCAAATGACAGATAATTGCATAGAGCGGTTAAAAAGCAGCGAGTCTGTAATCTAGACAGTGGAAGCCTTTGAACACACAAGGCCTATGATTATCATCCCTAACAATGAAATCTATTGTGCTTTCAACATGCAGAGTAATAACGGAGTAATGAGGTTAAATGACTTTATAATTCTAATGGTGGGTGTTCATTATTTCTGATTCTTTATATATGTAATGCAATTAATTGTTTTCTTTTTGTAATGTATAGTATTTGGTTGCTTTTAGTTATTACACATACTTTTGATGAAGCAACCTTTTTTAAACAAATACATAAACTTTTACAAATATGTAAATACACTCCATCCTCCAGTAGCTTGTTTCAAAAAAAGAAAAAACCTGGACATTTTTTAAGTGGCGTCATTTTTACCCCTAGTTGTGTTGTGTTAGTGTGAGTGTGTGTGCTTGTGTCATCGTCGACTCTCATGTTTTAATCCTGACTGCAGCAGTTGTATGCTGTATTTTGGATCATCACCAGCAGGAGGTGTATAACACCAGATTACTGATTCACTGTGGCTTTCAACCACATTGCTCAATAACACGGTAACAGGGATTTCACAATAAAGTAAGGTGTGTCTAAAATCTCAAATAAATGTGCAAATTATAGTACTTGGCAGCCATAACTATCTACCAGGGCTAACAGCCTGCATTTTGTGGACTCCTGTTGTCATTTTAATGAAGATAATTAGGTGTTGGGTTTGTTTGTTTTTTCCAGATGCTTTGCTATGGTAGTTTACCTCTCTACACAGTCTGACAGTCTTGAACAATGGCTTGAAGCTGGAGCGTCATGTCCTCCGACTGCATACAGGAAGCTGTTATATGTGGCCACACCCACTCCGCCTCTTCTCTTGGACATGGGTGCACACATGCTCCATTTATTGGTGTGAGGATCAAAACATTCCATTGATCGCAGACAGGAGCTTCCATCGCGACCGCCCACAGCAAACAACCTGCAAATATGTACAGGTTTTACTTAAAAATATCAGGACACTGGGGTCATTTACTGTTGATCATGGAAGTGGACATGTAATTTTGTAGTACTGGCTCCAAAACAGTAAATAATCAATCAATCCGCCTGTCTGTCTGTCTATTTTTTCAGGCTCATGTGTGTAGATTCAGTCATTTCCCTTTTATAGGAATGAATAAGTTATTTTCATTGCATTTAAAATAAAACAACTAAACATGAACTTAGGAGGCTGAGGCTTGCTCATTTTAACACAGTGTAGTTACACCCACAATATCTAGTTAAAGCTGTACTGTGCCAATAGGAAGCCCTTTGTTAACAGTGTCCAGAAGCACCATCAACTTCTCTGGGCTCGGAGGCATCTAGGATGGACCATCACACAGTTGAAACGTGTACTGGTGTCAGATAAATAAGTATTTTAGGTTTTTTGGGGAAAGAAATGGACCAGAGAAGAAAAGGATCGTCCAGACTGTTACCAGCAACAAGTCAAAAAGCCAGGATTTGTCATGGTATGGGTTTGTTTCAGTGTCCTTGGCAAAGGCAACTTGCACTTTTGTGAGCATCATTAATGCTGAAAAGTATATAGAGATTTTGGATCACAATATGCTGCCTTGTTTTCCAGGGACAACCATGCATATTTCAACAAGACAATGCAAATCCACATTCTGCACACATTTAAAAGCCCTTTTATTAAAAAAAAAAAAGCACATTTATAAAGGCTACCAAGGCCTTTGTATAAAACTGAAGGGCTTTATTCTGCGATAACAACTGTCCGGATTGTCCCAATTATTACATGGTTACTTCCCACAAAACCTAAAAATTTGGCACAAAACGTTGTTCTAACTGATAATAGTATATAAATCTTTAATTAAACACAAAGCTGACAGAGGCAAAAATGGTATGGAGCATATACTAACTTATATATTATTCAGTCACAAGAAGGAACCAAGCAGCTGTGTGACCAACAAGCAGTGTTGGTGATAAAATATTAGAAGTAATGCGAGTTACGTAACAATATTCATTCATTCATTTTCTTTTCGGCTTAGTCCCTTTATTAGTCCGGGGTCGCCACAGCGGAATTAACCGCCAACTTATCCAGCATTTTGTTTTACGCAGCGGATGCCCTTCCAGCCACAACCCATCTCTGGGAAACACATCCACACATTGTCATTCACACACATACACTACGGACAATTTAGCTTACCCAATTCACCTGTACCGCATGTCTTTGGACT
>CAIGQQ010038942.1:5192531-5207589 GCA_903798035.1 Danio albolineatus
CCCCCCCCCCCCCCCCCCCCCTGTTTATTTTTTTCCCAATTTCTGTTTAATGGAAAGAAGATATAAAAAAAGAAAACACATTTCTAAACATAATAGTTTTAATAACTCAATTCTAATAACTGATTTATTTTATCTTTGTCATGATGACAGTAAATCATATTTTACTAGATATTTTTCAAGACACTAGTATTCAGCTTAAAGTGCAATTTAAAGGCTTAACTTGGTCAATTAGGTTAACTAGGGTTAACACGTTAGGGTAATCAGGCAAGTTATTGTATAACAATGGTTTGTTCTGTAGACTTTCGATGAAAAAAATAAAGCTTAAAGGGGCTAATAATTTGGACCTTAAAATGTTTTTTAAAAATTCTAGCTGAAATAAAACAAATAAGACTTTCTCCAGAAATAAAATATTAGCAGACATGCAGTACTGTGACAATGTTCCTGCTCTGTTAAACATCTCTTGGGAAATTTTTTAAAAAGAAAAAACATTCAAAGGGGGCAAGTAATTCTCACTTTAACTGTAAAATGTAAACAAGACAGTGTGAGACCAAATAAAATAAACACACAGTTGTCAACATTTTCTTAGTGTGGTCTATATAGGGCATATGCAGATGGTTCTGGCTAGGTCTAACCGAAGTTAAAAAGCAAACACTTTTATAAATGTTTACTTTGCCGCTTTTTGATAAATCTAATACGGCTGCAAAGGAAAATGATGCTGGCCTAATGTTATTCACTCCAAAAACCTAAATTATTGGAAATTAGCACGAAGTTTAAAGATCATCATAGGGATTTCTGCTCAGCTAAAGTTTCCAAAAAGACAGAAATGGGAAGGACCTTTAGAATGTATTTATTATTAAGTACTCATTTTAACTAGGGTTATAATTTATATTTTTCATGACTGGAGTTAATACATTTATGTGATTAATGTGTTACATTTTGTATGGTAGTACTTTTCTAAAAATAGGAATTAAATATACGTAATAATCAAATATCAAATTTGAATCAAATTGTAGAAAAATAGATAATAAAATAACTACCACCACCACTACTATTACTATGACTACTACTTTTTCTACTACTAATAATAATTATGATTATAGCAAATAATAGAAAAAGGTAAAAGACACTTTTGGCATGGCAATTCAATAAAGGGGGTCTTAGCTATAGCTCCAGAGCTATAGTTCCAGAGCTCTTGTTCTTAATCCAGCCCTGGCTGTATATCAAGACATTTGTCAGATATGTGTGCATATCATTCAATGCATTTTTTGTTATGTTTTATTTTTAATTGTTGCAGGCGATGAAATAACTGAAATAGACAAGTGGACAAGAAGACCTGCCTGGAACTACTTTAGCCATGTGTATTTCAGAAAATAATAATAACCTTATGATGTCCACTACCCCATCAGTATCAAACATTTAACAACTCCATAGTGTAATGTCCAGTAATTACATGTCCAATAACTTTGTCAGTCCTCCAAAGTCATGGCGATTGTTCCCCTTTAACATAAGCGCGTAAGGCGGAATAAAGTGGGTTTCTCTTGCTAGTTAAGGGTGCTTGTGTGACAGGCAGCTGGTGACAAGCTGAAGCCCAGATGCTGCTGCCCCACCTCTGCTCAGCT
The DNA here is from genome assembly GCA_903798035.1 of Danio albolineatus. NCBI lineage: Eukaryota > Metazoa > Chordata > Actinopteri > Cypriniformes > Danionidae > Danio > Danio albolineatus. The sequence goes on from CAIGQQ010038942.1 coordinate 5,194,151, forward strand.
GTCCACACTGGAGACGGCTTTGAACAGCCTGTTACCTCCACACAGCACCAGGGAAAGCAATCAGCACCACTGGAGCACTTCTCTTGGACCAGATGGTGAGAAAGATGAATCACACCATTATATTAGAGCCCAATGATTCCTTAGATTAATCTAATTATACCCGTTCTCCTACCTTTCTTCAATCACTAAAGATGGCTGATGGAAATGCCACTCCCCCATACGTTTTTACAATTATAATGATTCTATCTGGTACAGCTTTTGACCTTAGTTTCTTGCAATAATGAATCACTAATAAAAAATAAATTGCTGCTTTAGAGTTTGCACATGTATTCATAGACATCTAACAAGCTTTACGGTAGCTCATGAAGAGGGTCATTCATCTCAGTCAGAATCTTTAAAATTTGAATCAGCTCAAGTTTTCAAAAGGAAACGTTAAATCCGTTTTCGAAAGTCTCTTTATTTTTTAAAGGAATATTTTAGCCTAAAGCAATCTGTCATCATGCACTCAACCTCATACTGGTAGTCATACTAAGTGTTCTTGTAATACATGCAAGCTAGGCTCATTGCAAATACATGCCTGTGGTGACATTTTTGAAAAATGATATCAAGTTGCTTATTGCACATTTTGCAACTCTTTCACGGTGAAAATGTCAGGGCCAAGAGAGCATTCAGTTTTATCCAAAAAAAAGATGTGTGAACTTGTCATCTTTTTGTGATGATTGGTTGCTGAACATATTGCGGCAGTTTGCAAATTAAAAGTCCAGTGAGCGGTGCTGAAAGGTTAATGCTCTATGTGAGAATAAAAAAAAAAATAGCTGAAACAATCATTCTAGTTTGCATCAAAAAGTCTTTTTGAGCTTTTCTGTTGTGATGTTTCACAGGATTTGCACCTGAGCACTCCGCAACTTTACTATGTCAGAGAGGTAACACTAGTCTGAGAGGTGGTACTACTGTAGGTCTGAACATGAAGCTGCTTATAAGATGCAAACCTAAAATGTGCTATGTTTAAGAAACAGTGTAAGGATCTGCTGATAAGATTTGCTTAACAGATTTTCCATGTGTTTGCAATGCCCAATACACAAAATACATTTCATATTTTACTTTATTTTTACACAATGATGACAACAGCATGGAGCAAAACGTGCTATTTTATTCATGACAATTTAGTACTGTAATTTCAATTCAACCTTCTTTTGCAGTTTCAACAATCTTCCAAAAAAAAATCAATAAAAGGTCAAAAGTGAGTATAGGCATTCATGTTAATGGTGCTATATGTACGAGTTTGACTCTTCTAAAGCATAAAAATACCATAATATGTTAGCAGATATTTAAGAAACATGCTAAACATTCTTATTTATCTAAAAAAGCACTACTAAAGTCAGTTATTCTGCTTTGAAAATATGAGTTACGTTTTGGTCTTTTTTTTGGTTCTTTTAACCCACCCGCTGCTACTTTAGCCAATTATTATTTCAGCACCCTGGGTTGCTTGTTGGAAAACAGTGTATTTGAATCATTCATTCAGAAAGGCTCTCAAAGCCGTGACTGAAATGTGACCTCCGGTGGACAGTACCAGAATCCAAAATGAGAAGCAGATTCAGAGTTCCACATAAGGTTATTAATTAGCAAATAATATAAATATTACAAACATAAACATTAGTGAGCAGGTTAGATCGTAACCCCATGTCCCAATAACACACTACTTGATGAGATTTGCAGTGATTAGCAATTTGGCTGTTTGCATCAGACAAAACAAGACATTTAAAGACAGCCATTCAGAAGCACAGAAAATAAACTTACTCACGAAATGGTAAGGTTTATAATCTAATTAATACATATTAAACATCCTTAACATTATTAAATGTATGCTGAATCACTGATATGAGTTGGTTTGCATTGTTTCACAGTTCTAAAGTTCAATTTCAAACAGTTTATTTTATTTTTAAGATAAAGAGGTGAAATATTTGCTGCTGCTTTTAGTAGTTTGGCAATAAATGTCATGTAAAATGGCATTCAAACGCACATTATTAGCATTTAACACCGAATAAAGCACATGAGGTTTACGTGATGCGATCATGTCATCAAGTTTTCTGTTGTTCAGCTGCAAAATGTAGAAGCTGTTTCAATAATATAAATTAACCAAAGGTACTGGTTAAGACAAAAAACTCCTTTTAATATGAAAATATTCCTTCTATCGTGTGCCCTTGCTTTTATTTAGAACACAATTTAAATCAGCCTTTAATCATCATTTAGGCTAGATAGTCAGGCTCGCTGTTGATGTTGTTAATTTGGCAACCTGCGCTTGCATGTGTTTTGATCCAGTAATGCAATACCTAATCCACTGGGTGTCAAACTTACATACTGCACCTTTAAATGTATTAAACTAAAAACAATTCAGCATTTTATTAACTTTTACTTTTACAACACAAATAAAATGAAACAAATGTAATGATTCATTTTGAAAGACATTTAAAAATAAAAATCAGATTCAGTATTTCTCTTCATCTTCAGACTGCAATGATTTGTCCACTGTCGAACAAATTTGGCTCAGTGACGGTCAGATTCAGTGTGAAAGCAAATACCAAATTAATCAAAATTTGATCAAACAACTTCCAAGCCATTTTCTCAGTTGAAGTTTTAGCATGTTTACACAATTTGTTTTTCACACTGTACTCCAAACCTACAATCTCAGTACTGGCATGCACAGTTAATTTCTCAGGTAAATATCACCACACGCCATGGTGATCATGCTCACTCATATCAGAAACTAGGTAACACTTTTGTAAGGGAAGCACATATACACTGTGAATATTCACATATTCACAAAATAGCTGTGAAAAAGTCTTAATATTTATCTTATATTATGTTTCACTAAAAAAAAGATACAAAGAAGACACAAACTAGAATAACACGAGTGCGAGTAAATGTGACAAAATGTATTTTTGGATGAACTATCCCTGTAATAAAAACAATACTAGAAATATTACAAAGAAACTCTGTTGAACCTGGACTGCATTACAATCTGTCATATCCTAATTAGAGCCAAGAGAAAATGGCTTGTTCTCACTCTCAGTTAGGTAGTAGCTGTTCTCAGAGCACCCACGCTTATAACATTCACAGCTCTTGCCAACATAGGACCGGGTAAAGATAAAGACTGCTCAGTTAATTGAATCCAACACAGAACTGTAGGCACTTTCCAAAGTACTAAACATGACAATATTTGTTTATGTAAGCACATAGTGAAGTTCATCCCACAATCCTCCTCATACTGGCAGCAGTGAACCAGGCATGCGACAAAAGTGGCAGCTTGCCTTTCCAAAAAAGCACAGGCCTTTTTAATATATGTCACAATAAAATGTCACATGTTCTGTGTGGTGAGAAGTACATGACACATGGTCTGACCTTTCTTCAGACTGAATGTTATAATGGGCAGCAAACAAAGGATGGCCAAGAATACCTGAGCTGACCAGTGCTTTGGTCTGCTAGCATAAAATTAGCAAATTTCTGCCATGAGATGTCACTGTCATAAGTGCAGCATTAACTATTAAATATAGCCACAAGCACTAATCGTGGAAAAATATTCCTGAAAGAGTCTAAATTAATTTGTATGGCATTGAGTAAGTAAAATAGTCACTTTCTTTCTATTTTCACCACGGTCCCGACAAAACTTCTTCATTTTAAGACCTTATCACCAATTCAATCTTTTTAATCTTCTCTGGTATAAAGAGAGGTAAAACACATTGGGATGGTTCGACTGTACTGCCGCTGGGTATAAATCAACACTGGCAAAAGGACAACAGTAATCACATTCACCTAATCTCCCATGACAGATTCAGGACATGCTTTTCATTATAGCAAAAGTGGATAACTGAGCAATAAGCACTGTTTCAGAGTTTACTCAAATCCTGCTCAAACTAACAAAGAGATTCTTGTTCCTCAGCGGTTGATGACGCACTGTATTTGCTCAGATTTAAGGCAAGAAAAGGTGCTGAATTTTTTATACGCTCTGATACACCTTTCTTTTTGATTTTACATTTAGGTCTCTGCTGATATTTACTGCTGTATTCTGTTGACCATAAGTTTCTTTGCAACTGAATACATCTCTTGTAAGAGTCTTAGTATAATTTTAGCACACTGTTTAGGGTTAGTACAAGTGGCCTTGTAGTTGCTTACAGTAATGCCAGATGAGCGTTTGATGAGAGACAAACAGAAATGTGACACTGGACCAAAAAAACATTGCTAGTGAAATAAAAATAATATTGAGTGTAAAAAATAAACATTTTTTTTTGTGCCAAAATTTATTAGAATAAAGTAAACATCTGTTCTCTGACGAAATATTGTACATTTTATTCTAGAAATGTATTCATTCATTTTCCTTTGGCTTACTTTGATTTATCAGAGGTTGCCACAGTGTAATGAACCACCTCTAGAAATATATTAAAACTTTATATTTGATTAGTAATATGCATTTTTCTCAATATATAGATTTGGTTTCAGATAGTAGTATTTCAGCCAAATGGTACAGTATCCTATCCTAAGAAAACATACATCAGCCGAGTCTCATTCATTCATTCATTTTCTTTTCAGCTTAGTTCCTTTATTAATCTGGAGTCGCCACAGCGGAATGAACCGCCAACTTATCCAGCATTTGTTTTACACAGTGGATGCCTTTCCAGCTGCAACCCATCTCTGGGAAACTACCATACACACTCATTCACACACACACTACAGACAATTTAGCCTTACCCAATTCCGGGAAACCGGAGCACCCGGAGGAAACCCACGCAACCACGGGGAGAACATGCAAACTCCACACAGAAATGCCAACTGACCCAGCTGAGGCTCGAACCAGCGACCTTCTTGCTGTGAGGTGAACGTGCTACTCACTAGGCCACCGTGGCGCCTCAGTGGAGTCTCAATTTCTAAAAGAAAGAGTCTTTTAGAGTCACATTCTGTACAGTATCAAGAAGACATCTATCAATACTGCAAGATGATAACAAAATGACCTCTAAGCCATTCACACACAGTTTAGTTTTAGGAGTAAACCTCCTACTTTTGAAATGTCTCTTAAGTAATAAAATTTAATAATAGAGCATCAAAAAGACTAGTTAATTCGGCATCTTTACCTACCACTTCTGCCAGAGCCATTGTGTTTTATTTTTGTTAGGAAGGCTGCCTCACAGAGCATGATTTTGAAGTGTTGCCATATCCACTTATTTTAAGCAATCCGTATTTAGCTGTTTTTTTAGGGCTGGCTCATAAAACATTCCATTTTATAAAGTTAATAAATTGGCTGGTTATGATCATTTGGTTTGTGGCTTATTTTCAAGAAAAGTGTTTCCAGTTTTAAGTTTATCATTTATGAGCTCGTTTTTATTCACTTTTTTTCTAGCAAGATCTGGCAACACAATTGAGTCAAGCTACAGTATGTTCATTGTGATTCAGTACAGTATGCTCATTTTCCACAACCGATAAAGAAGGAAGCGCAACGCGGCTATGCATTGAAATATCTAATTAACAATTCATTACTTAGTTCAGTCATGTATATGTATAGAATTTTTGTTAATGTTGCCTTTTTTAAGTGAATTAACTATAAATCAATTAATACAGGTCTCACTGCAATCAATTATAGAAAAGATCTGAGAACGTACAAACAATGTGTCATTTTAAAAAAGCATACTATCGTTTACAATTAAATACACTTAAAGAGCCCCTATTATTGGCTTTTGAAAATTAACATCCAGCTGAGGTTTAAATCTGAATGTGCACTCTGTTTAAAACTGTTGATTCTTTAGCTAAATAGTTGACTCAGAGTCGAATAAATGAATCAAGTTCGGTTCGGATATGTTGTTTAATCGCATCGACATTGACACAGTATTTCACCAAATATGTACTGAAGTTCCGAAACTGTGAACGTGCTTTGCCTTCAGACACTAGCAGAAGCGTGGGGGATCACAGGACTGATAATGACGCGAAGATGATGATCACTGACAGATGGAGATTTAGCTGTGGGGAATAAAGGGTTAAAGTTAATTTCCACAACAATACCACAGGCGCCACGGTGGCGTAGTGAGTTGCACGTTCGCCTCACAGCAAGAAGGTCGCTGGTTCGAGTCCCAGCTGGGTCAGTTGGCATTTCTGTGTGGAGTTTGCATGTTCTCCCCGTGGTTGCGTGGGTTTCCTCCGGGTGCTCTGGTTTCCCCCACAAGTCCAAAGACAGGTGGTATAGGTGAATTGGGTAGGCTAAATTGTCCGTAGTGTATGAGTGGGAATGTGTGTGTATGAATGTTACCCAGAGATGGGTTGCGGCTGGAAGGGCATCCGCTGCGTAAAAAATATGCTGGATAAGTTGGGGGTTGATTCCGCTGTGGCGGCCCCGTATTAATATAAGGACTAAGCCGACAAGAAAATGAATGAATGAACAATACCACAGTATAGCTTGTTTCTGTAATTTTTCTGATGATTGATACAATAACCTACGCTGCAACATGGAATTCACCAGCCGTTTGCTATCGAAAAAGCAGCAGAGACTCTGGGACTTTGTCAGATTTTGACAGGGACTTTGTAAGTAACTGTTACACTTCATATGGACCAGTTTCTTCTTCCTCCGCATCATAACATGTAAGTGTAATTAAAATTGTTGCCTTGTTTTGTGTAGTTTGCAAAATATGTGTTTAATTGTGTGTTATAAGTTGTAATCGCACCGTGCGGCTTGTAATCACTTATCTGTTATAGATCAGTGCTTGAACTGTATCTCTCAGGTAAAATCTTTATGGGGCTGGTCACATATCGTGTCCAAAACCATGTTAAAAACGTGACGCATGCTTCTTCCTTTACCAATTTAAATGTGTTTCTGATCTTTTGGCCATTTGTCGTTACTATGGCCACCATCAGCTGTTCCTCACATTCACGACACAGACAATTTTTTAAAATAGTTCAACCTTTGCCACTGTGTGGATTAATGAATGTGTGTCGTTGTTGTTACTTGGGGTTAGGTTTAAGAGTAGAGTAATATGCTGGTGTTTAACTGCATTGCTTTATTGCATTCCTGCACTGGGCTCTCACATACTTTCTGCTACTTCATACTGTAGCCGTGGTGGGCATTTTGTCTCCGTCTCGCACTGAACGCAGTTGACCAATCACAACAGACTAAGTCATCAGTCCAATCAGCACAGATTAGCTTCGCGCTAAGGAGGGGTTTGGGAACAAATAAATCTCTGAACGAATCATATGGGAGCTGTTGGGATAATTAGGTAAAAATAAATGCATATTATAAGACAATGAAAGTGTTGACCTTTTTTGACCTTGCACGCGTATCAGCATGTTGTTGGAGACCCCAAAACCAAAATATGACCTTTTTAAATACAAAATACAGGCTCTTTAAATAAATTAAGCTATTTAAAATACTTTGTAATATAAGATTTCTTAAAGTGATAGTTCACCTCACTATTTATTCACCCTTAAGTGGTTAAAACCTTTATGAATTTCTATTTTTTCTGTTGAACAAAAAAGAGCTTTTGAAGAAAGCTGAAAAATCTGTAACCATTGTGTCTGTGTTAGTTTCCTCTGGTTGCTCCAGTTTAATCCACAGTCCAAAGACAAACCAATTTCAATACAGTTCAATACAATTTTGTTCAGCGTGTAAATGGTGTATGAGTGTGTAGGTCAGGGATGCCCAAACTCGGTCTTGGAGGGCAGGTGTTCTGCGGATTTTAGCTTAATTTTCCTCAACACACCTGCAGGATGGTTTCTAGAAAGCCTAGTAAGAGCTTGATTAGCTGGTTTGTGTGTTTGATTGAGGTTGGAACTAAACTTTGCAGGACATCGACCCTCCAGGAGTTTGGGCACCCCTGTTGTAGGTGTTTGCCAGAACAGGGGGATGTCTGCGTTAGTGCATGCTAAAGGCTGGGTTTGGGGCAGAAAGGACATCTGCCAGCAAAACATATGCCGGATTAAATAGCGCTTTATTCCCTGATAAAGGGAATAAGTCAAAAAGAGTGAGTGAGATTCATATGCTTTTGCTACTGTCGTTCAGTATGATAAACACGAAAAACTCGTAATCACACACCCTACATGTTTTATGACAGGCCCTGGCTTGTGAAGTTATGTTTATGGTCAGTAAAACATATTAAGTTCATTCTTTAGTGGCATGCAGCATAGCCATATTTGGAAGTCGTACTTGCATTCAATAGATTTACAATAAATATTGTGTGTCACAAGCAGCAAGGGGAGTGCGGGAATGATTCATATAAGTTGTGGCAAGTGGTGGCACAGCTAAAGAACTGGCACCAACATAGGGTAATGTCTGAAAGCATATTTTACACTTGCCTGTCATTCTCTTATAGCATTTAAAACAAGTCAGAGTCATGTTTGTGACAGCTAAAGCCTGCTGGCCAAATCACAATTCTGCCCATCCACATTTTGCAGTCACAGTGATCGGGGGCAAAATTGTTGAAGTGATACGGCAATGCTAACAAAATACATGTTCAGGATGGTTAAAAAAATAATCATCCTTAAACATTTAACAACTTATATTATCTTGCAGTGCTGACATAGTCGCTCAGTAAAGGTTTTTTAGCACAACAATAATACAAAACTGTGTTTGAAATTAAATGTTTAATCAGTAATTTGTTTGTGCATTTTAAAACAAGTGGATTCTGTAGAATTAAGACCCGAGGAGACGTCAGTTCTAATGACTTCCTCTGAAGGTGCCAGATGAAGATAAGAATGTTTTCATTTTGAAAGCAAAACATGGATTTCTTATTAACTGATACTGTAATCTTTTTCATAAATGACAATTGGTTTGACACAAGTATACTTTCTGAATGACTTCAAAACGTGAAAGTCTTGCCTGTGGCTGATTTACAATTTAAAATTCACAGTGTCAAGTTCAATTTACCCTCATATTTGTAGCTTTTTTCTTGCACTGTGTTATGGCAGTGTGATTATAACAACAGCATAATAAACAGACACATTAAAACTTGTTGCGGGATGGAGATAAACGCTGAGGTGTGTGAGGTATAAACTATGTGAGCTTCCTTTGCTGTATGGCTTAAGACAGGAATACTACTGCAGAATATAATTACATGTCTGTAACTAATAATTACGGAAAGCACATTGTATCTAATCTATAAATTCTATAACAGCCTTAAGAAAAGAAAATCAAACCCGTGTCTTGGAATGTGGTTCTGATTAGGTCAGGGAATTAATTTCAGTTGTACACAGTGGCACACGTTCTAACCTCTGGGGAAAGGAGTGCTAATGACACTCGCTGATGTGATTATTTTTCTTGCAGCAGAGTGTACCTCTAATCATTAAGCCCACTACAAACCATCTCAAATTAATCTCTTGGACAGGTGGCTAAACTTATGATCAGGTCCGGTTGCATTGTCTCCAGGGAAATTCTTGTAACAAAAGTACTTCCCACAGACATACAAAGTTTCAGCCATGATATATGGTATATTTTCCAAGAATGTGTAACTCTATGCCTGGTAATTAAGCAGTGTCACATATCACACAAGCAAGGGTGTGATATTATCGGTGGCCTACAGTGCAGAATCACTTCAATATGCATGATTGACCAAATGCGTAGAACAATCTGACCTTTGCAATAATTAAAGCCAGCTGGAAAACTTCAAGTGAAATGTCATTTGGTGGATACTCACAATATACTTAATAATCACAAAATAGCCATTTAAGTTCAGTTGCTTTACATGTAAATCATGTGTTTTCTGCAAAACAGGCTCATTGGAAATACTGTACATGCTCCAGCCTACATTTTTGTTAAGAATCTATGCAAAATAAGCAAAAATGAATGCTACAGGTCACTATGACGCCAATAACCTTTGTTCCTTTTCACATTATTGATATTTACAGAGACATAATTGATGAATGAAGGATTATTTGCATGTAGCTCTTTGCACAACACCAAATAAATACCACAAAACACCTTAACTATGTCTGTGATTTGTAATCAAATATATTTACCTCATTTGTATATCTCAATGTCGACAACTTTTCAGACATGGTCACATTGCTCAGTACTGTTTTGGACTGTTGGTGATGCGGAGTACTCAAGTTCGAGTCCAGTGAAGCACGGTTTCACAAAAGAGATCAAAGCAATGTAAAATCAAGGTAAAACACAATTTTCTTATACATTTGCTTTTAAAAAATACTATTGGTTGCATTTGATTGTACAACAAAAGCGTACAAGAAGGACACACATTTAAACCGTACAACAAAAAAACACTGTAAGTAATGTATTTCATATGTGCAAAAATGTACAGTACCCTCTAGTGGATTTGTCATCTGAAACGTGCCACAAATCATACCAGGCACAACACATTTGGTGAAAAAATGAATGCTGAGATGTGTATTTCCAATGACCACATGTGCTGATTCGATGTGTCAGCATACTATGCATCCGTTTGTAGATTCTTTATGTTTGTGTGTACTTTGTGTTGGTTGTGTGGCACTGCATTCAATGTTGACAGAACACATTTTTATAGGAATTTCTTTATAGTATTTAATTACATTGAACTGTTTGCTTTTGATTATATTATTGCTTTTGATACAATGTGTCTATGAGTTAATGATTTAATGACTCGCACAATCATAATTTGTTTGATAACACTTTCTAGCAAGCCTGTATGTTTAATTCGTTTATTCATTTTCTTTTTCGGCGTAGTCCCTTTACTCAGGGTCGCCACAGCAGAATGAACTACCAATTTTCCAGCATAAGTTTTGCGCAGCTGATGCCCTTCTAGCTGCAACCCATCACTTGGAACCATCCATATACATTCATTCACACACATACACTATCTACAATTTAGCTTACCCAATTCAACTGTACCACGTCTTTAGACTGGCGGGGGGAAACTGGAACATCTGGAGGTAACCCACGTGAACACGGGGAGAACTTGCAAACTCCACACAGAAACGCCAACTGACCCAGCCAACCCAGCAGTGAGGCGATCGTGCTACTCACTGCGCCACCGTGACACATATGTATTATTCATAATAAGGTTATTCTTAACAATCTATAATGCCTGCATAATATATTCTAAACAACTTTATATTGTGTTGCATCGTCTCACGAACAATCTTAAAAATAGTGATAATTCTAAAAATTGTTAGTTTACTTTCTTTTGGCTTCCCAAGTGTCCATCAGTCTTTAACTGTTTAACTTAATATTAACAATATTAATACAATACTAATTTTACCAAATTAAGTTTTCAAACCACTTTTAATATTACATATGTGGCCCAAAGTAAAGTAAAGTCAAGTGAAGATCATGTTCCATGAATATTTTTTTTTAATTCCATACTGTAAATATATATATAAAACATTTTTATGAGTGATTTTCAACCTAATTCTCAGTATTTTTAGCTTAAATTCCAGATTGTACTTTGATCAAACACTAGTAACAAAGTATACAGTACAGTACATCAATGGAAAGCTTATTTGTTCAGCTTTCATGAACAAAAGACACATCACATCACTTAAATCACTCTTGTTTATTACATTATACACATATATAGATTTATTTATGTGTTTATTCCTGCTAAATATAAAACAATAATACTATTAGTGTTATTTCACATTAGAAATAATTAAAAATGAATTGTATTCTTTGTGAATATATTTTTGATTAGTGCCATAGTCCAGCTAAATTACTGTTATATCACAAATTACAAAGCAGCGTCAGAAAGGAAGTGAGTTTGCTTGCCTTCATATTTCTTCAAAACATCTTTGAAACTGCTGAAATCATATCCTACATTGAAGTGTGTAATAATCGCTAGGCAGAAAGCACAGTATGAGGGACTTACAATTCCAGTATTGCTAAATGAAATAACAGCGGGATACGGCACAGGTTGCAGCATTATGGTCATTTGATCAAAATGAAGAAAGGATGTACTATTCGTCTGTCAAATAGGGGGCAGGAAATAACATTATGTAAGCATTAAAATGACACTGAACACTGTTTTATTATGAAGCGTGAAAACCAACATGATGCCTAACAACTTTGTACATTAAAGAGACCTAAAAATGAAAATTCTACATAGGCTCATTCTGAAAACGTAGCCCTTTATATATTTCTGGAGATCATGAATTATGTAGCCAGAAGTACGTACACTGTAAAAAATGCAGAGTTCCACACAATTCATTCATGTTGTCCCAACACAAATCAATTAAGTTTACGTTTTTGTTAACTTTTAACAAATTTTTGTGAATTGAACAGTTGTCCCAAGTTGTCCCAATGAAATATCGAAAATTATGTTGTTTCAGCTCATTTTAAATAAGTAGGTTGAACAAGCAAAAAAAAAAAAAATCTATATGGGCTTATGGGGCTGTATATCAGCGTTCATTTTGCGCATCACCAGCTGACCGTTTACCCCCATATGGACGGCTTTCCCCCTCTGATACCAGTTTACCCAGTAGCTCGCCATGTACGTTGGCGGACTTGAGACGCAGAGAGGAGTTGATCACGACAATGGGGTTCGAGTCTGGTGAAGATTGATTCCAGAAAGCAGGTAAGACAAAAACAGAAGCCAAAAAGTAAAATAAACAAGTAAATAAAAGGGTGAGAATGCGGTAAAACCTGAAACATGGTAAAAATCAGAAAAATCTTTTTCTGGATTGTTTTTTAAAACTGTCGGTTAGGTTTAGAGATGTGGGTTGGTCTCATCAATCTGTGCTTTTGAAAACACTATTGGTTGGGTTTAGGGAAGGAGGAGGGTGGCTCAGTTGATCGGTCAGTCAGTCAGTCGTTAACTTAGTCAGTCAGTTGACAGTGGCCTCTGGTAGATTTATGTGAGAACAGCAGGCACGAATGGCACTCACGAGAGAAATTTGAGATCTCAAAATGCATACACAGCAGCCTTTGGTGGATTCGTGAAAACAAAAACTGCAAAAAACATACCGATTGGGACGTATTTGGCGCTCTCCAGAAATGTATAGTGGTGTGTCTTCAGAATGAGCCTGGGTTGAAATTTTACTATCATTTACTCACCCTAGACTTTTCAAACTGGTTTGTGTGTGTGTGTGTGTGTGTGTGTGTGTGTGTGTTTGTTCAGTTAAATGCAAAAATAAGAATGTTTAAACCTTAAATATATAGTATTTGTTTTTCTACTTTGTATGTCTGGAGTAGTGGTTTCAACATTTTTCAAAATCTCTTCTTTTGGGTTAGTAAATAATGGCAACGTTTTCATTTTTTGGGCGAACTATCCATATAAATTCAGATTATTTAATGCAATAAATATATAGTTTTAAAATACAACAGAAAAATTACTTTGTAAAAAGTGAAAGTCCTATTAATTTATTAGTTTAAACCCAGTAATGCCTCTCTCTCTTTCTCTCTCTCTCTCTCTCTCTCTCTCTCTCTCTCTCTCTCTCTCTCTCTCTCTCTCTCTCTCTCTCTCTCTCTCTCTCTCTCTCTCTCT
>CAIGQQ010038942.1:5207599-5233815 GCA_903798035.1 Danio albolineatus
TCTCTCTCTCTCTCTCTCTCTCTCTCTCTCTCTCTCTCTCTCTCTCTTTCTCCCTCTTTCTCTCTCTCCATGAGACTAAATGAGCTTCAAAAATTCATAGAATATTGATCAGCTGGCAAAGTCAAACACGATATCTAAGATCACAAAGACTTGGGGCGAGATGCACTATCAGCTAGAAATAGTTGTGTCACACAGAGTACATAAGAGAGCTTCAAATGAGACACGGACGAGGCCAAGTCAATGGTGTCTGCTATCAGGCCTGATTTGGAAGGTCATCTGTGGGTTGGTTAAATGATGGTAAAAACAACAACTCCCTGGCTGACTCGAGTCAAAATGTCAGCTTTTTTTTTTTTGATGCGCTTTTAAAACGATCAATTTTCTTAGCTAAGACAGAATGACAAACAGTCTAATTTTGCATACCAGCAGGAGGTTTAGAGCTGAGTGTGTAAATACAGATTTTCACCTTGATCATTTGCATTGCTCTGTTTTACAACTCTGTTAGGTGAATTGCTTATTTTTGGCATGTCATGACACATTTGTTTCCTTCTCAAAGCCGTGGGACTCACAATCTGCTTGATTTGTTCGTCAACACTGCTCTGTCTAGAACCGCACCAACGCTATAATTTCACACAGATTTCCTCAGTAGCTCTTCAGTAAAAAATGGGGGCATTATTTTGCATCAGAAAAATAAATAAATCTCGCAGAATGGATCAAAAATGATTTGTGTCACTTTCAAGCGGTGAAACACACAATTGGCTGTAGATTACAACACTCCATATGTTATCAGCAACTGTGCAAAATGCAAGTTGTTGGATGCATGCAAAACACACAATCAATGCAAAAGTAATTCATGAATCAGCTAGGCACTTCCAAGAGGGTGTAATTTCCATTTCAATATGTGATTGCAAAGGCTGTTGAGTGAATTGGATGCTTATTTTGTCTGTTCCGTGTTAGAGTTGACTTTCGTCTCCAGACCAATTGTCGAGGAATAAAGACTTCACAATCTTAAACTTGAGCCAGAAAATGCAGCATTGGAAGTGGTCTAGTGTTGCCATAATCAACAAGGACAGTTCATTAATTGCTCAAGTACAGTAGATGTATTGATGGTGGGGGTGTTTGTCTGTGAACTATAAAGCTATAAAATGGTTATATCTGTAGGTCAAAGACTATAAGGGGTTTATAAGCAACAAAAATATAAAAGCTTTCCCACAAACATTAATATGTGTCTTGTTTAATTTTACAAGCAAAGCAATTATTAGTTTTTATGAGCATTATATATATATATATATATATATATATATATATATATAAGTTTTAATTAATCAGTTTCACTGTTACAAATTCATTTAAATGCAAATGCAAAATAGACAGCATGCAAAATAGAAAAGCTCATGTTTTTTTAAAGCAACACTTTAAAATAATGATCCGTTAGTTAATGTTAGTTAAAGGGATAGTTCACCCAAAACTGAAAATGTGCTCACTATTTAATCCCCCTCAAGCGGTGGCAGACCTTTATGAGTTTCTTTCTTTTATTCAAGATATATACATGTACATATACGTATACATATATAGAACGCAAAAGAAGATTTCTTCAGAATTCTTCTTTTGCGTTCTATATATGTATATATACACAACATCATTCAGCGTAACAATAGTTTATGTAGTGATTTGCCACTTCTGTTGCAAGAGTACTGAGCTCTAAACTGTACGTCAGGGGGGACCTCGGGTTACTTTGTTCCGGCTTTTTTATACCAGGGTGACGTAGTTGTTTTTTTCTTTTATTTTGGTAAAGTTGTATAAACAGCAAATTTATCTGAAATATAAACACAATGCTAAACCTTATGAAAACTGCTACAATGAATTTAAGCTTTATGACTGGCTTTATGTGATTATGAATATAAAATGTACATTATGTACTTCTTTTTCATTTATTTTTTAAACAAGGATTCTTTCACATTTCTAAAAAAATTCATTTTTTACTACAATGAAAAAAAGAAACTATCAAATATTTAGGAGAAATAAGTTATCTTTTTTTCTGTAAGAAGTTTTCAAAGATCAAAAATTCTTGTTTGTTTCAACCACATTTAAGTAAAATATGGACAAGTCCAATCATTGCATTAGCTATTTGGTCCCACTTTATATTTAGTGTCGCTTATACCTGTGAACTTACATGGTAAATAGATGTGTAAGTAGTATGTAAGTACAGTGTATGTACACACTGGTACAAAGTATTTACTTGTGTAATACTGGTGTAACTACACTCATCTAACAACACACTGAATAGTATTTGTAAGTACAAATGTGTAACAGGACATTGGTAACAACACTAGGACAGTACACGTCTGTAACAAGACTTATGTAAGTGCATCGTGTAACACCAATATGTACTTGCAGATGTTTTCCCACTTCCACACCTGTTTGCAGATCATGTACTTGTGAACACTGTATGGCAGAACTAATGCTGCATTAGAAGATTTAACCTAGTGATACCAGTGTACTTACATGGTAAATCCTCAGGAACTGTCCACTTAATATAAAGTGTAAAATTGTCACAAATTACTGTTTATACATTCATTCATTTTCTTTTCGGCTTAGATGGGTTGTAGCTGGAAGTGCATTCGCTGTGCAAAACATATGCTGGATAAGTTGGCGGTTCATTGCGCTGTGGCGACCCCAGATTAATAAAGGGACTAGGCCGAAACGAAAATGAATTTTATTTCAAACTTTCTATTGAGTAGACCGTTCTTGTAGAGTTACCATGTAACTACACTGTTATTAAAGTGTTGCATAGAAGATATTTCTACAAGTTACACAGTAATTTGTGACCATTTTACACTTTATATTAAGTGGACAGTTCCTGTGGATTTACCATGTAAGTACACTGGTATCACAAGGTAAAACCTTCTAATGCAGCATTAGTTCTGCCATACAGTGTTCACAAGTACATGATCTGCAAGCAGGTGTGGAAGTGGGAAAACACCTGCAAGTACATATTGGTGTTACACAATGCACTTACATAATTCTTGTTACAGACGTGTACTTTCCTGGTGTTGTTACCAATGTCCTGTTACACATTTGTACTTACAAATACTACTCAGTGGGTTGTTAGATGAGTGTAGTTACACCAGTATTACACAAGTAAATACTATGTACCAGTGTGTACATACACTGTAGCTACATACTACTTACACATCTAACTGCCATGTAAGTTCACAGGTATAAGTGACACTTAATATAAAGTGGGACCACTATTTAGCTATTTACCTAATGGTTGGGTTTGACACAAATATGAGTTGAAACAACCCACAAAATTTAATTGCGTACAAGCACTTTTCTTGCATTAAACAGATTCATTGTAAATACAAATTCTGTAATAATTTAGTCAGAGACACTTTTAAATAATGATTCATTAGTTAATGTATTTACTAACATGAACAATACAGTTCACGTTAGTAAATACATTAAAGGGATAATTTACTCATCATTTAATCATCAACATTTGGTCTTAAACACAAAACCATTTATTTTGAAAAAATGTGGGAAGCCTGTAACCATTGACTTCCATAGCATTTGTTTTTCTCATGATGGATGTCAGTGATTAACAATTTTCAGCTTTCTTCAGAATACCTTTTTTGCATTCAATAAAAGAAAGAAACTCATAAAGGTCTGCCATTGCTTGAGGGTGATTAAATAGTGAGCACATTTTCAGTTTTGGGTGAACTATCCCTTTAACTAACATTAACTAACGGATCATTATTTTAAAGTGTTGCATTAAAAAACATGAGCTTTTCTATTCTGCACGCTGTTCAGTTCCACTTAGTACACTAAAAATGCATGTGCATTTAAATGAATTTGTAACAGTAAAACTGATGAATGAAAAAAATAAACCCAGACATGTCTGATTTTGAATACATTTTTAAAACATCATGCAATGCATATGGATGAAGCCAGCATGCAAAAAGATGGGCAAAACCGAGCTCTCAAACCCCACAGTTCCCTGGGGAACGTGAGCCTTCTGTCTTTCAAGCCACACACACACGCACAGAGGCAAAGAGAATATTTGCATGCACAGTACAACTCAGGGCTCTTGAAATGTTTAAAACTTCCCTTGATGTGCACGATACGACTATTGTCCCATTGGAGAGAACCAAAGGTGTACCTTTGTCATAGCGCTGTCAGAGCACAACGAAGGAAGGGACTGTTTGATTTGGCTGTAGTGCTTATGCAAAGGAACAGGTTTCTCTGAAGAGACTTTTATCTGATTCCCTATAGCAGACGGAGATGTGAGACTTGACTCATTTGAGGACTGCTTCCAATGCATAAGAAAGCAAAGAGGAGGGGCGGTTGACACAGCAAAGCCAGCCCAATTAAACATTACTCATAAGATATTCACCATGAGTTGAACAACAGTGTCACGAAAAAAGAAAGCCAGCAGACAAGCTTACCACTGACGCTCTGCAACTCTAGGTTTAAGCAGAAGACGGTCACAAGGTCTTCGCTCTGCCAGCTCATGCCAGCATACCAACTTTGAAATGCATTCTCTTCAAAAGTAAGGCTACTTGGGCATCTTTGAGTGAACTCGAGACATTCAAGCAATTATTTTTATGTGTTTTCTGATATGCTCAGGCATTCAAAGACAGGCAATGATGTGATATTAAAGAGCATGTAATTTAGCAGCTGAGGGACTTTTGAACGTGAACGAGGCCTGGCGACAATACCATGGCAAAGGCTGTGATGTCTCTTCCATTTAATTTTCCAATCCACTTCCTCCACGTAGTTAGGAGAAGTGAGTTTTGTTCTGGTTTGATACACCGTCTAATGAGAGGCGCTAAGAGCTTGTTGAAATTGTTCTTTGGTAATGCATTCTGAAGTCTCAGAATGATGAATATTTCTGCTATCTTCTCGCACTGTGTTTAATATATTCCAGAGCTCCTGACTTCTGCTCTCTTTCAACTTTTTAAATCACCGCAGTCTAACTAGTATGAGAGATTTTTTACCATAAAATCCTTTTGAAGGCACGAGTGTGGGATGTGAATGTCTTGAGCTGGATATCTGAGCCTTGCATTGGTCGGTTATTTGTATAATACATTGCCACAGTGTTTCGAGTAGAAATGACATCTCTAGGATGTAAAACATTACCGATGTGACACATTGATGTGAATGGAATAATATTATGTCAAACATTATTTTAAATATTCCACATACAATATGTTGTTTCTCTTTAACTTTGCAGGATTTGTTGCAGAAAGTCTTTCTCAGTTGTAGTGATTTGCTGAATTTTACTACAACAGAGTTCATATCTATTCACATCATTAATGAATAAACTTGACTTTGCACGGGTACATTAATTCTCCTAAAGAACAAACAAAGCTATTCAAATGAAACTTACATGCATCTGTCAGCATGAAAGTTTTTCAAGTTGTACTTGATGAACAGACTGGATGTTTTATGAACTTCTGGTGCCTTTATGTTTCAGGGTTTTGATTTTAATTAAAACAGATTTCAGCTTTTATCTTGCATTGCAAGAAGGTCACATTAAATCTCATTTGTTTGAAAAGTTTTGAAGAACATTCATTGTTATTGCCTTTTCAAACGACTTTTTCTGTTCTACCCTTGTCTCTGGCCAGTACTCTGAAAGAGAATTTTGAAAGTAAGAAAATACATCATAAAAATATAATGCTATAAATTTACATAAGCTCTCATGTTTAAGTTAATACAACCACTTTAATATTTGTATGAAAATGTTTTACATAACCTCTGTTTCATACTTTCCACAACGTAAAAACATAAACAAATCAAAGTGGTAACACTTTATAATACCTACACACTATGAATCATCTAGGCATTAGCAAATAGTTAGGTTAGGTTACTTTATTTGTACCCGAAGGTAGATTTGGGTTGCAGTCCAGAGTCCTCATCTCATAACAGTGCCATACACAAAGCTCACATAATGACAACAACAAATGAACATAAAGACATAAAACAAAACATATCAACAATGAAAATAAATAGACAATCACTTCATGTGTCGACCCCTCCTCCCCCCAAATGAATGTTTAAAACAATCTAAAATATACAAATCACTGCGCTACCTCTGTTTTAGTCTATACCTTATTTAAATGTCTAATGGCTGCTGGTGTGAAACTATTTTTGTATCGTTTCGTTCTACAGCCTAATACTAGAAACCTGCGACCAGAAGGAAGGAGCTGAAACTCCGAGTGTAGGGGACGAGTAGTGTCACTTAAAATTGAATTTGTGATTCTCTTTAGCTGCCTGGTGTACAAAGCGTCGAGATTGGCTAGTGACACCCCGGTCAGCTTACTGGACAACTAAACTATTTGATTTAGAGAGTTTTTATTCTTGACAGAGAGATTCCCAAACCATTACACCAAAGCAAAAGATAAAAACGCAATAAAGAAAGGCATGGTAAAATAAAATCATCACGTGTTTATCAATGTGGAAATGATTTAACTTTCTCAAACAAAATAGTCGCTGGAGCCCTTTTTTACACACTGCTGCACAATTCTCATCAAAGGAAAGTTTAGAGTTAATAATTGTGCCAAATAGTTAATTCATTATCTGTTAGCATTAACTCTTCATTAATAGACGTCAGTAAGCAGTTGATGAATTCATTACTAAATTCTGTATTGCATATTTGCAAACCACTTGTATTTAAAGGATCACGAAACACTAAAACACATTTTTTGAGCTGTTGACAGTAATATTTGTGTCCCACGCTGCTATAAACACTATTAGGACACATATATTTTGCTAAAGAGTGAAAATTGTTTGTTTTTGCATTATTTCGAGCAAATTCGTTCTTCCGGTTTGAAACGAATTTTTGAAGCTGCGTCACGCCAATGAGATCCTTGCATGTATTCCAGCGTGAAGATTGAATGTCTGTACCTGCAAGTGCATCGTGACGTCTCTGAGTGTGTAGCATTAATTAATGAGAAAGACTTGGTTCAAACAAATCAGCGCACTCTATTGTGTATGCGGCGCAACTTCATTAATATGCATGAGAGCTTCGAAGATTGTACTTGTTGTAGTGATCAGATGGCAGAGAGACGCCACATTGTGTTGCCAAAACAAGTGGAAGAAGAAGAATTGTTTGGAGACACAGGTCGTCAATGTTGTTTATGTCCTGCAATGAATGTTTTGTTTTCATTTCACCGCTATGAGAGCGCAGCTGGACTCCCACGCGCGTGCAGCAGAAATGCGTTTGTTAGGAACCTTTTTTTTTCACCTGAGAGCTTTTCGCATCTAGAAATGATGAAATTCGGATTTGCCGCTCGTCTCCTTTTAAAACAGATGCGACTCCAGGTCATGTTGATTGTCCTGTCTCTACAGATATGGTAAGCGATCAGTGCTCTTTGCTTGTTTATTCAGATGACAAAGTTAGTTCGTATTGTCAGCAGTACTGTTTACTGTATGTTAACATCACTACAATATTATAGACTGAAAGATCCGCTGTAAATGCTGCTCTCAGAGTGTAAACATGTAAACACCGCAGTCTATATACACACAGCTTTCTGATGCAACCAACCGAGTGCATCTAAGTTACCGAGAACTGTGGAGGGTTTTTATTTCTCTCATACACAGCGCGGTATCAAACACTCCATTAAAACCGCACTCTTAGCAGTTCTTCACATCTTGTTTGTCATGGGCAGCATGTTCCTGGATATGTTCCTGGATAAGTGAAAGTGCCAAACCGCTGTTAAAGTTGACAAATTAAGAATTTGGCAAATAATTTGATTGCTGATGTCCATGTAAACAGTCACTGTCTTTCTCCCCCTGCATCAGTTTGATGATTGAAAATGAGTGCGTGCACAAATGGAAACTCCCATTTTTATGCAAAACCTTCCTTCTTTCCCTCCCCCGACACTCCTACCTAAACCGAGCTGGACACACCCACTTTCCTGAGCTTTTCCAAACTAGAGGTATGAAAACACCCCGCTGAGACAGGGGGTTTCATGGCCCCTTAAGAGTAGTTGGGGGCTTTATATTTTTATAGTTTATATATTTAATTATTCAGGCATATAGTAATATTTAATATGTATGGTAATAAATGCTTTATTAATCACCTTCACACAGTTTTGTGATCAAAAGTGAGGACTATTTATGCTTTGTAAATCCTATATAAATGACAATTAAAGGCTTAATATAAAATAAACACTAAGGCCCAATGTCAATTCCATTTTTCAAATTTTTTTTGCTTCTTTTGTTTTTTCCTCTTTTTTAAAATTTGTATTTAATTTGGTTATTTTGGTAGATAAGCTCCATATTTGGCACAAATATAATATCGTATATCTTCCTATTAAAAATGTGAATATAAAAGTTAGATTTGTAAGGAGTGCACTTATATATGCTGAGGGCTGTATAAAGAAAGAAACAAAATCACTAATTATATTACTTTATAATTTATATATGCATTATAATGTACAATTATATGCAAATAATGCAGAACAAGTAAAATATCAAGATATTATTTGATTGTGTATTTAGCCAGCATAAAAAACCCTTGCTATAATCAGAAGATAAATAATGCTTAAAATGCAATTTCCACTACAAAATGCGATTAAATAAAAAAAGATAATTTGAAATGTGGTGTAAATATTTTATAAGCTGACATAAACATTACACATCCTCTCACTGGATAAACTAGAATGCGCAAAGAGAATTTTATTACTTTCAAGTCCACAGGGACAAACGGGTCCAAATGTGTCAAAAAACCACAAGTACAGAATCTGCACAATGTTTCCCTAAAAATGCCAACCAACAAATTATTTATTTATTTATTTTTCTGAAAAGAAGGTAATGTTCACTCAGTTCTATCAGCTAGATACAGTTAGCTGCTTTATCTGCTTCTCTGCCACCCCAGGCTATGTGCATTTGTTTCACCGAGCCCTGTCTAAGCTTTGAATTCTGGAATTGTGTTTGCACCTTGATGTCTGATTGGATCTTTACGAATGCATGTATATGCAAATCCAGCAATATCAGTCTTTGCTCCTGGCTAAATAAATAGACAGTGGCTGCATCCTAAGAATGCTTTGCCAACTATGTTCTCGCTGTGAGAGCGGCTCTCTGTGAAAGTTAAATCTCTTTACTTCTCCAGCTGACATGTTAGACTATACATTGTGTATTTTCCTGCAAGAAAAAATCGATAAAGTGTGTCAATTTCATCAAACATATATCCACAAGAGCCTACATCTTATTCACTGTGTTTCAACAAGTGCAGGGTTGAGTTGAGCATGACATATTTCCTAAACACAAGCTTGAAAATGGCTCCATGTATCATACTGTGGTTCTAGACCAATCTAGTTTAGAAGCACATAGCTTTGTGATGTTCGTCGTAATCTCTTAATGAAAACAAAGGTCAATATGAAGAATATGGAGATCAGATTGTTGTTTGTTTTGTGAATATTTCGCTGAAATATTTGTTGGAGAAAGTAAAAACAAACAGTGGCGAGGTGAATTTCTCAGTGCTGTGTAAAGCGCATCTCCACTTTTAAGAGCTCTTATCAGAAATTCTTGTTAAGTGAAGTCTTGTTGACACAAAATTTTACTGACGACAAGCAGAACTCTTCTGTAGTCGGTGAAGCAGCACGTCGAGTGATCAAAGGTGTGCGGCTGAAGCATTTCATTTTATTGCACACAGAGAAATGTTTAGAAAAAAGAAGTCACAAAACAGTTCACTACATTATAAGATATACAGTCGAGCCACAAAGTTCTGTGATCTTTGTACAATGTGCAAATACATAAGAGACTTACTGTATTGAAACTTTAATTTTGACGTTTCACGAAGCAAGGTTGCTGACTGCATTGCTTATCTGCATTGTTTTAACTAGATTTATGCAAATCACGTAACATGAAGAAAACAATACCCCCTACAATCAACATTACAGAAATGCTATTGCAACGGTGTATGAATAAAAATCCAAATTTTCATTTAAAAGAATAAATAGGTTTTGAACATACAGTACAAGGTGTCTAAGCAGTGTTTGTACACAGCTGCAAAATAATGGTAAAAATTCACCCACTATTTTTTTAGTACCCGTAAATCATTAACCATTTGTCAAAACAAGCTGTTTCTGATGTAGCTTTGGAATGCTCATTTTAATACACATATCGAATATCAATATTCAATTTCCTTACTTGCTCCTCCACAGATATATTTAACTATGTTTATGTGAATGGTTTTGTGAGTTTTTTGATATAAGCTTGAGTTTATTTTTATAGTTTAGGTGCAGTAAGACATGCAAGAGAACTTAAGTTTAATACTCAAGCAATATGTGTCATCTGACAGCTGCTTTCTGCGCATCAGATGTATGGAATTGTATATCAGCAGTTTAAACTGACATGGCTTGAAAACACATGCACATAATAAACTTTCATGATGATGAACAGCTGCAGTGTTATGTCACAAATCAAAACACACCACTGATTGATTGGCAGAATCTCAGAGAAACAAACTGTAAAAGCTATGTAAGGATACTTCATTAATAGCTTTTTCATCAACAATATTTTGCTGCAAGGTGTTTTCCAACGTCCTTTTACATTTCAACAAATAAACTAAAATGAAACAAAATAAAATGAAATAAAAAATAAATAAATAAATAAAATAAAATAAAAATGTAGCTACTGTAAATAGACAAATCCTACATTAAAAATGGCACTATCAAAATTATAATAACCATAGCATTCATTCTGACCATAAGATCTGAATTGAACTTAACGTCATATTACTGTTTTTAGAATATAGCCTATAACAGTGCACAAGTTACTAGACTCCCCTCCTCGAAGGTGCATACCTCACTTTATCCAGCAAGCAGGAGAACATTTTTTCACCACAGTGAAACACCATAGCAAAACACCACATTTTAAAACACCACATCTTTTGTTTTTTAATCGCTGTTGTAAGGTTTGTACTGATGTTTGTTGTAGGTGGCTATTTCCAACACAGCCATGTTTTGTCACTTACTGGCCATTTGACTTCTAAACACATGCATTAACCAATTAAACAGTGGTGTTTATTTGTGTCTGATAAAGCCGAACACTTTAGCGCCACTCACAGGACATTTTACTTTGAAAGGTACACATTAGGTCTGCACAATATATCGTTTCTGCATCAATACTGCAATGTGCGCATCTGCAATAATCGTAAGACATGCAATGTCTAAATTATAGCTGAGCAGGAGCTACAGGACACAAGCAATTTGTAGAGACACGGCTAAGTTTAACCAGAGTGAAAGAGTCATTTGCAATCATTTTTTTTTTCTTTTTTACTGTGTAATTTAAGAGAGTTTAAAACAATTGGACACAAATGATTTAATTGGATTTGATTATTTATATATATATATATATAAAAAACTTCTTGCTTTTTTTGTATTGTTTCTACTCCAAATACCAAAGTGAAAACAAGATTACTTTTCTTCCCCCATTGGCATATAATTTAGCTTGTTTTAATCTAAAAAACTCCAAATTTTGTCTTAAAGTAAAAACGAAACAATATTTTTTACTTAATCTATGAATCTGAAGTATTTCAACAACAAAAAAAGAGACGCAAAATCAGAAAAGCATTTTTTTGCATTATGATTATTAAATTTCTGTACATAAATACTGTTAGACTCCCCAGAAAAAAATGTCAAATAGAGCTTTTTATATATTGCAATATTTATAGCAGAAAATGATATTTTCCAATACCATGCAGCCCTAGTACACATGCAAGAAACAACAAACAACAAAATTTTTCAACAATTTTGCCACAGTTAAATATTTGTCAAAACCTAGGAAAACACAGGAAAAAAAATGCTTATGGCTTGATGTCTTAATGACTAAATTGTATACATTTTTATTCAGAAAAGAACAACAACAACAACAACAGCTCATTGGAAATATGTGCCTCATGCAACTGTTTTTGAAATACACAAGACGAGCATAATACATAAGATGAAATACACAAGACGATAAGGCAGAGCTTGTTGTACAGACCACCTAGACCAGTGAACCACTGACCTAAACCCAACCATTAGTGTTTCCAAAAAATAAAAGTAAGAATAAAGTGCATTGTGACTAGTGCTTAATCTGAGCCGGATCTTGCTGGATCCTATTCTGGAAAATGTTTGATATTCGTGTTTTGCTTTCCGGTATTTATTTCAATGGATCCAGCATGAACTTGTGCATAGTGAATACCTACACTCTCGCTGTGTGTGTGTGCTTGCGTGTCTGTGTGTATGTGTGTGAGAAAGAGAATAAGTGCAAGCGAATGCTGTGTGGATTGTGTATGCGTAGGCCTGTCACGATATCTATTTTTTGTTGTACGATATATACAGTAGCACCAAAATATATCGCGATAAACGATATCATTGTCATTATAAGACCACTTTAGGCCACTTATTATATAATGCCAGAATGGCAATATAGTAGCATTATAATGCAAGTACACTCTTCAAAAGAACACATCATATTTTGTTCTTAAGAATATTTAATTTAATTTAGTCATTTTAATAATTTAATGATTAGGCATTGGAATCAGAATGTGAAAACGCATATCCAAAACAAATAATAATAAATGTAAAAAAAAAAATATATAAAAAAAAAGCAATGTAAAACGTAACAGATCTATTTTCAGTTGTCAGGCACCCATGCACATCAAAATATACTTTAGTCATTTCTGGTATATACTTAAGTGTTTTTTAACCATATTGACACTGACACCTCCAATAGAGGTAAAGAGGTTGTGCAATCAGCTAAAATGTTGCAAGAATTGTTTTTTATTACTTATGGTTAATATATATTGCATCACCAAAAATTATTGAGGTCATGTCCATGTATTGTCCGATAAGTTGATATATTGATTATTGGGACAGGCCTATGTATGCGCGCACACACATGACGGCCCTCAATATTTATAGCCAATCAGCTTTCTTATGTTTACAGTTGTTTAGTGATTATTGTTCTGTGAGCAGAAAAAAATAAATAATGGCAGAGTGGCCAACCTAAACAATATTTGTATTTTCAATATGGCAAAAGAGGCATGCATTTTTCATTTTTAAAAACACGAGTAAATCTAATAATGAGCCTCATCAAAAGAGATCTCGCAAAGATGGCACTGCGCGAATGGATCACTTAGCATATAATAGTGAAATGAACTGAATATAGATTGTTCATACATTTTATGTGTGTAGCTCCATGATTTAATTAGCCATGACTGACCTAAAACTTTATATGGCACGAAATATTAAAAGACTGTTCAGTGATCCTCTTTTTTTGTGCTATCACCGTTTAATAATGTCATGTTCCGGGAAATCTGAAATTGCTTTGTGGACGTCGATCACGGTAACTTTTATTTCCTGGTTTTGTTTCGAGAATTATTCATTTACAAATTAAGCACTGATTGTGACCATTTTACATTGATTCACATTCACAATTTTACATTGTATTTATCTCTTTTTTGGACACCAGAGCTCTGAACAACACTGTAATAAGTGAGAATATACTAACCACATCAGAAATCCTGTCCAAATGGAGATAGATAGTATTCAGTTACAAATCATTGTCACTGTTAGGGTGTTTTGAGTATTTTGGTGTTGTACAAAGAACTGCACAAAAAAATGTCATTTATCCATCAACAATATGTCCTTGTAAATATGTTGGCCTAGAAACTGCAGTCAACAATACAGTGTTTAAACCTGTTTTGTGGTTTCACAATAACATGTAAACTGAAGCACATACACATACCTGTATTTCCAATGAGCCTGTGTTGAGAAAAAAAAAAAAAGACATGAAGGTGCTTCCATAATCCTAAACATACCCATCATAGGGGCGTCAGTAGATTGCACAAAAACAGTAGAATGAGATTATAGGAATTTGTTAGAATAAGCCACTATAATTTGTTCAAACGCTAAATAGTTAGAAATTGCCATGTTATTGTGGGTTGGGTTTCTGTGACAAAATTTCGCACATACAAATAACAATTTTTGATGTAATTGTCCATCAAATCGGCGGATCCAAGAAACAGAACAGCACGATTTGCAATCTGAGCTGCCCTTTACATCAGAGCTCGCTCGCTGAGTACAGGCAAGGCTGATCTGTAAGATCTTCCAGCATTTGTCACAGACGTCTCTTGCTTTCAAAGCAGCAATGATTATTCCGTAACACGAGCTATTAATCTACCTTGATGTGATAATTTGTTTCTGCTCTGTTTGGGGGTTTTAAGTGAACTTTGCCTCAGCAGGGCGGCTGAGCAGCTCGTGAGGACCGAACGAACAAGAGGCAGCTGCTTTCCTTTCACTCTCTGTCAAAACAATAGCGCCGTTAACAAAGCAAAGGGGGCTTCATGCATAGCGCGATGCCATTGCTTTTGACAAGTTGAGGAAAATTATTTGATTGATGAACAAAGTCATTTCCCACTTGTAATTAATACTAGTACGTGTGAAGTCCTTTTGAGAGCAGGCGGCAATATTGTATTAATTCAGGGTTTCAGAAGTGGATGGGAATCCCACCAGACAGAAGGGGCAGGATCTCATTTATCAAAGCACACTCTAAATATCCATGACATTATTAATGGATTCTTTGTTAAAATGAGGCAAAATGATTAAAGAGGTAGAGGAGGAATTATATCTGTTTGTACTTTACTTTTTCCCACTCATATATGAAGTCATGCTCAACGCATCTTCATGGCCCTTGCTTTCTACATCATTTTCTTGTCATTATAGAGCTATTTTACCCTTCTGTCCAATGGCAAAGAATAGAGATATAATGGCCTAAATTGTATTCGTGATGATACAGTTGACCTGATTCAATTTACGCGACTAAATCTGACTCTCTCTCTTTCTCTCGCTTTCTCTCAAACACGCACACGCACGCAGACAGTATACAGTGTGTTGCAAACTAGTTCAACAACTTAACTTTTTCAATTATGGCTCTCCCACACAAGTATCTGAAATAAGATGAACTGATATTTCATCCTCAAGGACACTTCTATTTTTGATACAGATGTTTGTAGCTCTATTCCACGTGTCAGAACTCTCACAATAAAGCCATTTTATATGTGTATAAGACATTCATCATGTGAGAACTCAGTGGAGACCTTGAGATCACTTGTGTCTGTAAGAACACCTGATAATATATATATATAGATAGACAGACAGAAAGATAGACAGATAAATAAATAGACAGATACCTACTGTACTGTAGAAAGATACAGACAGATTGATCGATCCCGATATTTTTGTGTCTACTAGACATCTAAACATAGACAGCTTGGCTTAAACAAGGCTAAACTTGGGCTGTCAGTAAAAATCTAATAGACATCCAAGAATAGCCCAAAACTAGTCGTCAAATACAGACTAGATAAACTTTACATGTGTAGTCATTTATAGTCTATTAGACGTCTATTAGATTTTCTTTAACAGCCCAAATTTAGCCTTGTTTTAGCCAAGACGACTATGTTTAGACATATACTAGACCTCTTCAAAAAAACAAAAAAATGTTTGCTAGGTATTGACCTTATTCTCCACGTGCGAGCAGGTGCAACCATTTAAAATCTTTTTGGCTTGAGACTTCACTTCCGTTCATTTTAAGACGTTAAAAACAGCTCGTTATGCTGCTTGATGTTGCAAACTGATGTTTTCTTATTATATTATTCAGCTTTGTCTGTATAGTCATGCAAACACTTGTTTGTAGAGCAAGTAGTTTGACCGAATTTTGCAATTTATTATTCTTAGTAATTTTTCCATAGGCGACTGAATCGGAAGTTCAAAAACAATCGCAAAAATGAGCGCACTACTATTTATATAAATTTAATGGTTGGAAAACAAAGAATTTTATAATTATAGAAATATAATTTTATAATGACCTACATTTTCTGCAAATAAAGGCTAAAATGAAAATTTTTGAAGACACTTCATCAGTTGTTTATAATATAAAACAAAATACAAAACATGTATAAAATGGTAAATCTTGAGAACTAAAAATTAGGGGGGGTTTATAAATTTTCCAGAGATGTATCATAAATTCATTGTGTGTCTTTCAATATTGGAACACAATTCATAAATTTGTATTTAATTAAATACATTGAATGTAAATTGTTAAGAAAATGAAACAAAAAAGAACAAAAGCCAATCAAAAAAATAAGATCACACTGATTATATTTTTGAGTGTATTGCTGATTTTCTTTTGAATGTCAGCATGACATTTTTATTGTAAGAAAAACTCTTTTTTAACCACCATTTTGTGTGCTTTTTATTTTTGTTCTTGGTAAAGAATATCTTAACATAGACCAAGGCTTACATCTTATCCTCCTTTTGTCGATGGACCCAGGTCTTTTCAGCATGAAGTGAGCGCCTGTGTTACTGTATAATTTTGATGGCTTTGCACAAGCCAGGTTGGTGCTATGAATCATTGATTATACATCATTTTAGTATGCCGCACTGCAGACGCCACATTGGGTTCAAATGGAGGAAAGGCAACCTGAAGTCCCTGATCAATACGAGCAAACCTGGGAGAAAGCTGTCAGGTTGAGGCGAAAGACTCCGTTCTGCTCCTCTGGGCTAAGGAGTAACCTTTTCAAAAGCAAGGTGATGAAGAAGCTCATCATTTTTAATGAGGAATTAGCGATCCATTGGAAAAAAAAAGACTATCAAAGGAACAGAGAGGAGATGGAACGACTGCCTGACTGATGCATGCTACTCATCAAGATGACAAAAGTCTGACAAAAGTGCAGATTGATGAATTAAAAGATTATGTTAATTAGCGGGATATCTATTTTATTTCAATGTATTACAGTTGGTTTTGCATTTTGAGCAAGACTGAAAGGAAAAGGCAATTTTGTCTTGAGGTAATCAAATTGCCACCTACTATGAAACCTCAGAAGCCGGTGCAGCTAAGAACCTATTAATTTTTTCACTGTCATGCTCAAAAGAAAATCTAAACCGATCCCAGGAAACTGATACGTTATTTGACAGAAAGCATCCCGTCTCACATCGTACTGTATTTTTCATAAGAAAATGACAAATTGCCGCAATTGACAGAAACAGATTTATGGTTAATTAAAAATATAATTGCATGCACTTAAGCCATTTAGAGTAAGATGAATGTGACATCATTAGGCACACTTTGAAAACCAGATGTTCGTTAAATCAGTTTGTACTGGCGACACAATATAATAGATCGAGAGATTCCTACAACTGAGATACATCCAATCCCACAACATGCAATCAAGTTTACCTGCAAAATTGGGTTGTTTCTGCTTTGGAAACACATAAATTGATGTGTCTCTTCATATCTGCATTGCTCACTTGCACTGCTCTATTACTAATACAAAGCTAGACAGCAAATCCACTTATTTCAGGAAAGAAGTGATAAAGAAAATGCTATGCCTTTCAAATTTAACCTGTATTTTGCTGACACATACGGCAGCAGTTCCTTTAGATTTGTCAAGGCAGCAGAGCGTCCGATGCCTGTCCTCCGACACGTGTCTCTGTTGGATGCTAATAATTATGGGTGCGTATTTCCCTTCCTCAATTAGCACCTGCTGTTTAATTTATAGGGATGATTTAGCAACCGCACAAACGTATGAGTCCGACCATAAATAGCACCACATGCCATGGAGAAAAAACAAGGACACTCAGTTGTTGCTGAAGACAAACTGCAACTTTACTCGCTTGCCGTAGGTGGAGTGGGCAAGTTCAAATCATAGAGGTCATTTATCTTCACCCATTAGGTTACCATTAAAATGCCAAGCCTCTGTGCCGGAACATGGAATTCCGCTGGGAAAAGTGAGCTGCAATCTATGCAAATGCCCCACAGAGATGAATAAAACTATGATTACCTTTCTGTGTTCTTAAAAGATAACACTGGCTGCGCTAGTGTGCTACTAAAGATCCATTATCAATTCATTTGCATGCTGCAGTTGTCTTGCTAGTGTTCTATTTCAGCAGTCTACACTTCAGCTGCCGCCTCTGAGCTCATTGACACCTGTGTTATTATTCTCTGTCAAACATACTGGGAGTCTGACTCACACTGCTTTATTTCCTTCATAAAAGCCAACCGGAATTATTTCAAATTTGCTACTTTTATGTTAAGTCCTAAAGACAGGCCCCTGTTTCTGCTGTTTTTCACTTTTACTGGTTGCTACATCAATAGAACAGACCTGTGTTCTGGTATTGATGGAGCCTGTGCACCTTCTACACTCAGGCTGAGCACTGCATTATTAAAAAAGACATGTACAGTATATGTTAAAGATTTTTTTTTTCGGTTCTGTGCAAGTCAAGCCTAATTGACAGCACTTGTGGCATAATGCTGATTATATGAAAAAGGGATTTCCACTTTTTTTAGTTCCTTCTTTCCTAAAAAGGCAAACATCTTGGTCACAATGAGACATATGGGGCTATATTTTAGCGATCTAGGTGCAAAGTGCATTAAGGCTGTGTCCAAATCCACTTTTGCTATTTTAAGGATGGGAAAATACGCTCTGCGCCACGGTGCATGGTCTAACAGGGTTGTGCTTATTCTCTTAATGAGTTATGGGTGTGTTTTGTGAATAAACAAATCAGCGTCTCATCCCCATTTACTTTTCACTAGCAAGAAAACAGTTAAACAGAGCATCTGCAGCGCAAGGATAAAGAATGAGCCTCCTCCAATTGGCCTTTACTTTAAATTTCTCTTTCTTTTTCTCATGGATAAGGAAGCAGTGTTGCACACTCCACTCCATTGCATCACCCATTAGCCTACTTAATTAATTAAGTTTTTTAAGTGCAAAGATTTGTTTCAAAACTATTTCTAAATTCAGTTCTAATTTGCAGCAAACCAATAAATGAACAATAATAATAATAATGAAGTGTAGTCAAAAAACTGAGTTATGTCCAAACACACATGCATAGCCTAGCTCCATATGATCCAAAATCTGACAGGTGGACAAATCTAAGCTTGTTTTTAATAAAACAAATATAAGTATGCATATAATAAATAATACTACTACTAATAATAACATTATACAAAAGCAAGTTGTTATAAAATAAACTGAAATGAGCCCCCCGAGATGAAGGCATGGAAGTAATGGTTTTTATATTTATGTAGAAAATAACAATTTTATTAATATTTTCATCCTTTAATTCTTTTCCATTTGTAAAGATAGTTGTGTATTGCTGTACACCCTGTGTGTATTAAGCAATGCATAAACAAGCGCACAACTAAATCGCTCTGTGCTGGACTATGGACCTGCTTTCAGTTGGTCCATTGCACAGTCTATTTTAGTTCCTCAAAAAAGCAACACACCTTAACACAGCTCCTTTATAGACCGGCACACCCATGAGTCCACAAAGTTGCGCAAATTGATTTGCTATTTAAACAAACAACGGGAAAAATTAAGGTTGCGCTGGTCTGAAATAGCAACACGTTGGGGCAAACATGTCTTACACTTTATTGTGCCGGGAGTATGATAGGGCCCTTGAACCCCAAATTGGATCAATCTGTAAATGTTTAAATAGACACTCGATAATACAGACAGTTTTAATGTCATAGCATGTAATGAAAAAGTATGTGCTATAATTTTAATTACTAAACTTTTCTGTCTAAAGTCCACTGTAAGTTTGTTGCCATAACAATGCAATATCATAAACCATAAACCAATAATAAAATGAATTATACTATAATATTAATCTTCAAACAACATGTGTTCTTATTAAGCATGTGAGCACTTTCATAAAAAATCACCAGCTTCATATTTCTGCTTTTAAATCTATCAGAGTTTGCCACATTTACTTTGTAAGTGCCTGGAGCTAATTTAATTTTAATAGTTTCTTTTTGTGGTTAACATAACTTGTAATGCACAATGCCTAAATTATTTATTGCTAAATAGCATGATAGCCATGGGCCACATATACGCTGTCCAGTTTCAGGAGTGACAACCACATGTGAAAACAGCAGTGATACCCTAAATTATCATAGCATGACTCATTTCTAAAATTTCTCAGTAGTAACCAAGTGAACATTCTTGGGTGTTTGGTATCCTCAAATCATAACACAGTGACCAAAGACTCATCATGGTAAGCAACTAAACCACCATCAACAGAGGCATCGAGAAGAGCATGTGAGTGAATGCCAATGTGGTCAACTCAGTAACTCATGGCCCATACCCTCATTCTGCTCTTGTACTCCTCGTTCTTAAGTTTCCCAAGTTTACTCATATTCTACTCTGATATAAAACTTATCTGCACTATTTGTCCCTACTTTTGGAATTAATTTCTTGAATAATTGTCTCAATTACACTAACAGTTATGAAATTAGTGTATAAATATGAATATTTATCAGGGGTCATCACAGCAGAGTCAACCACCAACTATTCCAGCATATGTTTTTACACAGCAGATGCCCAGCCACAACCCAGTATTTACACATACACAATCATACATTATGGTTTATAATACATAATTCATTTACCCAATTCACTTATAGTGCATGTCTTTCATTCATTCATTTATTTGTTCATTTTACTTTTTGGCTTAGTCCCTTTATGAATCTGGGGTCGCCGCAGTGGAATGAACCACCAACTTATCCAGCATATGTTTTACGCAGCGGATGCCCTTCCAGCTGCAACCTATCATTGGGAAACATGCATACACACTCATTTACACACATACACTACGGACAATTTAGTTTATTTAATTCACCTAGTGCATGTCTTTAGACTGTGGGGAAAAGCAGAGCACCTGGAGAAAACCCACGCGAACACAGCGAAAACATGCAAATAGCACACAGAAATGGCAACTGGCCCAGCTGGAAATCGAACTAGCAATCTTCTTGCTGTGAAGCGACAGTGCTAACCACTGAGCCACCATGCCGCCCCTTATTTGGTATTAATTAGGGACTATTATCAATTTCAGGTAACGATACATTAATATGGATTGATATCTTGATCAAACGACTAACAATGTATTGCAAGTTTGTGTGAAATATATTTCTATACATTTATTTTGACAGTCTCCATATCTCAAGCTATATTTGAATAATATTAATTTAGACAAATTGCTTATTTTACACATTCTTGAAGCAGCACATCACAAGGGGGAATTTAGAAATTTCTAAAAAAAAAATAATAATAATAAAAAAATTTTTTTGAAAGGAAACATTACTCACACTCATTCCCTCACATGCTCTGGTGTTGACTGGTACAGTACTTATGCTTGGAAAGATGTTTTATTGATATTAGGCACTCTTGAAGTGTTGCCATGTACCCTTATTATACGTTTAAAAAAAGGGATGAAAAGGTTGCAATATTTTCATTTACTTGATATGGGCTTGGCAGTGCGGTGGCGCAGTGGGTTGCATTATTGCCTCACAGCAAGAAGGTCACTGGTTCGAGCCTCGGCTGGGTCAGTTGGCATTTCTGTGTGGATTTTGCATGTTTTCCCCATGTTTGCGTGGATTTCCTCTGGGTGCTCTGATTTCCCGACAAAGCTTAAAGACATACTCTATACAGTAAGTGAATTGTAAGCTAAATTGGCTGCAGTGTATGTGTGTGAATGAGTGTGTATGGGTGTTTCCCAGTGTTAAGCTATGGCTGGATGGGCATCAGCTGCGTTAAACATATGCTGGTTAAGTTGGCGGTTCATTCCGCTGTGGCGACCCCAGATTAATAAAGGGACAAAGCCAAAAAGAAAATGAATGAATGATATGGGCTTTGATTAGTTTAGCTATTTTTTTTTTTTTATTATTTGTTTTCAAGCAAGATCTGGCTAACATTAATGTGCCAAGATGTAGCTTGTTCCCTGTAATTTCTTGCTCTGTGGATTCATAAGAGAGCCAATTTTGATACATTTAATTTTCCACTAACAACTAGCTCAGTTTATGTTTGGACAGCTGCTTATTTCACTTATTATTACTATATTTTTCATTTATTTGGTTTATTAAAACAAGCAGGTCTAGGTCAGAATATTTTTTGATATGTAGCAGTCGTTATGTTTATTATGGGCTCTTTCTTATTTGTTGATTTTTTATTTTTTATTTGGCAATAAAATGAGTCATGCCATTGCCTAATGTGATTTCTTGCACTATTCATATTTTTCTTAAATTCATTTGTCTCTTCCTGTACTTTTTGATAGTTAATTCAGTTGTAGAAAATGTGGTTGTCATCCATGTACATACTGAAATAACTCTGAATGTAAGAAAACAGGATTAAGCACTAAAAGTTAACTGAAAACGCCACTATATTATATTTGATTAATGAATGCAAGGCCTGTGAGTGTAGAAATGGTGGTTACATCTTTCAAATACGCCATATCTGTGATATCTCTTTAAGCAATGTGTCTTTTTAATCTCATCTATAGCAAAAGGTGCAAGAACATTTGTCGCAGCACTGTTACACTTCTTACATTTCCAGGTGAAGTTCAACTTATAAAGCTGTCCAATTACTGTAGTTTGCTTAGTCTGTGCAAAAAAGGATGAAACAGAGGAATAAGTTTTTTTTCAACAGTGGAATGTATTTGGGGGAAATATATATCATTTTACTAGAAAATACACATTTACCTGTAAATAGCACAGTGTTTGTTAAGGAAGCAAAGTGACACAGGTCATCTGATATAGAATTATTTTTTATGGATAATTAAAATAAGGAATTACATTAATAGAAGGAAAAAGCTTAGATTTTTTTTTTTGTAATTTTCAGGAAAAAAGCAGGAGATTCAAGTGTAACAAGCACTGTTAGTTTCAAATGTGTTTTTTTCGACAGGATCGATCTGCAGAAAATAGGACTTGACCTAATTTAGACGTGTGAATGGTAATTTTGCCACAATGTTCTAAACAAACATTCATTTATAATCCATTTGGCAGATTTTTTTAATAAGCTACACACTCTCCTTCAGTTTGAAATGATATATTGAGGATGCAACGAGATATAAAAAGGATTAGACCGTATAACTCATAATTTGAGTAATAATGCATGATATTATTAGGGTTTTAAATGCATTTTAATATATTTGACAATATATTAATCTAGTGTGATAATCCTTATTTGGTAAGACGTTACTTCTAGAAAGATGGACCTTGTGACTTTCTTTTTTTGTTGTGACTAATTTGGTCATGCATTATAACCTGTGTCTTGCAACCATAGCAACATCCAAGTGCTTGATCTAATCCCTTACCTATCATTTCTATACTGTGGCAAGGCAATTAAAATCTTATGAAGAAACTGAAAGTCAATTTAACTGTAAATTGCCTTAAGAATTAAGAAATCCATACTGGATGAAATAACTTCAATCACAAAACATGAACACATTTGTATTTCTGACAAAATGTATTTTTTTTAAAAATAAATAAACTGATTGTTTTTTTCTGAATGTTGAATAAGCCCGAACTGTATACATTTATCCCTAAAACCCATATCTAACAACGGGGGCAGACTTAAAGGGGTGGTCCACTACGATATAATATTTTAAACTTTAGTTGATGTGTAGTAGATGTGTGAACATAAACAGCATCTCTGAATGTAATGTGCTCAAAGTTAAATGCAAAGGGAGACATTGGCTCTTACATAGTTAGCTTAGCAAAGCCTACAGTGATCGAACTATGAAGACTACAAAAAAAAATATTTCCGGGCCTGTGACACTCTGCTAAGGGGCGTGGCCAGAGGCGCTGTAACGTTACTGCAGAGAAAGCTAAAATGCAGTCCAAATGCTGCTTTTTCCACAGAGCTTCTTCTGTTCCTGTATTTGGGCTTCCAAAAGACACGACACAAAGACAGAAGTGCTTACAGTTTAATTTAATTATGTTCCAGAGAATTAGAAAATATAGATCAAGCATTTGACAATAGGAGAGCTTCCAGAATCTGTCTCAGTTCACTGCTGGGTTCGGTTAACATCTCCTCAAAGGAGCAATTCCAAGCAGAAGCTGTGGATTGTGAGCCACAACCTGTAAGCATTTTTAATTTGTTGAAATTTATCAACTACAGGCACAGTGTCTAGCGTTAACAGGTATGTTGTAGCGAGGATGTAAACAACGGGAAATGCTGTTTAGCACAACTCACAGTTAAGCTACAAATTCATATTTATCCATCAAACTGCTATAAAGACACACACACACACACACACACACACACACACACACACACACACACACACACACACACACACACACACACACACACACACACACACACACACACACACACGTGATGTCTATTTTGGTTGCTTTGTATCCTTTCAATATCCATTTGCAGTTTTAGTAATAAGATGATTTAGTTTAAGTTTAATTTATTTCCCATGCTTTAGTTTAATTGTTTTTTAATTAGTTAATTTTTTTTACTTATTTATCCTTTTTAATTTAATTTACCAATTTAAAAATAGTTTGTCTATACTGTATAGTTTGACTACATTTTTATATATTTTTATTATTTGATTATTAAGTAACCAAAAGACCTTCGTTTTATGGTTTTATTTATTTTATTATTATTATGGTTTAATTTGAGTTTCCTGTCGTTTTCTACTGATACAGGTTTGGTAACTGCTTGTTTCCATCAGAAAACCTAAAGTTTAAAGTAATCTATTTTATTGCAGATTGAGCAACCTAGGTCAGGGTCTGCAGAAAACCGATGGATGAGGAAATGTTATTCTAGGCCCATTGACAACAGCAGTTCACTTAGGACTGTACTATATTTCCCTAGTTTTCACTGAGCCAATTTTGGATATTAAGTGAAGGCTTTGTCCCTAGTGCATGTAAACTGTTGATCAAGCACTGGCGAGCCGGGATGAGCCAGTTCCGATTGATGACTAGACTATTGATTGGACAGAAAACTCCCTAAGGTTGTTTCTTAAGTTAAGCTAGGCAAGTCTTACAAACACATCTACAACCCCCGAAGATATGAAAAGAGACTTTCGTGCACTGGGGGCCTTTTGGTATTCACATTAAGCCTTTAGAACTTGTTTTTAGTATTTAAATGGCTAAAAACATCAACTTTAACCAAATATCACAATGTTTCTCTCTTTTTGACTTTGTAGCAGATATTCAAATAGGTTTTGCAGCGTCCTTGTCAACAAATTTCTTATGCAAAACGTCATTCATAATGCATTATCCTCATCACCATTGCATTACTGTTACATCGATAATCACTTTTTAGGATTAATGTAGTTTGTCAAGTAATAACCTACTGTGACACGCAATACACTTTGCAGATTAAAAATTTATTACAATCTGAGTTGCTGTGTAAATTCTGGAGCATGGCGAAGAAAACAAGTCTATTTGTGCTGTTTATTACAGTGAGCATAATGCAAAATTCAGCAAGCTGCATTTTTCTGAGTGAGTTTATTATCATTTCTGGTGTTTTTTTAACAATATAATTTTCACAACATCCTCTCCTTATTTGAATCATGATAATAAAAGGCCTCCATTACACCTTTTTTTTAAACGAACTGCATTCGATTTTGAATGCTAGCTCTCACAAGCAATATTTTCCCAGAAGTGCATTCTTAATTTCAGAATCATTTCAGATCTTTTAAGACAAAGGTAAAAGAGTGACCATCACTAGGTGGCAATGTAGTGACACAGTAAAATGAATCGTGCACATCCTGCAGTCCAAATGGATGTCTAGAGAGCAGCAATTCACCACACAGCCTAGAGCATCTCCACTAATTTTCTTAATTTAATCTGAGGTATTTCAAAATTGTTTGTTAGGCCACTTGACAGGTTCCTCAAAATGATGAAAGATGCTTTCATACGCATATATTTATAAATAGAATGCCTAACTTACATAAATGGTTGTGCAGTGTGTAATTTTTGTCCACTTAAGTGTAACATGTTTAGCAGACTGCTTTGCTGAAACCATAACTATTTAATGACTACATGCAAAAGAAGAGGGAGAGAGAGGGAAAAAAAACTTTCACTTGTGACTTCACAGGGAAAAGATCTAAATTGCTCATTCCTGTCTGTATCTAAATCACCACGGACAGCTGGTCTAGCTTTTCTAATGTCTCTCAAAGCTCTTCTGCTGTTTACAACATTGAAGCTGATATGAAATATTCTTGAGCAGCAAATAAGGCTATTATTATGATTTTAGGTGATCATGTGATACTAAAGTCTGGAGTTGTTATGCAAAAAATTAACCATCATAAGAAAGAAAAATGTTCAAATAGATAAAACATAAATTAAATTGTAATAATATGTATCAATATCACATATTCTCTCTCTCTCTCTCTCTCTCTCTCTCTCTCTCTCTCTGTTTATAT
>CAIGQQ010038942.1:5243815-5261086 GCA_903798035.1 Danio albolineatus
TATATATATATATATGTGTGTGTGTGTGTGTGTGTGTGTGTGTGTGTGTGTGTGTGTGTGTATTTATTATATATTTATTATATATTTATTTTATATTATATATATTTATTTAAACAACAGTTCTGTCTGGTGTTGGTTGATAGCTGTGCAATATTTTGCAATATCAGAACTCGTACAACCTTCTCACCCTACTCTGCCCACATAGTGACAGCAGATCAATAAATTCACTAGGCTACAGTTTGAAAAATATTGCAGCTGTTGGATGACATAATGTACTTTTGAGCCTTTTTTAGTCAAGAATGTAGTTGTTTAGATTGCAGCTATGCAGTTTATTTATGAGGATAGTGCCTATTTTAAATATCTACAATTTCTGAGATACAGTGCGTCAGCATACATTATGCTGCGTTCACACCAGACACAGTAGACGTGTCAAGCGTGAGTATTAAGTCAATGTTACATGTTAAGTCAATGCAAAGGCACGGATAGACATCCTGCGACGCGAATGGCGCCACGTTAACCAATCAGGAGCTTGTTCTTGTGGGGGTGTGATTATGACATAGGGCCTGTTGTTGGTGTCCCAGGGGAAAATCCTCCTGCCGACACCGACATCAGTTCCTCAAACTGGGCTTGGCTCAGTAAGAAGCCGCGCTGAAAACTTCCATCATCCAGGTTAAGTTTATGAACTCATAGAGCTGGGTGCATCACTGAAAGAATCTAGTGGACTCAGACACAGCTCCAAACAAATCAATGTTGTTTTTCAGCCTTCATAAAGCACATAAACACAGTTATTTTCTCTGCAAATCCATGTTAGCCTTTTAGCAATAAAGCCCTGCCCATCACACGAATCCGCGTCTGTTCTCAAGTAAATTTGACACGTGAATAAAGCGGATTTGTACCTGCAAATGAAGCGAATAAACTCATACTTTTATTTACATGCAAATAGCAAGATTTCTCCGCACTTGCCGTCTGGTGTAAACACAGCCTGTCATTGAGCAGAGCAAATATGGTTGACGTTGTCCATCCACAAGATGGCGACAGAGAGCGCATAATAAGCCATTAGTGGATGAAAAGATCAGGGTATTTTCAAACTACAGCTGCTCAAAGCATTATAAATTTGGTAAGTGATAATCTAAGCCGATCTCTCTGTTTTTTATGTTGCAGTGCTGTATTTAAATCATAGTAAGGTCACACTTTATTTTTATGGTCCGTTTGTTGAATTTAAGTTACATTGCAACTATTAGGTTGAGGTTGGGGTTAGGGTTAGTGTAAGTTGAAATGTACTTGCAAAGTTTCTTATAGTCAGTTAAATGTTTGTTGAATGTCAGTTTCAACAGATATTAAGTAGACAGTTTAATACTCAAATGGACCATCGAAATAAAGTGTTACCCATAGTAATTGTAGAGTATGTGAGATGGGACTGGCATTTAAGAAATGTGTGTATTTTGGGTTGTCCACTCTGTATAACCCTGAGTTACTTTTTCATTGGCCATCTGTTTGTTACTAATGAGTCCCCAGCTTTTGTTAATGCAGACTAGTTTATTAAAAAGAAAGAAATAAGAAATGCCTGCATGTGTTTAGCATTTTTCCTTTTGGCTAACACAACAGTAATCTGGTAGTGCCTGTGTTGCTTTGGCTTTTGTAGTGTAGGTGCACTTTGCACTCACACAAGCATACCACGCCAAAGCCCAAGCGAACCGCACTCAGGCACACCTCTTCCAACTGGGCCAGGGCCGGCCAACTGTACTGTGCCTTAACCAGATTCAGAGCACTCACATTTCTCAAACAATTCGAGAAACAGGCTTGGGCACGGTTCGGATAGCATAGTGTGAGTACGCCCACAGTTTACTCTCAGTGATGGGTTGTGGCTAGAAGAATAAACAACAAATAAAAACAATATATTAACATTAGCTAGAGTTATTGGTAGTTCATTCCACTGTGGCAGCCCCTAATAAATTTGGGACTAAGCCTAATGAAAGTGAGTGAGTGATTTTAAACACCCCTTTAAATCCATACAAAATAAGAAGTTTTCAGCAAATTATAAATTTTCTCATTATTGTAAGGCAAAATTGTAAATTAATATAAAAAAAATGAAATTAGCAGATGCTTTTATACAAAGCACCTTACTGTAGTAGTGAGATTAAAAGAAGCACCTCATTATCAAAGAGCAGCATATGAATGGTCCATCTATGTATTTTGTTTTATAATTTTAGTTTTTTATTAATTATTACCTCCATTTATTGATTTATTTTTAATCATTAAAGAAATATCAAATCGTACAGCCAAACCTATCTAGAGCCGAATGTAAAAGGACATATGAATCCTCCTGGTCCCGGCAGCCGGTGATGCGCTGTACTCTCAGTGAACTCTGAAGGACATTCCAATTGTATAATAATACTGCAGATGCACTGGCAAACATCTTAAACATTCAAACTTTCAGACTGAACAAAAAATAAATAAAACAAACATATTGAAGACAGTTTTACAAAATATTCAAGCATCTCTTCACGCTACAAGATTAAATAAGGTCATCTCTAAAACTCCTACTAAGTGCTGTCTTTTAAACTTTATCTATTCCCTTTGATGCGAGTTGGGGTTTACTCACGAACCGCACAGCTTTTTTCATTAGCTTTATTTGTCAATGCTGTGTCAATTATTGCAGCTTTCTCCTGCAGGTCTACGTTGGTGGCTGGAGTCTTGCCAGTTTAACCACATTGATTTTCAGCACAGATTTTAACAGGGGAACAAAAATGGAGTATAATGAATAGCATCTTTGCAGGTTAGTGACAAGCTGAATGGATGTGTTTGGTTCTAAATAACAGCATGGTGTTGCTTTTGTTAACAGTAAGTTGTTGCTCTGATAAGATAAGAGATAAGATGCAATACCGTATATGTCATCTAATCATAAACCTAAACTTTCTTCATTCATCATGTTTATTGCATTATTATAAAACTAAATATATATATATATATTTGCTCTGATTTGCTAAGCTATGTTTGAAGTCAGAGAAAAGCAGCAGACATACTCAGACGCACATTTGTTGACTTCTATAATGTGTTAAGTTGCTTGGCAACAGTAACCAGCCAACCATTAAGTTAATGAACTGGTTCACTTGAAGAAAGAATGTGAACATGTGATTATTACGTTTTAGAAATAAGTATTATTTAATTGAAAGTTGGGGTTTAAACTTTAATCATCATTTAGATAGGACTCTCTTTAGATATACTGTACAGTTGTACGATGACCAAGAGAGCTTAAAGTGCTGCAATTTCAGATGTATGATGACTGAAATCACCAAACAAGCCTTAAACAATCACTAAATGGAATGAATGAAGAATGGAAGGAAGGGCCAAATAAAAGAAAGCACTGAACAAGGAATTGAAGGAAGGATCGAAGAGCCAAATAAATGAAGGAAGGATTCAAGGAAGGACTGAACAAACCAAGGAAGGAAAGAAGGAAGGAACGAACAATTGATTGAACAAAGGACCTAACGAAGGAACAAAAATATGAAAGAAAGAATGGGCGAACAAATGAAGGGAGAAAAGAAGGAAGGACCAAACGAATGAAGGAAGAATTTAAGGAAGGACTGAACAAACTAAGGAAGGAAGGAAGGAAAGAACAAACGAATGAATGAATGAATGAACAAAAGGATCTAATGTAGAAGGGAAAAAAATATGAACGAACAAACGAGTGAACGAAGGAAGGATAGAACAAATGAATGAATGAGGGAAGGAGAGAACAAACAAATAATTGAAGGAAGGTTGGAAGGAACTAATGAAAATAGAAAGAATACCCCACGTTGTTTGTGTAGGGATGTGTAAACGTAACGTTCTGTAAACACATCAACTTTTCTACAGTGTAATACTCACTACTTAATACTCTTGAGTACTTTTAAAAGGGCTACTTTTTACTCATACTTTGAGTAATATTTACAACAGATACTTTTACTCTACTTGCACTACATTTTTGCGCAAGTGGTACTTTTACTTGAGTATGATTCTTCAGTACTCTTTCCACCACAGTCCATATCTCAGCAGGGTGTGTCATGTTTTTGGGTCCCCTTGAAACATAATGTTGTGTTATGTGGATATTTGCAAGTGTGACAAAATGCAGTGCGTTTTTTCAGTTGTTTGTGTTGTGACAAAATCCAGTTCATTTCTTCAGTTTGTGTTGTTAGAATTTACAACATGTGTGCTGTCAAACTGAAGAAGATCGTTTCTTAATTTGCTGATGCTTTATGCAATTGCATGTGTTTTCTTAAATCACAGCACATTAAGCTCTCTCGGCCACCGTACTGTTGACTATAATGAAAAACTGCAAATGCATATCAACTAACTCTCATTACATTAGCAGACTGTTATTATGATTACTGAATAAGTTTAGATACTTGCAAGGTACTCATGCTTAGTGTAATGTCTGTTGTGGGAGTATCAAAATAAATAGCAGATTTTAACACTGGAACTACCAGAGTCCTATTACGACTACATTGATCACAGTGATCATTCTGACCGTTCATTTAAGACTTGCTATTTACATTTAAAGCTTCTATTTTAGATTTCTATTTAGAGATTTTAGAATTAACCTTCAAATGTCTGTCATCATATTTACTGTCATTAAAAATACAATCATTATTGTAATAGTGCACATAGTTGTGTACAAGTTACTAGTCTGCCCGCAAAGGTGCATACTTCACTGTGTCAGACAAGTGGGAGAGCACTTTTTTTCACCACAGTGAAAATGTTGTGTTTGAAACGTTTAAAACACATGTCTAAAGTGAAGTTAGGTTTTTGCTATCAGAAAGTTATGTTTTTGTTACCAGAATGTTGCTAGGCAACAAAGGCAAACATTTTCAAAAGCAAAGGAATAAGTAACGGATGCTAAAAAGCATGTGGTTAATTTGACTGCTATGGCCATTCAGTTCTTTTGTGTGGTTTGTAATCGTAATAAAATAGCAATGTTAGAATAGAATATACATGCATTTAGTAAAAGTCAAGTTTTCATTATAAAATAAGTTTTTTAAATTATTAGTGAAATCATTTAACAAAATGACTGCCTCTGCAGTTCTAGAGCTAAGCAGTTTACAAGTACTCTAACGGCTGCTATCTACATACTTAAAAGTAACAGAATGTTTATGAGAGACCAGAAAAATAAAGTGTAACCTTCAGGCAT
This sequence comes from Danio albolineatus, assembly GCA_903798035.1. Classification (NCBI taxonomy): domain Eukaryota; kingdom Metazoa; phylum Chordata; class Actinopteri; order Cypriniformes; family Danionidae; genus Danio; species Danio albolineatus. The sequence continues at coordinate 5,248,983 of CAIGQQ010038942.1, forward strand.
AGTTCATTGCAAAATCATAAAAGTTAATTATTAAACCAGTTGATACAACCTGAGTTATAGTTATTCTCAAATATATGACAGATTGAAATATTATTACTTATTCACAAAAAAATTACACCCTTTGTTTAGGTCAAGGCTGACACAGCACATCTTTGAAAAGCTCGTCATATATGAATGTCTATGTTCATAAATGTAAATTTGATAGCTGCAGCAGAGGGAAAATGGTTTGGAAGAGGTCTGGATAGAAATAAGGGTGAGTAAACAGTGACAGAATTTTCATTTCAGAACTAATCCTTTAATGCTTTTGGTGTGTGTATTCTCTGAGGGCCTGTTTTGATACGAGAATAAGCTCAGTCATTCTGGAGTTTTAAAATACATTGTTGGTAAAAAAAAAAACTACAGTAAAAAATACACAGATTTATAAGCAATTAGTGCTTAAACAGTGACTTATAAAGTATGTATAAAATGTTTGCATCAATTAACCTAGGGACAGGGGACTTTCAGAATAATAATAAAAAAAATGATATACAGTATAGTTTCTTGTTTTTAAAGTCTCTCTTCTCTTCCTGAAAATTGAGGCAACATTGTTCTTTGGAAGAAAAAAAAATTGCTCAAGCAGCCAATTTCCTTCAAAATGATGAGTCACTCAGCAATCAGTGTGGAGCGCGCCAACAAATGAGTACAAGTAATACTGCTGGCTGTCAGGAGCTTTAGTGATTGTGAGTTTTGTCACCTTACTCATTCACTGGCCTCAAGGCAGGAAAGCACAAGGACATTGACATATGTTTTCCAAAGCTATAGATTGCTGTATTGATAAGACATTACAGTAGCTTGTTGTGTTCATGTCAATCATTTAAACACATCAGGAAATTACTTTCCTGCTTGACACAAATGTAATAAATTAGTTTCGTTTATTACTCTTCCAGGCTTTGATATTAAGATTCAGATCACATCAAAAAGGTCATAGCTTTATTACAGCGTTTTCAATGCTGTGATCATTCTTCAGGTCTCGTGAAAGCGTTATCTAGACAGATCGGAATCAATCAATATGTGTCTCTATTCAATTATGCAGTGAGCTAAAGAGCTAAGATTTGAAGAGTACAGAGAGAATAATAACACAAAAGACTATCTTTTTTTTCCTTCAACATTAACTTTCCATTCGGCTTTTTAGATGTTTTGAAATGACCTTCATCCAAATGGTGAATAGATTAAGCGTACTTTTAAAGAATTAGACAGGTTTGTGGCCTAAAATTTTGCCAAAGTGTTGAGAAAATAAATGTTTGAAAGTATTTACAACATTGTCAGTCGCCCGTAAAAAAACGACTGTAAGCTTTTTAGAGATTCAATTTATATCTGGCTGGATCATGTGCCCCTTTGTCAAATAAAATTCAAATCACCCCCGCCCCTGACTAGATACAAATTAAATATAAGTAATTAACATCCAATGTCTTGAACAGTTTTTCATTTAATAGTATTTTAGTAATTGTGAAACCAGTGGGAAGAATGAGTCTAGAGCCCTGTCTGAGCATGAGGGTAAGGGAAATGTGTGTGAAAATGAGAATAGGCTGATGTGAGACTCTGGCTTTCAGTCAATAAAGTGAATTAATTCACTATTCAAAGAAACTGGAGAACATAAAAAGAAGTTACCAAATCCATCAATCTGAAAGTTGAGCAATTATAAACAAAAAATAATATTCTAAATGTGATTAGTTACTGTAGTAAAAAGAATTTCATAGGCAGTAAAACAAACAAACAAACAAACAAACAAACAAACAAATAAATAAATAAATAAATAAATAAATAAATAAATAAATAAATAAATAAATAAATAAATAAATAAATAAATAAAAATGCTGATCAATTGTTTAACGTCACCGTCCATTGGCAGGGTTGCCGAAAAGTTAGCATTAGGCCCTGCATGGGTGCAAATAAGCGAAAGTATGATGTAGTTTCTCCTATCTGACACCTTTAGTCCAGTTCACGGAACACTCTCCTAATGAGCTAATGATCTGAATCCAGTGTGTTCAATAAGAAACACGTTTGAAATGTGCAGTTCTCTAGCTTCCCATGCAGGACCAGGACTGAAAACCATTACAAAAGAGTATGGTCAGGGTTAAAACTGTCATGGTAACTAACAACTCAAGACACCTTTCAGAACAGGAAGACAGGGCCAGAATATGTCTGGTTTTGAAAATTGATTGCCATGGCTGAATAATCTTACAGCCTTGCAAAGAATGTTCAAGAAAGATGACTTTCTTTCTAATGCTCTCAGGCCTTGGCTTCTTTAAAAAATGACCCGTTTTTCAATAGATGAATACACATAGCAATGTGAGGTTTAATTGCTTGAAAAGTCAGACATAAATGAAACGTCAATATCTCTAATCATTTGTGCATCAGTGCCAATGAATTGTATGCCATTGTACACTGCAGAATTTGTTCAGAAATAGAGAAAAGAAATACAGGCTATGTCTTGTGAACTATGACCTGTTCATTGGACCCATTCTGAATGCCACATCATATTTGCCCACATTTGGCCTTAAGGTACAAGGAGTGTAGAGCTTTTGTGCTATGAATATAGGAATCTGCTGCTGCTGAACAATGTAATAAAGTTTCAGAAATTTCAGAAACTGAACGTGTCATAATATCTGCATTTAATTCCATAAGATCAAGATTTTCCACATTATAAAGGCAAACTGCATTATGTGATATTTTAACTGTGAAAAGTCTTTTATTTCCTTCAAGACTATTATATATGCAGGTTTTAAAGTACAAAAATTTTTTACCAAGGACATTTTTCCTTCTTTATTTCGCTTTTAAAAAATAAAAAAATAAAAAAAATCAAACCATCAGTTTGCTCTTGTGAAAGCAAGTACCTGCATCTGTATTTGTGATTGCTTGATTTTAGTAACTTACCCAAGGGGGTCGCATGCACACCAAACATTCACACAAGATCTTTGTTTTTCTGTTTTAGTTCTTGCTTGTTCATTACCAGTTTAGATTTTTAGAACTGTGCTGCTTTTGTGGAAATGTTCAAACAACATATCAACAGCACATATCTACTTCCTCAGTATCAAATCAAGGTCTTTGAAACTTTTATTAAAGAATGCTCAAGTAAACACAGTGTTTAGGATTATAATAGGAATGTAAATAGTTATATTTTAAACAACATTAACTGCATCTGTAATTTATGAAGACCCAATATGTTTCCAACATTTTCTTAAACGGGTTATAAACTAAATTGCATTTTTTTGTATGTTCAATGAGGCCATAACGAGTTCTTTTCATAAAAGAACACTGCAGTATAAGCAAATAAAACAACACAAAAGCAAAGCAACGTTAAAGAATATGCAAGTGAAGTGACAAGTTCTAGTTAGTCTAGTGTACAGACAGTACACATAGTCTGAGAAGTAAACACCTACTGCTATGACTGGGTAACTATTATGCATATTAAAAGGATAGAAACTGCTGTTCTGCACCATACATACAATCTGAATAATTTGAGTTAAAATGTATACATACTCACATATCTGCATCTCAAACAGTATGTACTGACACAAGAGCTTATAAATTCGGCAATGCCTCGCCTTTAACTCTCTCAAAAACCTGTCAAACTGTGTCTTGTTTAAAAATGAAGCTAAAATAAAATATAAACAAATAAACACAAATAATAAAAAGATACAGTGTGTCTCACATAATCTAGAGCACCAAATCCTATGTGTTTATTGGACATGTGTGGAATGAATAAAGCCAATAAAACAAAAGTTATTTTATAACATGACAAATTCATATCAAATAGAGTTTGATTCCTAGATCTATGCCCTTTTTAAAGTCTACCTGCAGTTCCTTATTATGTCCCCTAAAAGATCTTTGTCAATCAAAATAACACATTCAAATGCTTTGAAAATCACATAATAATTATACATGTATGAAATGACTATAACACCTACAGATTATAACACTTTTACTATACACCTTACCAGCTCATTAGTACACATTGATCTGTAAATATGCAAATTAGACTTCACTCAGTCAAACAAAATTGGCATTTTTAAGTCACCCAAACTCCATTGTCAGGAGACAGACAGCATGCTAAGTCAGTTAAAATGTATTATTATTATTTTTTTAATTAATTAAGATTTATAACTAACACAATCAAATAAATTCTGCTTTATTTCTCTAATGCTTTTACAATGTAGATTGTGTCAAAGCAGGAGAAAAGATAAAAAATGCCTTTAAACAATGGAATTTATTAGAAAGCTATGAATTACCTTTATTTACTCTTTTTTTTTTCTTTGCTTAATTTGATAATTTAATTTTCCTCCTTTGTGCATAACTTCTCAGCCTTGGAGAGTCACAATTGTCTTATTGCCTTGATGTCTTATTTTGTTTGATCTTTATGGGGGAAAAGTTTATTATTTTGAAATGGAATATTAAGACGCATGTTAGCGGTAACACTTTGCCATTATTATATGACAGAGTATAGTTTTAAAGCCTTACTGGTTGCCTGATTTTCATTTAATCTTCTACAGTGATGCTTCATTGCATAGCCTTTATGATCTCATTTTGTTTTTATAGTACATGAATTGTTCCTCTCTGGTGATATTTTCATTTATTGTGACTATCAAGAAATAAAATTACCCAGGTTTAATACACAACCCTGGGCAACATTTTTACACACAGCAAAATAGATCAGACATGCCAGAAATCTCTTTCAAACTATTAAAGCTGAACTTTCTATATTTCAATTGTCATTATGTGAAACCAAAGACTTGTTTTACACTCAGTCAGAACCTTACTTAAAAAACGGGCTAAAACAAGACTCTGTATCACAAACAAAAACCCATTGTGCTGCTCAGCAGAGTCCCGTTACACACACAGAGGAAAGAGTATAATCTAAGTGCAGTTCCGAGAAAAGAAAAATTGATCACTCTTTTGTGTCTCTGCTACATTCTCTTCTTGAACGGAGTCTTACACTTTCCCCCTAAATTTATCTGTCACCTCCTCTAGTGCATCTAAAATAACTTCAGCTCATTCTTCACCATACTGTAGGCTCATGAAGGATGGGATGTGCACAATCCTGCCTGTCCTAGACAACAAAGACAAGTACAAAAGCGTCTTCTCACCTTGTATTTTATAAGAAGAAATGGGAATCACATGAAGGCTAAACCACAATGTAGAGTCTAATCTTTGGTCTCTTTTTCTAAACTCAGTTATGTAAAGTATTACCAAAATGCATATAAATTAAGGCTCCACATTTTAACGTAAATTTTATTAATAAATCACATTTTGGCCATTATCGATAACCGATAACTCTTAAGATTTGGTGGCCGATAGACGATATACTATAGCCAATAAATGTAAATATTTTAAAATGTTATATTTTAATACAGTGACCAACTGTTTTTATTTTAAAAGCTTCATGAAAGTTTGCAATGATCTTATGAACTGAATAGTCTACTCAAAGCAAAAAACAAAACAATAATTTCAAAATTGCAAGGGGATTATATAGATATATTCACAATTTCACATAAACCAGCATGCCAAAAATAAATCTTAAATTCTTAAAAGTATTTCTTTGCATAGCAAATTAACATGCAACTTGACTGTTGTATAAAATAACAGCCTAGGTTAAATAAAAAATGGGCTTTGATAAACAAACAAATAAAATAAATATATTTTAAGTAAAATGAAAATGAAAAAAAAAAAAAGAACTGAAACCAGCTCAAATGTTCTCGAATAAAATGTTACAGTAATGTACATATATGTAACGTATGTAAGGGATAATCAACAGCTTGCTGTGCGTTAAAGGAACGCACGGCAAGCCATTGATTATTCCGCTTATTCCATGGTCATTTGCCAAGGTAGGCCTAGGTTTAAAATAGTTTCTTTTTGCAGTGCAATATATGTCCGAATTTTTGTCCGTTTCTACATGTTAGATTTTCTAGTTCCTCCACTGAATCAGCTGTGACAGGCAGACAGAGAGAGAGAGAGCATGTGCGTGCTGTTTATACCTGCTAATATTATTAAGATACGATTTCTTCAGTCCGATCACAGGTGGACAAATAAGACATTCCCACTCACACCTGGAGTGTTTCCAGTCACACGTTTCTTTCGTCTTTCTACCACTTCTCTGATGAGGGAGGATCTGTATAATAGATTTTTTTCCCCCTTAACATTACCTTTAATACTGCGAAAGATGGACTACCTACAGTTTAGCAGAATTTCCGCGATTTACTTTTCATAATAAACATACAAATCTTATAACTGTTACCATATGAATTAAATACACAATTTCAAGTGTACTCTACAGTCTTTGAAGCAAAAAAGTCTATTTCAGAAATCTCTGCTGTTAAATATTGGTGAATTTTGCATAATGAAAAAACATATCAGGACAGGTAGGAGAACATTCTGCTTTATTTATCTTCTTTAAAACAAAAGCAATTAGCCAAATATGCAGGATCAGTGTGATATCACATTATTTACGCCCATAGATTAATTACGAAACTTATCTCTGTGATTTGCCAAAAAATACACCTGAGAATAAATAATAGGTGCAAATGTCCAGAGACTGACCGTAAATACACCAAATATTAATTATTTATCGTTTAACCAACAGAGATGCTAAGATCTCTTAGATCCAGCGGCACCTCTTGAAATGTTCTGTCCAATACACAGCTTTGCTTGGGGGAGCCATCCGCGGAGCTGCCGCTGACCGCCTGGAGCTTCCAACATTTTTAAAAACACGCTTTTCTTAAACAAAAACTGCCAATTTGACTTTAAAATAACTACATTCTCTCCTGAAAAACTCTAGTTGATGAGTATTTTCCTAATTTTTCCCGTCCGCCATTAACAGCCCTCATCGGTTTCATGTGCGACACATGTGAGTTGCTATAGTAACTGTAAACGTTTGAGAGAAACGAATTTATTTTGAACTGTGATCAAAACTGACTTGAACTACCTGTGCGTTTCAACGAAAATAATGCACACCCTCCAGCCAATCAGAATCAAGAATTTCAACAGAAAATGGAATAAAACTATGTAATGTCTGAAAAGGAGCCTCGAGAGGTGTTTTGACAGTTCTGAGTCACCATAGGTAAAAGCTAAATACAGATAGTATTACTTCAGAAAATGCTGCATAAATTCGTCCCATTTAGCGTTTTAGATTCTTTTGAACACGTGTAGCTGCTGCTTGTCAATCAGACAATGCTTATATGTTCATTATTGCTGTCAATTGTGGGAAAAATGATCGATGAAAGGTTTATGATACCGTATATCGCTGTGAGTTTGGAACTTTAACTGCAGCACTGTGTGATGCGAGTGCACATGAAGCGGTGTCAGATTTATCCTCGAAAGTAAGATTTTGATACAACACCTGAGCTTTGAGCACAGATGACTTTATGACAAACACAGTGCATAATATAAAGAAGGAACGTGGCAGAGCTGAGATGGCTCACTAGTCACAATGTGTGTGCGTGGTAATAGCCATCATGTGTGCTCATTATAATCATTATAAATATGCTCATCAAACTGAATACAATCTTACATCAACAGCACATGGCAAGCAACCCGTTGTCATATTGGATTCCAAATAACCCAACAAGTTGCTTAGCATGTGTGCGTCGCTGCTATTATGTTTACACATGTAGTATTTTTCCTGAGGCAATTATAACTAAAATACACAATGACACTCTATCAAACATATCTACAATGACAAGGAATATGGTTACTTACTGAGTTATTAACGCACAGCAATACCACACAAAGAAAGGACGGACTTTAAAGGAATAAACAATGCGAGGAAAGCTCCGTTATAGTGCATTGGACAAGTTTGAACAAGTTTGACCCACGCATGCAAGAGGCAGGCAGTTCTGTACAATTACGCAATATATCGGTTTAAAGATATTGGCCTAATTTTGACATCAGACCAATAACAATAACATTATAAATAGCATTTATGGGCCAAAAACAATATGGCTGCTGAAATATGTCTGTAAATGCTAATGTTTTATGGATTGGTGAGTGGAGAATTGTGTTTAAAAAAACTGTTCGCACTTCCCTGCATAAATACTACAAAAGTACATTTACAATTAGTTTTCAAAATACTGTAGTTTTAAAATAAAATAAATGTACATAACACTGCTTTTGCATTACATCTTACAAAGACATCAAAATGTATATATAAAAAAAAACATGCTGTTGGGTAGATCAAATCTTTAAGATACAGAAGGAGATGGAATTTGTTGAGAGTATCAGATGTATAGAGATGTTCTCAGCATGCCACTATACATATCTAGCACACAGTGAATCTAGCTATGGTAATATATCTAATATAGCTGTGAATTTTGCAATCATATCGTGGCGTACACATACTGGTTCCCTAAGGTGCTTTTGCATTTTATTTGCTAGCATGGCTTCCCTTAAAAAAAGTATTAATTATATGAAGCATACTTAAGTAATGTTAAATTATATTCTGTATGCGAATATACTTAATGTTGTAAGTATACTGACATCTTGACGTGGCTCAGGTTTGATCTGGGCTTCTCTCTATCATGTTCTGTATTCCTTGTCTCAGATGTTAGCTCTCACTATCAGCGCCGGCGCATGCGCATTACACACCTGTTGCTTTTCTTTGCTCTGATTTCCCCCAGTACATACCTGCTCTTTCTGGAGGCTTATTGCCAGATTATAGTAACTTCTTGCATACATATTTAGTTCTGATTCCCTCCATTTAGTTGTAAACCAGTTCAAGCTCTTGATGACATAAGTGAAAAGCGAGAGGGGGGAGAGAGGAGATGGGTATGTTGACCAATTCACCTACTGTATACTGCAGGTTTTGGACTGTGTGAGAAACAGGATTACCCAGAGGAACCCACGTGAACACATGGAGAACGTCAAACTCCACACGGAAATGGCACCTGTCCCAGCAGGGACCCACAGCCACATTCACATACAGTAATACACTACAGCCAATTTCATTACTTCATTCATTCATTTTCTTTTCGGCTTAGTCCCTTTATTAATCAAGGGTCGCCAGAGCGGAATGAACCGGCAACTTATCCAGCGTTTGTTTTACGCAGCGGATGCCCTTCCAGCTGCAACCCATCCCTGGGAAGCATCCATACATTCTCATTCACACACATACACTACGGACAATTTAGCTTACCCAATTCACCTGTACTGCATATCTTTGGACTGTGGGGGAAACCCACGCGAACACGGGTAGAACATGCAAACTTGCTGTGAGGCGACAGCACTACCTACTGCGCCACCGTGTCACCCGTTACAGTCAATTTAGTTTATCCAATTCATTTATACAGCATGTCTTTGGACTGTCTTAAATGAGACACCCTCTCATTCACTCACACATACGCATACACTACAAACAATTTAGTTTATCCAATGCTCTTATAACACGTCTTCGGAACCAAAGCACCTGAAGGGTGCAGGCTAGCCACTGAGCCACTGTGTCACCCAAATATACTACAGTTTTTCTCAAATGCTTTGGTTCAGTTCTTGACATAAAATGTAAATTTTCTAAACAATAACTTCAGATCTCTGAACAATTACAGTAGCTTGTTGTTCACATCAGAATCATTCATTCACTTTCCTTCTGTTTAGTCTCTGTTTCAGAGGTCGCCACGGTGGGATGAACTATTCCAGCATATGTTTAACCAAGTGGATGCCCTTCCAGCTGCAAACCAGTACTGAGAAACACCCATACACACCTATACACTGTAGCCAATTTAGTTTGTTCAATTCACCTATTCCGCATGTCTTTGGACAAGTGGGGGAAACAGGAGCACCTAAAGGAAACCCACGCAAACACTGGGAGAACATGCAAACTCCACACAGAAATGTCAACTGGTCCAGCCCAGACTCGAACTAGCAACCTTCTTGCTGCGAGGTGACAGTGCTAACCACTGAGCCACTGTGCTGCCTCACATCAGATTGGTATTTCTTATTGATATAGGTAAATTGCAAATGCTTTGGCAGATGTTTAAGACGAATTGCATTTGGCTTGTTAATCCAAACTGAGTCGATTCTCACTTAAACGGTCAAACTATTTATAAACATCTCAATCATTTTTTATCATGCAAGCTATCACACACAAAACAATCTACTGAGTTATGAAAATGTGGTATACAGGCATATGTATTCCAACATCTGACACCTGATATTGTTTGTAATGTCTGCTAAACGGCATTTTGAAATTACAATAAAACTTTTGGGAGCATGTATATATGTAAATGTATATGTAAATTGCCCACAGCGACTACCAATTCTGTGAGAATGGAGAACTTCACAGCCCTCATCTGCAGCAATATGCTTGTGAAAAAGCAATTGGAAGACAAAGTGGTGGTGTTAGAGGAAGACATAACATAGGAAAAGGTGGAAATATAAGAGTCACAATAGTCTATGATGAAATCAGAACCACACTTATGGATCACGTCAAAAATCATTATTTTACAATGGAAGAGGATGGTCGAAGAGTACAACTTCATGTAAAAAGGTCCACAGTGTCATCAACTGTGCAAACTTTTTGTAGGGAAATCAGGTAAATATGTATTTATTTAATTATTTTGATTTTACAGTATATAAGGCATTTTAATAAACAACAATACTGTAAAGGTAAATGAAAGTCTATTTGTACATTCTATAGAACAACACAACATCCTCACGCTGGTGGCAGAGAAGCAGTGTTTAACCATCAGCAGGAACAAAAAATTTGCAAGATGGTCATAGTGAACAATTCCATTTGACTAACAGAGATACAAAGTGCAGTCATAAATGACAAATGTCAAAATGTTTTTTGGTTTCTGTATTTTTTTCATTAAGAATCATGGAGTTACCGACCACATTCTTGTTTTTGTGGATGAGGATAGGTTCAATCTGTTCAAAGGCCAGAAATGTGGAGGTAATCACATAGGACACTGAGGCCCCGTTTACACTAGTGCGTTTTAGTTTTAAAACGCATAAGTTTTGCTACGGTTACGCCATCCGTCCACACTATGCCGGAGTTTTCGAGCCGCGAAAACGGAGCATTTTGGAAACGGTGAAGAGGCCGTTTTCATTCTAAAACGCTGCTGCTCCATCTCAGTGTGGATGGAGGGAAAGGGAGACATCTGAAATCGAAGGTGTGGCTGCTGAGATTCGCTACGTGATTGGGGCTTTGGGTCATTGCGTATCCTTCCCTTATTCGTCAAGCGCACATGACTATAACGCCACCGGAAGACAGCAGACCAGCCTTCACTGTAAACACTGTATTTTCGATAGCCATGGACCTCGTCGTCTGTCCACAAAAAGACCTCTCTTGCTCTCTTTGCCATCGCGTTCATCGTTCAACCAGCGTTTGTTGACTAACAATAACCAAATGCCAAACGAGACACGTGCTTCCTGTTTATACTTGAACGCGCATGCCCAGAGTGCGCGAATGGTCACGTGATATTCATTTCTGGTGGAGTAGTGTGGACGGAGATCTGTTGAGAGACGCTGGGTGAAACACTAGTGTGGATGCGGATCGTTTTAATGCTAAAACGCCGTTTTAAAACTAAAACGCACTGGTGTAAATGGGGGCTGAGTCACAAAAGACACACCAGGCCAACACGGGGCCAACATTACAATGTGTGCGGCCATTTCAGAGAATAGTGTGAGCACACATATTCCACACATTGGACCATATAATACCCGAATTCTCTTGGCATTCGTGAAAACACTTTACAGAGACCTGGTTTCAGAACAAAAAAGGTTTAGTTGGACCAGAATGTTCAAATTATGTTGTTGTTTGGGATAATGTCAGCTTGCACCGAACCAACGCTGTTAGGGAGTGATTTGCAGCACATGAAAGGATAACAGTGGAGTTCTTTTCCCCATACTCTCTGTTCTTAAACTCAATAGAAGAGTTTTTTTTCTGCATGGAGGTGGAAAAATATGATCACACACCACAAGATCAGATGTCTCTGTTAAATGGCATGAATGCTGCATATGAGGATGTGTCTAACATTTAAGAAAATTCTTTCCCAGGTGCATGGCAATAGGAAAGATGTGGTATAGATGGGAACTTTGGCCAGACCAACAGAAGTGGCAGGAATAACATTCATTCATAA
>CAIGQQ010038942.1:5267094-5291218 GCA_903798035.1 Danio albolineatus
ACTGGCAATACTTTTAGTTGACTTTTTAGCAAGACACTCCTCATATAGCTGTGGTGCTTTTTTTAGGTGCTGGTTGTTGTATTTCCTCATGCTGTGCCATATTACCGACTTGCTGATATGAATTCATCTATTAATGCTTCTGAAGCGGCAGACGTCACCGTCCCACTTGTCCGCGATTTCCTGTTTGTTTGTTTTATTGTGGGAATTCTGCCTAGTTTGGCTGCGCAATTCTGATTAGGCGGAATGAAAGTTTGCTCACTCAATTGTATAGTAAGACTATCACACACAGACAGCAGTCACGCACCAGCTGACCAAAATTACTACAAGAGCATAGCAACAACTCATCCAATAGGTCACAAAACAACATCTAAAGAACTGTAGGCCTCAATTAAGGAGAGTGTTCATTACTACACCATAAGCTAGAGATTGGGGAAAAAATGGCTGGCATGTCAGAGTACCAAGACGATAATCACTGCTGAGCAAAAAATAAATAAATAAATAAATAATAATAATAATAATAACAATAAATAAAGGCTTGCCTCGGTTTGACAAGACATTTGGGAGAAAATTGTAACTTTTTGGAAGGTGTGTCATAAAAGTAATGCCGCATTACAGAAAAAGAAAAACATAGATAGATAGACAGACAGACAAACAGACAGACGGATAGGTAGATATTATCATTAAAACAAATCCTGAAAAAAATGTGATACTAAAGAGTGGAGTAATGGTTGCTAATAAATCAGCCGTGAGATAAGATGCAACTCAGAGACTTCTTGTACTCCTGAACTCAATGCACTCAATCCTTTTTTCTAAAGAACTATATTGGTTATACATGGTTTGTGTGTTTGAGGACAGAACAGCTGCTTTACCAGCAAAAGCAGGCCTTTGAATCACTCTAGCTGTCTTATGTCCAGTGCCCAAGAGAGCTGAGGATGAAGTGTATACTAGCATGTGTAATTACAAGCTCTGCAAACCATGTGAGTACACTACTAAATGCGACTCATGAAAGCCTGTCCTCCTGCATGACATCACAACCATACACATGTCACAAGAGGGACTTTGAGACCTTCCTCAACTTAATGAGCCCCCTGACAGTCCTAACCTCATTTTTGTTAAATTGGCTAATTAAAAAGACATTTACGACACAAATAAAACCAGTGTGCATTAAGCGAATACCGCTTCAGTGGATATACCTTTTTTAAACAGAATAAATCCACTGCTTAAGACTTCATTTCACAATAAAGAGCAACCAGAGAAGACATTAACCATTGTGGTGGTATAACAGCAAAGAAAGTGAATAATAAAAGACAACAAGTGTGTAAAGGATCACACAGAGTGAATTTTAATGAGTCGTTTAACAAAATAAGTAGTATTTCAGGTTAATCTATAGGAAGCTTTAGTGGTGTGTTGATTTGTTATTATTATCTTGATAATTTTACCTTTATTTAATCATTAAAGTTTAATCATGTTAATCTTTAAACATGGTTCAGCTTTTAAGGCTTGGCTTCGTAAATCTTCTTCCAGCATTTAGGGACTTGTTTTGTTGCTGTTTCAATCACCATGTGTAGTCTTGATCACATTAATTAAACCAGAAATGGCAGGAATACTGTGAACTTTTTCTCACTACTCTTCTCTATTGTATGATCTGTTAGCAAGAGACAATTTGCATTATGTGGCATTAGTGAAGGGATTAGGGAACATGATTTATGCCGGCAAGACATTCTTCATTTTCGCAAATGAGTTTCCATTCCCAGTTGAACAATGGAGCACTGTCTGACCCTCCCTTAATCTCAGTGAACAAAAAGGGCTTGCTAAACCATAACTTTGGGACCTTGTTATTCAGACCGTGATTAAACCAGTGCTCCTAAATTAACATTAGGTTGGATCTCTATTAATTCTCTGTATTATCAGTGTTAATCACAAGTTAGCAGCCAATCAACGAGCAATGGCCAACAGAAAAAAGGACTGCTTTCAGTTGCATAGGTATCTGCTGTTTCAAATGGATATGCCTGATTGCTAATTTAGAGAGAGAAAAAAATAACCATCCACACAAAAGCAGCAAATTACTGCAGGTACCCAGGCAATTATCTTTTCAGAATATACTGTGTCCTCGACACATACGGAATTTTCAAAACCTTGCACCATATACTATAACTAATTAGGTAAAATAAAAATAAATTAAAAAGTTATTCATGCAAATGTTTTAACCTTTTTACCTTTAATATTCTGATTTAGAATGAATCTTCTCAAATAGCCAGATCGTGAGCTATTCAGCTAAAGCAAGATATGATGCATATTGATTATTCTGACCAGAACTGCTAGTGGCTGTATCTAAAACTAATACTACAATGCAACAATAATGGGCTGGCATTAAAAACTATGTCTTATTGGTAGGACAATGTTAGCCAACTGTTTTAGAAAAAACACAAGTGAAATTTGTAGACTCTTGCCCATTCAAAAAAATAAGTATACAGAGGTAATTATGCAAATGCAGATGTTTCCTTGTGAATATCTCCAATGAAATCATCATACGCCTGCTTTCAACATGACTTTTTATGCAATTTCAGTGATACTGTATACATTATGAAATAATAGAGAAAAAGAAATGTGCTCTTTCACCATTTAGATACAGAACACCAGCCCAGTTTTTACCCCGAATGTTGCCACATTACCCCAGAGGCCGCCAATCAGATTAGAGAGAAAAAAATGCGGGAAGAGATGAGAACAGGAAATTTCACTTGCCAGACTTAAACCCACATTTCCCATATTGGCACCATGGCTCAGTATATCACTGGACATTCTGCGGTCTTGAAAATGGAAATGTCTTTTGGTGAGTAAATTGCCTGGGGTTGAAAGCAAATGAAGATGTTTGAAGACGTTCCCGTGTTGTTACAGCTGGTTTGTTAGGTGTAATCAATGAGAGAGGCGTGAGGAGAAGTCAGAATGACTGGCAAGGCCCTGACTGCACTGGCCAGGTGCGGAGTGAGTAGGGACCTCCCTGTTAACACATGGCACACCACTCAGCCAGGGAGATTAATGGGTCTGACTGCATGGCAGTGGAGCGGCCAGGGATCAGGGAGTGTAATTGCGCTGGGGCAAGTATGGACATGGACAGCTGCGCATAGCAGGAGCCAATCACACCTCGTCATCCCTGCCATACCTCCAGTTGTTCACCCTAGGTAAGAGTGTCCCAGTCCGAGTTGTGATAGGATACCAAGATGAGGATTCTAGGTGAGTGAAAAGGTGTTTTAACTTCTATCACAAAAGCAATTTTTATGTAATAAAAGTTCTATTTTGGTTAAATGATTGCAGAAGCACTTTTGTGGGTCCAGGTTATGTGTCAAGACTTTGAAATAATCTGTTTCTGCCAGCTATCAAAAACTTCAGCAAAAACTATGTTTTTATATTGGAACACCAGTGTAAGGGGAAAATCTGAAAACGCTTGTCCTCTGGAAAATCTTTATGTGGAAATGATCTCATGCACAATAATATGCTTTTGTGTACATGAATCCACAAACTATATTTAATGCGTAACATCTTCGTAAACAAAATGAACATCTCATTATAGATACGAGAGACATTCACAGTGAATATCTCATATCTATAATGATGAAATTGCATTTCTGCCTCTCCCAAACAAATTTACCACCCTGCTCATAACAATCTGCCTCTTGCTCTGCATAAACTGTTTTGACACCCACATGCTCATATAATTTCACCCAAGTCCTTGTTCCAGCGACAGATGTTTAAGACAATGTAAATTCATTGGTGACATTGAGATGGTACTTTGCTATTCAAATGAGCTCTGTCTCCTTCAGCACTAAATGGCTCTTGTATTGGTTGGAAATATCAGTGTCTCTATAAACAGCTGTGACCCCACGCAGGAAGTCAGGCATCCCACTTCCTGTGGCAAGCTGTGCCGCTGGCTCTCCTGGCCAGAGATGGCTTTCTAATTGGTGTCCTCTCACCTCTTTATACTGAGATGCTCCTGTTTGACAGTTCTTGGCAGCAGGATGAATGTCCTTGAAGAACAAAAAAGTCGAACCCGAAACCTGTAAAAGTAAAACACTTTACCTTCAAGGATTTTCCATAAGTGAAAGGGGACAAGGAACAATACCCACTGCTGTCTTCAAAGAAGCAAATGCTGGCTCTGAAATACCAAACGAGTAAGGAAAGTTAAAAATGCAGCCTTATGCCATCTTCATTTAAAAATCAGTTCATGTTTAATGCTTTCCAGATAATTTTCAGAGGCCACAGGAAATTAGTTAATCTTCCAAACATAAACTAATAGATTTTTGTTTGTTTTCTTTTTATTCAATAGAGTGACATAAATTACTCAAATTTAATCATAGATAAGTTATGTTCCAATGATGATTAAAAGTCTTATGAGTTAGAATGAAATGAGTGAGAATAAATTAAGACACAATTCATTCAATGTATGGGGTGGAGAACAAGCGTCTTTTTTTTCAACTTTTGTAAGCTGTTTGGACAGAACTGTGTGCAGGTATAGTGTGGCCACTGTCATATTGTAGTGATATAAACTCAACAAACCTCTTTTTAAAAATTTCCTGACGTTCAAATAGGATCTAAATACCAGCGACGTGACGCAGAATTGGGTTATCCCCACCCACCGAATTGATTGACATCTGCACATGAACATGTCACCATGGAACATACACATCCACAAAACTATCAGCTGCACCTCAAGAATAAGTTTTAGAAGATTAAAACGGTTTTAAAACAGAGCATGTTTGTAATAAAGAACGGACAATGAGGCTATAAGAGACCGCTTCATGTAGACGTGTAAAAAATGTGCACGGGTGCGTGTGTGTGCTGCGAACTTTGTAAGGGTAATTTGTGTGTGGCTCATTGTTGCATCGTTTACATGAATAAACCCCAGCACAAATATATCAAATAAACTTACTATATTTGATTCATAAACTCATAAAATCAATCCTGGATCTGCTTCATGCTTGTTTGACACTGTCACTGTGTGTTTATCCTTTATCTGACTCCATCTGACTTAGCTGACACGCACGTTGGAACGGTGGGCGGGGAGAACCAGCTCATTTGCATTAAAGGCGTAGGCTACAAAAACTACACATTACTCTGAGCACAAATGGCCGCAATCTGATGGGTATTTTTGTGCTGAAACTTTACAGCCACTTTCTGGAGACACTTTTTTTTACATAAATATCTTTATTTACTCCTTACATTTTTAAGTCACGGTCACTTTCGTTTTCATGTGTTTGGTGGTGTGATGTATATTATATATTTCATGTCATTGTGCAAATTGAACGCCTTTCATGTCATTGTGCAAATTGAACGCCTTTTCACTCATTCACGCACACACACACATGCACACGTACATGTGTGTACACACACACACGCACTCACACACACACAGTGACCAGTTTTGTTTACCTATTCACCTATACTGCATGTCTTTGGACTGTGGGGGAAACCGGATAGTTACCTACCTTGTGAAACTAAAACAAGCTGTAGTAATGGATATTTTTTACTCAAGTACATTTTTGAGGCAACACTTCTTTACTTTTACTTGGTAAAAGTACAAAAATATAGTCATTACTTTAACTTTTACCAAAGTTGTTTTAAACATGATTATCTGTACTTATACTTGAGTAAAGGATGTGTGGAATTTATTTACCATCTCTACTACAACTGATACACACTTTTTTGGTGTCAAGACGGTCTCTGGAAAGATGCATTTAATTACATCGTTAAATTAAAGCTGATATATCTGTTTTTGTTTAGTTTTTTTTCTTTGAGGAATTCTCATGAATGAAAGAACAAACTTATCTTGTTACCACTTCAATCACATTGAGATGGAGGTGCAACCTTTCGCCGTTAATCTGTTACACACTAATCACAGTGAAATAGAGGTGTGGCTTTGATTTAATACCAGTAATCACACTTGGTTGGTTTAGACAGAAGAATTATACAAGCTTCTTATTTTTAGACAGTGGCATATGAACAAAATATATATGTTTGGAATGTGTGGAAAATCATTACAATATTTGTCCTACCAAACCAATTAGCATGACTAAATGTATGACGTTTTGCTTTCAGTAACGTTAAACAGGATTATGGTGTGTGAATATGAAAATAAATGTTTTCTTGTTCATACGAGTAAACTTTTTGGCTGTTGTCACTGGCAGAGTGCTCCATGGGACAGAAGTTGAGAGGAGGCTCCTGGGTGTGAGCATTTACATGTCACAGTCATGCAAAAACCCAGATAAATAATTCATTTGACCCAGGCAAAGGCTATTTTAAGGGGTCATCATATAGCTTCATAAGCAACAAGAAAGCTGACAGCAAGCAGGTCAAGTGTTGTCCTCAAAACCTTGTTTTTTGAAAGGGTTAGCATAGCAGCAGCTGTTCAAGCAAGAAGGCAACTGACCTGTTCAGTAAACCATAAATAAATCAGAAGAATATGCAGTGACTTTGTGGAAGCGGGTGTTATTTACATTTCCCCTTGGTTTGTGACTTCACAATTTGAAAGCATATACCGTAACAACCTATGACTAATTATCACCGTATCTGAACACTATGCAACAAAACTGCTTATAAAACATTGTAATGTCTTGAATTCTATTCATGTTCACTTAAACCCAAAGTTCTCAAATGGCAAAATGTACATTTTTATATCGGATAATTAAAATCTGTGATCATTCTAGGTATCGTGCACAAATGTGACAATACTAATTGTAAGGATTCTAACAATTCCTGCTACAGACACTTTGTGTAAACTACAATGGACTGTTATCACCATACCTTAACTGAACCAGATTATGTAAGGGATAATCAACGGCTTGCCATGCGTTAAAGGATTTTAATGCACGACGTGGATGCAAAGGACCACACAATGCGCAGCGGAGTGTGGTCGCCTCCGCGAAGTTTTATATTATATATGATTTATATTTTATAATAAACATACAAATCGAATAAAACATGCCATAACAAATAAATACGTGTCAGAAATCTCTGCTGTTAAATATAGGTAAAGTTTGCATGATGAAAAAAACATATCAGGACAGGTAGGAGAACATTCTGCTTTATTTATCTTCTTTAAAACAAAAGCAATCCGCCAAACATGCAGGATCAGTGCGATATGACATTATGAAAATTACTTGCAATCAGTCAAAAACACCGGAGAACAAATTATAGGTTAAAATGTCCAAAGACTGACCGTTAGATACACCAAAGATTAATTATATATCCCGTTTTAACAACAGAGATGCAAGAGATTAGATCCAGCGGCAGGTCTCGAGATGCTCTGGCCGACATAAGGGCTTCCGTCGGGGGGAGCCGTTCGCTGAGCTGCCGCTGACTGCCTGGAGCTTTCAACATTTTTTAAAACGCGCTTTTCATACACACAAACGGCCGATTTGACTTTAAAATAACTACATTCTCGCTTGAAAAACTCTTAAAAGTTGAATTTGTGACATAGTTTATGAATATTTTCCTAATTTTGCAGATTTCCCGTCCGCCATTAACAGCCCTCATTGCTTTAGTTGCTATAGTAACTGTAAACATTTGGGAGAAGCGCATTTATTTCGAACTGTGATCAAAACTGACTGGAACTACCTGTGCGTTTCAACGAAATATACCACACCCTCCAGCCAATCAGAATCAAGTATTTCAACAGACCATGGAATAATACATTGTATACAATATAGTCTAATAAGAATGTTGGTCACACTTCATTTTGATGGTCCGTTTGTTGAGTTCAAGTTACATTGCAACTAATTCTCATTATATTATGAGTAGACTGTTAGGTTGGGGTTAGGGGTAGGGTTAGTGTAAGTTGACATGTACTTGCAAAGTTTCTTATAGTCAGTTGAATGTCTGTTGAATGTCTGTATCAACAGATATTAAGTAGACAGTCTATTAATACTCAAATGGGCCATCGAAGTAAAGTGTTACCAGAATGTTATATATCAAAATATTCTAATTGCATTTTTTAGATTGAGTAAATTGTTTATTTAATAACATATGGCTTACTAGTCAGTGCCAAGATGGTGGATCTTTTCAAGATAAAACAGAACATAATTTCACAAAGTCTAAGTTGCAGTATGTCCAAACATGGTTTCTTTGTTTATTTTTCTGTCTTTTCATTTTTTTTGATGTTCTGAGGTGTAAACCATCTGTTTGTCTGAATCGCCAGATTTTCCTGAGAAAGTCCACCTGCAGTACATTGTCTCACCTGTTTGACACCATCACATGGTGGGCACTCACATCCGTTGATTGCTTCAGCCTCGGTTTTTGCTGGAGTCTCCTCGGGAATGAAACAATCTGTCAATTCTCACTAGAGCACTTTTTAATGAAAAGCATAGCACTGCTGCATAAAGTGTTTGGCAAAGCTTCATTGTGCGGCTGCCAGAAGTTGCATTATGCTCCATTTTATACTTAAACAGTATTTTCTTGGCAATGACTTGCCTGACAGCACTGAGTCAAATGTACACTTACATCAAATATGTCAAGTTCATAAAAAACCTCATGATTTTAATACTAATAGATCACTTACAGTGTGCTTCTCTGTGAGACTGCCAATAAATTCCGAGCCAACCTTGAGGATAAAATGACATGATAAAAAAATTAAAATCACTCTTAATATTTTATGACATATAAGTTGGGGCGTCAATCAGTTTTAACATGTAATCCAATAAAATTTGATATACTAATTCCTCTGGAGGTGTCACGGTGGTGCAGTGAGTAGCACAATGCATGTTTTCCCCGTATTCATGTGGGTTTTCATGTGGTATAGGTGAATTGGGTAAGCTAAATTGTCCGTAGTGTATGTATGTGTGTATGAATAAGTGTGTATGGATGTTGGCCAGTGATGAACAGAAAAGAAAAGAAACTGAATAAATGAATAATTTATTTGCGTATTCCCTGCTTTATCAGGGGTCACCACAGAGGAATAAACCATAAATTTTTTTGCAAAAAACTGTTTCACAAAAGCTGATGAACTTCCTGCCACAACTCACTCACTCTCTCATTCACACAATACAGCCAATTTAGTTTCAAGAGTTCACACTTAGATATTGTTTGACAAATGTTATCAGGTTTGGCATGGCATTTTCCCGGGTGAGAACCCTGAGCTCGGAGATAGTTGAGCCCATGGCTCCTACATGCCTGGTAGAATGAGCATGAAAAGGGGAGTACGAGATCAGGTTGTTCTCGAGGGCTCCCCGTGTTAAAGATATAAGGGGGAGAAGAGGTGGATGGGGGTTTCTTCAGAAAACGAAGATAAGGGAGTGTTATTTGCTGGGTTACTTGATTTGATATGATTTGATTTGATTTAGTCTATTTTCGAACAAAAATATATCATACATAAAATATCTTTAACAAAAGATACATTTCAACACGGTCGAAAATGGAGCAGGATGAAGTACAAGCTTATAGTTACTTATAGTGGGATTGAATTAATCTGAAAGGCTGACTAATGTTTGTAGATGAGAGACCAGCTGGGGTCAATGATATCACGTGGTCCTCTCGAAATTAGTTTGTGAAACTTCACTTAGTCTAAGTCTTTAGTTTTGTTTAGTCTTTTTGATTGTTGGGAAACCCGCACAGACATTGGGGGGGACATGCAAACTCCACACAGAAAAGCCTCTCAGTCCTGCCGGGACTCGAATCAGTGACATTCTTGGTGTAAGGCAATCATGCTAACCACTTAGCCACAGTTCCTTCCCTGAAACTCTAATTCATAAATCATAATGAAGATCATTCAGTCATTGAGTCTTGTTGTTACCATCATGCTCAGTTGATAAATAGTTTATTAGTTTATCCTATAGTAGATCTCAACCATGCTTTTGCAGCCCCAACACTGCACATGTCTCACACAATGATTTCAGGTCTTATAGTCTCAGGTAATGAGTTGATTAGATGAATAACATATGTTTGACTAAGGAAGCTGTCAAAATGTACAGTGCTGGGGGCTCAGGGAGGTGGTTGGGAACCACTAGTTTGTCCAATTGGATAGACTTTTTTTTTGGTCACCAAAAATTTCTATTTGGTATATTAGCAGACACCAGAGTCAGAATTTACACATATTAGAACAGGCCAGAAAATGAGTGCATTCTCCTGCTAAACTGGCCAGCGTGAATCAATTTTATTTCTATACTGACTGAAGTGTGGGTGAGAAAAGCCACCTCTTTCTATTAAGACAAATCATTAGCAATCCTTCTTGACGTGTGACATTATTTGCCAGTGAGGCCTCTTCAGAGACATTCACCAGGATGATACGCATTCTGGAGTACAGTAAAAATTGACAGTTTTATTATTTTTGACAGGCACACAAATTACTTTTAATAAAGCTGAATTCTCAGTCAGTCTGACGTATTGTTAACTACCCCCGCAGAGGAGAGGGTAAGAGAATATCATGGAAACTGCCTGAGATTTTTAGTCGGCAAATGCTTAAACCAAGGTAATTCATTTTGTTGTGAGCCAGACCGACTGTCAGGAAGCAGACTTTGACAAGGAAACCGACTCTGACCTTCAATTAGACTCTAGAATGATAATGCTGTGGGGAGAAAGTAGAAAGTAGAAAAAAGCGTTAGTGCAAAAATCAATAGCTCATTTTCTCCTTTTTTGTATAGGGATTTTGATGTTTGCTGAGATAAAGGCAGACAAGACTTAGGAATGGAGTGCAGAATGAACTTGAAAAGCACAGAAATTGTCACCGTTGCATGGACTCACTGCGTTTTGTCTGTGATTTACAATTACGCACAGTTCATTTGCAAATGTTTTACTGGTGTCCTTCAGTCAAGAAAAATATTTGAAATTGTTTTGTTGAATCTACATCAAAAATGACTTAAATGCAACACACATGTACTCGTGCGCACACAAACCAGCACATACTTGTCAAATAACTATTTTAATTATGTATCCTTGTAAATGTTTTAAATACTTGTCACCTGCATCATCTGCCAGTACTATTTTAGTATCACATTGGATATTATAGGTTTTTAGAAATATCTGAATGTTAAATTATTTTTTTATATATAATTTGCAATTTACTGCATTATTTGGGTTATTACAGTTTGTTCTAAATATAAATATGTATCCACATTAAAAGTTTTATTACAGTTTCACATTTAATTATTTTAGTTTGAATGTTGGCTTGGTATTTAACTAAAAATTCATTCATTCATTCATTCATCCATTCACTCATTCATTCATTCATTCATTCATTCATTCATTCATTCATTCATTTATTTATTTATTTATTTATTTATTTATTTATAGATAGTTAACTATCACAAGTTGCTATGAGAGCTGAGTTATCTTACAAATTCTATAATTAATAATAGCTTCAAAGTTTTTACTTTTCAATTGATTATAATGTTAGATGATTATTCACTTACTACATGAAGCAAAGCCTATCATTTGCAATTACAAAAGTATAAAACCTGAAATGTTGAAGCAGTTTGACGTACTTCAGCCAACCCAATTACATCCTACCAAAATACACAAAACATGTCACTCGTATAGTTTTGAATGGGGAAAAGTGTAACGGTCAATATGGCAAATGAAACCAGTCTACTAGAACAGGAGCCAATCATCGATTGTTATAGACTGACGAAGAAGCTCCTACCAGTCGTCTGCTTTTATGACAGTTTGGTGGTCGACAAACACACTGAAATCTTAAAGAGCCCATATGGTGGGTTGAGAACGGTTAAATTTCACTTTTTGAAGTCCCAAACAACAGGATGATATGTATGCAAGGTTAAAAAACACTTTCGATGTCTTATAATATCTATTTATTTTTACCTCATTTTCCCACCGACTCCCATATGAATCGTCTGAGCGAGTCTTTTTCCCCAAGCACCTCCTTTCCGTGACGCTACCACGTCACGTCACCACGTCACATCCTTTACGTGTCAGCAGCCCAATGCCAGAACATATTGAAAACAAATCACTGCAGTTGTACAACAGCGTATTGCTATATTATTCATCATAACAACAAATATTCAGTAATAATTAACACTTCATGGACTATTGTAAGCCAACAAATAGTTTCATTCGGCAGTAAGCTAAATGGCTACCGCTACATGCTGCACGGAGCAAACACAATACAGACAACTACATCCATATTTACCTTGTTACGGTCAACACGACTGGAAGAACACGCAGGTCCAAATAAACTGGGTATTGATCCATCCTTTAACAACAACCGTGCAACAAATCCCGTGTCGTAAGCTGGTAGATTTGTGTAGCTCTCTTCAGAGAGATAACGCGAACACAACACTGTGTTGGGGATGTAATTCTCAGGTATTTTACCAAAAATAAACCTCAACCACTCCAGGTAGGGAAAAGAGATTTCCAGGTAGGGAAAATAACACAGCTTTTCCCTCGCACTTCAGAGCACAGCGTCCGCGGGTCATGATTTAACCGGAATGCCGATGAGTTTAGAAAAGTTAGCAGCAGTCGTGTTTTCCGAATCAATAACTCATGACCGAAACATTGTTCCTACACAAATAGCACCTCTTTTCAACCGTCGCAATGTATACAATCACCTACAAACTTATTTTCCTAAAAATGAGCTTTGCCTACGCGCTGGACGCATCATATTAATCTGTGCAGGCAGCAGAGAGACCGGTCCTTAGGGACCGTCTACAAAGAGCAAAACGCGAAAACCAATACTACATAAGCAGTCAATAACTTCTCTCTAAATCTTTATACTGCCATCAAACAGTATAAAGATTTACTTAGATATTACTCAGATCACACGTCACTGCTGTCCCGCTGGTTATGCTACAACACTTACTGCAATACAGTGCTTGTTGTCTTCCACTTTTCCTTCCTGTCTGTGGGCGGGGCCGGGCAGTTCAAATTTTACCGGGGTCTGCGCGCGCAACTATTATGTTTCGCGTTGACGTCAAGCCGAAACGGCTAAAGACTCGTTCTAATAACGATTCATTTAAACAACAATGAGTCGACTCTTTTATATATGAATCAATCGTTTTAAACACTTTGCACTTTCAGATTTAAGCCTTAGCTGGACATTTCACTTTACTTAGAGCTGTGTAACACACTGCATGGAAGGTCATTTTCAAAAATCCATAATATGGGCTCTTTAAGACATAAGGAATACATCCAGATAAAGCTTAAAATATGTACTTGTATATGAACCAACTATACTTAAAAAACAAAAGTTTTTTGGTTTTGTAATCTGTAAGAAACAAATGCAAAGTACAGTTCATCCTGTCAAATGCACATCACATGACAGCAATTACTCAAATGCCCACATACTTGTAAACAAAGAGTCGTGGTCATTTCTGGAGGAGATTCACTATCAATACCAAGTTGTTGATTGCTTCAGAAGAGCAGCACGATCAGACGATCATTATCCAGAGGAAGAAAATATGTAGGACTGCCGGAAATGAGGTTGGTGTCGTGATCTCCTTCTTTTCGAGTGTGAATGCGCATCAGTTCGGGCAACCTGAAAATATGCTGATATTGTTTGATTCGGACATTTAGAAATAAAACTTATGAGACAGTTGTTTAATTTTATTAGTGGTTCCAAATATGTAACATAATCGTAAGCTTGGCAAACAGTTTTGGAGAATTTGATGTTTACCCATTCAGACAGAATGCCTGAGCATACGGCCAGAGAGGAATTTTCAAAGATGGCCGCCGAGTGATATGACTTTCCTTAAAGGTACTTTGATCCCACCTACCCACCCCACCCCTTTAAAACAAAACAAAACCTTGTAAAACGTTCTCCAGTAATCTTTGTTTTATTTATAATTTTGGGGCTAAAACTAATACAGTGTATATGTTTATACTGTATACTGTAGTGAAAACTGTGAGAGCTATAGCATCTGTCTCGGTCTGTAGAAATTTTGTTTCTTACTTCTGGTTTGTAATTCCTATCAGAATGACATCAAAGCGGTGTGCAATAGCAAAAAGTACCGGCACAGATCTTTAAAGTGAGGAGTCATATTGTGTGCGTATATGTAAAGAGATGGAGTCTCTCAAGCGTGCCTTCCCCATCTCCCTCATGTGTCTGTCTCTCTTATGCTCTTCTGACAGTCCTGCTGCCTGCTATACCAATCTCCCCGAGAGAGCCTGCAAACAACGCTACTGTGTGTGTGTGTGTGTTCGTAAAAGGAAAAAAAAATCATCACCAACACTCAAATCTCTTCACGGCATGTACAATTGCAGGACATACAAACACGTAAATGGTGCAATCACAGCCCACTTTGCCCATGGCAATCAATTTCTCTTTATCTCCATAGAATCTTTTTTTTTTACCTGGTCTATCTTTAGGTGTACACTGCCTAAAAAGAGAAAAACTGCAGAAGAGACAGAGAGATGTGCTGGAAAGAGAGAAATGGGGAGGGGTTGAGACTCACTTGAATCAAACTCTTCTTTTTTCCTAATAGTGAAGTAGAGCAAACACTTGCAGCGTTTGATCTGAGACATTGATGACATAAAGATTAGACGATGCTACAGATGCCACAGTCCCTAACCAGGCTGCTGGGTCTCTAATGAGTCCTGAACCGTGTGAATGCTAAGTGGCAAGTGTAAGGTCCCAGGGTACAGTTGTTTGCAGTCAAAGGAATAGAGCTGAACTCCCTAAACACCTGCTCCATGACAGTTCTGCACCTCCCATCCAACTGGAGGAAGCTGTCTTGAGTGTTGCCAGATCCGCAGCGAGCAGGTTGCACTGCATCTTAAAATCAAGCAACAACATGAAGCACCACAACAACATGGAAAATTAATCAGCCGCTACAAGGCTGTGAATTTCAATGAAAAGCCTGCTAAGACTTTTGCTGCTGCAGATGAAGAAGAAGGAGATTACGATGTGGGAACGGCTCACTAAACAACATCGGTCTGTTCCTGTGGGCTCTGAAAAGCTGACTTTTTGATGGTCAGGAGTGGATTGTGGGAAACTTTTGAGAAGCAAAAACACTGTTTTAAAATAAATCTAAACTGGAAATGAAACGGCGCTGCGGTGGCATAGTGAGTAGCACAATCGCCTCACAGCAAGAAGATTGTTGGTTCAAGCCTCGGCTGAGTCAGTTGGCATTTCTGTGAATTCGGTTGGCTAAATTGTCCATAGTGTACAGTATGTGTGTGAATGAGTGTGTATGGATGTTTCCCAGAGATGGGTTGCAGCTTGAAGGGCATCTGCTGCGTAAAACATATACTGTATAGGTTGGCGGTTCATTCCGCTGTAGCGACCCCAGATTAATAAAGGGACAAAATATATGAATGAAAACTAAACTAAACTAAACTAAACTAAACTAAGTTAAACTGAATAAAAAATAAATTAAAAAAACAAGCAGCATTCTGGAGGCCTGATTATGGAAACTTTTGAAAATGCATCACAATAGACAGGTTTAAAATGATACCATCATACAAAAAGAGACACCATGTTAATTAATTTTTACAGGCCAGTGTGAACCAAGGGTGTTTATAAACACATGAATTTAATTAAAATACAAAACTCAAATTTAACTCAAACCTATGGGGCAAACTCTGTGCCAATATTTCACAAACACTATCCAGCATTTTGCAAACAAACACATCCCATCTTTTTTTTTTTGGCAAAGAATAACTTGACTCTCAAACAAACAGAAAGTTCTTGTCAGTTTGAGCAAAAACTATGTGGTGTTAACAAATAAACGTGGTGTTTTACAAATATATCTTCATTCGTTTTCTTTTTGGCTTAGTCCCTTTATTAATTTGGGGTCACCACAGCGGAATAAACCACCAACTTATCCAGCATATATTTTACACAGCGGATGCCCTTCCAGCTGCAACCCATCTCTGGGAAACATCCATACACACTCATACTCTACGGACAATTTAGCCTACCTAATTACCACATGTTTTGGACTTGTGGGGGAAACCGGAGCACCCGGAGGAAACCCACACGGCCACTGGGAGAACATGCAAACTCCACACAGAAATGCCAACTGACCCAGCCGAGGCTCGAACCAGTGACCTTCTTGCTGTGAGGCGATCGTGCTACACACAACGCCACTGTGGCGCCCCACAAATATACATCATACTTTATAAATAAATACAGTCCATCTGCATGTGACTGCATGTAGCCCTTGAACAAACACATCTAGTGCATACAGCTGCATACCTACAGATTTTCTCACAAATGAAGACACCAAGATAGCGTTATGGGTTATTTTATGTTACTGACAACAGCTGACAAAATTAAGCTTTAAAGGTTTTTATTTAACTATTTTTAAAAAATAATATAGAAAATGAAAAACAGTAACAACATCACTGCAACGTGCATTTGAATTGAGAATTACTTCATGTGAAAATGTCAGAATTTTTTTCCATTATCTTTTCATCTAAACATATTGAGAATGTATGGTGCATTTTAGACATTTTGCACTGATAACTTATATAATTTACTGTCATGTTATAACTCTTGCCACTAATATTGTCAATTACCACTGATATTTTCAAGATGTTTTAATTCCCCTGATAATTATTATTATTTTTATTGTTATTATTATTATTATTATTACTATTATTAATATATAATAATAATAATAATAATTATTATTATTATATTATTTTTTGTCTGCTATTGATAATCTGGGGCGATCATCCTAATTTATGCAGGTCAGGCTTTTTTTAAGGGAGATTACATGAAGTTTTACAAACTTATTTCAAGAAGAGCATGTGATTTGATTGATCGTGGCTGGTCTCTCATCCGTAATCAGCAATAATCCAATCAGAACAATCCAAAACAATAAATGGACTGATTTCGTCCAATGGCCTTATCTCTGTTTTAGAAGACTCCCCCCTTCCACCCCATCTCCTCCTTTTCCTCCTTTTACAAGGGGAACTCTTGAGACCTACCTGATCTCTGACCCCCTTATATGCTTATCAACCAAGCGAGAGCCCTGGGCTTAATTATCACCGAGCTTATTATCTCAGAGCAATTATCTCTGAGGGTTCTCTCCCAGGACAGCATACCAAACCTGCTAATAGCGTCAAGCAATATCTAAGTGTGAACTCCTGAAAAAAGATTATTTCATATGTGTCTGTTAAAGTATTATCTACTCTTTGCTAAAACAAATAATTTAGCAATAAAAGTTATGAACTTCAACTAAATGCTACGTCAATCTTATTCTTATTATTGAATTATTGTCTACATCGAACTGCTGAAATTGTGTGTAAATACACTATAACAATATTAAGTGCTTATATTCAACCCTTAAAAACAACCCCACACCATAATCTCTCATCCATCAAGCTTGGCACAATGCGGCAAGTACAGTTCTCCTGGCAACCACTAAACCCAAACTTTTTCAGATTACCAGACATTGAAGTGTGATTGGTAACTGCAGAAAACACATCTCTCTTGCTCTAGTGTCCAGTAGTGATGCACTATACACCACTGCATCAATCATGCTTTGCATTTGGCGACTTTGGTGTGCCTCAGCAGAACCCACTCTTTGATTTTATATGTCCAATCACTTTGTGGCTGAGTTGCTTTTGTTCCAAGCTGCTTCCACTTTGATACAATACCACAGTTGACCCTGGTATATTTTGTAGCAAGGAAATTTCCACAAAAAAATTTATTGTACAAGTGGCACCTATCACAGTCCCATGCTTGAATTCACTGAGAGTAAACCATACTTTCACACGTGTCAGTAGAAGCAGTCTGCTTGTCTATGAGCTTGATTTTTTACATCTGTGGTGATAGAATTGAATGGAACATAAGGTACATAAGGTATATAATAGTAGCTGGTAGCTGTACACTATAAAAACAACCTGTCTACCAATGTCTCTGGGCCCTATCATACACCCAGTGCAATAAGGTGAAAGATGTGTTTGGCACGATTTGTTGCTATTTTCAGACCGGCGCAACCATAATTTTCACGTTTTGCGCCACGTTGTTTAAATAGCAAATCCTTTTGCGCCACTTTGTGGACACTTGGGTGTGCAGGTCTAGAAAGGAGGTGTGTTAAGGCACATTGTTGGCACATTGCTATTTTAAGAAACTAAAATAGACTGGCCTCGCCTATGCAGGTCCAAACATTTACACATTGCTTAATACACACAGGATGTACAGCAATAAACAAATATCTTCACATATGAAAAAAAAGGGATTAAGGATTAGAATGTTACAAAAAATTATTTTCTACATAAATATAAAACCACTACCTCCATGCATTCTTCATGTCGGGAGACTTTTTTTTAGTTTATTCATGATAATTTTCATTTGTATGATGTCATAACTTTTTTGAAGTATTATTTATTCTATTCATGTTTATATTTGTTTTAATAAAAACAAGTTTAGATTTCACCTGTCGGGTTTTGCCGATGTATGCATAACCATATGGGGCATAAGAAAAGGGTGTTTGAACATAACTCACACTTTGTTATAATTGTTCATTTATTCATTTGCTGGTAATTAGAACTAAATTTAGAAATAGGTTAGAAACAAATTTTTGCACTTAAACAAAATTATATATGTAGGCGAATGGATGTTTTCAGTGGAGTGTACAACACAGTTTACTTATCCATGAAAGTAAAGGAGTAAGTAAAGAGTAAAAGCAAACTAAAGAGAAAGTAAAGAGGCTGAATGGGGGAGAATCATTCTTTATCCTTGCTGCAGATGGTTTAACTGTTTTCTCGCTAGTGAAGCATTCAGTTTTTTCACTTACAAAATCTGTCATGTAATTAACAAATGCGCCATGACGTTACGCTACTCACTCTTAAAGGGAATGGGAGATGAGACTCTAATTAGTACAGTATAATGCACATTATGCTCAAAACACATAACATAACTCATTAAGAGAATAAGCACAACACTGTTAGACCATGCGCCAGAACGCATGAAACTAGTGTAACTCCATTCTGCTATAAATCAGTTATAAATTTCATTATAAAATGTAATGTAAAATATGAAGAGTTGCTCAGATGTTCCTTAATCTATGTGTGAACTGCTGCCATTAACACAATTTAAGAATGAATAGAAGAAATAGAAGAAAATAAACATAACCCTAGGGTCCTGTTTACCACGGTAGCTAATCTAACTAAAAATAAAGCATCAACATGCATTTCTCAGCATAGCAGTAATGACTTTGAACTTTTTCACACGCAAGATTGATGATATCAGAGATAAAATAAGCACCAACAGTCTGCCTCCTACAACCTCGTCCCAATTAGAGCATTGTAGACCGGTAATGGATAAACTTAAATTTTTTTCAACAGTAGGTGAGGAAGAATTATCTAAACTGATAAATTCGTCAAAATCAACAACGTCTATGCTAGATCCCATACCGACCAAATTATTAAAACAATTGTTTTCAGAAGTTTCTGAACCTGTTCTTAACATTTTGAATTCATCCCTACTCCTAGGATACGTTCCTAAAACTTTTAAACTAGCTGTCATTAAGCCTCTTATTAAAAAACCACAGCTTGATCCTAAAGAACTAGCAAATTATAGACCGATTTCAAACTTGCCTTTTCTATCAAAGATTTTAGAAAAAATCGTATCTGCTCAACTATGTTCCTTCCTACAAAGAAACAATATTTATAAAAAATTTCAATCTGGATTTAGAGCATTTCATAGCACAGAAACCGCACTCCTAAGAGTCACAAATGACCTCGTCCGACCGTGGTTGCATTTCTCTCTTAGTGCTATTGGACCTCAGTGCTGCATTTGATACAATTGATCATAATATTCTCCTTGATAGGCTTGAAAATCATGTTGGTATTACAGGAACTGCATTGGCCTGGTTCAGGTCTTATCTATCTGAACATTATCAATTTGTATCAGTTAATGAAGAGACATCATACAGATCAAAAGTACACTGTGGGGTACCACAAGGCTCAGTTCTTGGTCCCTTACTTTTCACACTATATATGCTACCGCTAGGTGATATCATTATGGTGATAAACATGGAGTTAGCTTCCACTGTTATGCTGATGATACACAACTTTATATCTCCTCTCAACCTGGTAATTTGTTTGAATTTACTAAATTAACAGATTGTATAGCTGATATTAAAAATTGGATGACTAATAACTTCTTACTATTAAATTCAGATAAAACTGAGGTCTTGCTTATTGGTCCCAAAAATCTCACACGCAAAAACTTAGAACACTGTCTAACCCTTGATGGATTCTTAGTTCAGTCCTCATCTTCAGTCAAAAATTTGGGGGTGATTTTTGATAGCAGCCTGTCATTTGAAGGCCAGATTTCAAGCATCTGTAAAACTGCTTTTTTTCATCTTAAAAATATTGCCAAACTTCGACACATGCTATCAATGTCTGATGCGGAAAAGCTCATTCATGCTTTCATGACGTCTCGATTAGATTACTGTGATGCATTACTAGGCGGCTGCCCTGTTGGCCTGATTAACAAACTTCAGCTAGTTCAAAATGCAACTGCTAGAGTGCTTTCTAGAGCAAAGAAATATGATCATATTACTCCAGTTCTTTCAGCATTGCATTGGCTCCCTATTAAATATCGTATAAATTTTAAAATCTTACTGACTACCTACAAAGCCCTGAACGGCTTGGCTCCCCAGTATTTGCAGGAGCTCCTGATTTATTATAGCCCATCACGTCCGCTACGCTCAATTAATTCTGGACAATTAATTATTCCCAAAATATCAAAATCAACTGTAGGTGGTAGATCTGTCTCTTATCTGGCACCTAAACTCTGGAACAGCCTTCCTAGCACAGTTCGGGAAGCAGACACACTCTGTCAGTTTAAAACTAGATTAAAGACACATCTCTTTACATTAGCATACACATAAAACACAAATGCTTTGGAATCCAAATCCTCTAAAGGATTGTTAGTCTGCATTATTTAGGGCAACCGGAGCCGGGAACACTTCCCAAAACACATTATAATATGAATGGCATCTCTGCTCATGTTAGTCTGTTTTTTTATTATTCCCGAGGTTTCCATAATCCTGGACCATGCCGTATCCTGAGCAGCTGCTGTGGTGGTTATGGAGGAATGGAGAGCATGAGACAGTTTCCTGTAAGACGATCCCTGTGACAGACGAGTCCTCGCATTGTTCCCGAAGGGCCAGCCTGTTGACCAGTTGGTGACCCGCCTGTGGTCTCTCCATGATGGATGTCCAGCGTTCTCCAGCCCCGGCGCCATAGACTGCAGCTCGGCACAAGACGTCTGGCCATAGGGGAAATGGTCGTGCCCAACTGAGCCTGGTTTCTCTCGAGGTTTTTTAATTCTTCACTTTCCCCAATTGGTGAAGTTTTTTCCTCGCCGCGGTCGCCTCTGGCTTGCATGGTTCGGGACTTGTAGAGCTGTGCATCGATGGATTACTATTCAGTGTTTGGACTCTCAGCAGTGATTATTAAACCACGCTGAAATGAACTAAACTGAACTTCAACACTGAAAACTGGACTGACACTGTTTCAATTTTTTATAATGTATGTGAAGCTGCTTTGACACAATCTACATTGTAAAAGCGCTATACAAATAAAGATGAATGAATGAATGAATGAATTAACATTTTAGGCCTACTACAAAATGTCTTTTTCCACAAAACCCGATATCCGCCAGACCAGTTTCTTTGCAAAATGCGATATAACAGTTATATAACTGTTATATATACAACAGCAAAATGCACGAGCTCAGCATCCCCTGCGAGGAGAGTCACCGCCGGCGAAGTGCTCCGATTTTGCTCATTGATTTAACGATAATATCAAAACAAAAAAACATATGTTTTTAAAAAGAGGATTCACTAGGCTAACTAAAAAAATGTTTACCGTTTAATTGTTTATACTGTAGGTGAGCTGTCAGTCATGTACGCCACGTTACGGATCAACAGCTGTCTGTCAGTCAGAGAGTCAAAGCTTTAGAGTCAAGCTAACCTCATGGATTTCGATGACGGTCATTCCAGACGGAGCCAGTCATTCCAGCTGCATGATAATAATAATAATAATAATAATAATAATAATAATAATAATAATAATAATAATAGCTTATTTGACGGGGCGAGGCGAGCTTGTGTCGGACAGGAACGGGACACAACAGGAACTGCGCCGGGCGAGGCTCCGCCCGCTCGGATCATACAGGTTTGGTTTTCAGCAGCGGTATAAAGGAGCCTCCACTCTTTCTATAACAATCTACAAGTCGTTTATTTACCTAACTTAATCTTACTTATCTATAATATAACTATCACAATTAGTCTGAAGCTGTTTAAGTATGGTTGAAACGATAAACATCCTGCAGTTTGTTTGCTCTGACATCTCAGCCGGTACGGTTATCCGACCTTTTCATTATGGCGCTGCCCTGGATTACTGGCATACGCCATAGTCACACTATGTTTATTATGGCATTATGATTTTTAACATTTTGAATATTTACGATCTATTGATAAATTACTGTTAATTTTCCCTCTTATGATCCAAAAGATTTCTTCAAATGCCACAGTGAAGCCTGCTTAAAGCCATTGGTGCACCAGCCAAAATAAATAAATAAATAAATAATTATGTTATATTGTGTACGTTCTGGCCAAAACCAACTCAGAATCGTATTATTATTAATCAATCTTTGTATATACTGTTCCTTATATTTATGATGTATTGTTTTTTTTTTTTTTAACCATTTTAAGATGTTTGACAATGTACGTTAAATATGTTGCATTTTGGCATGCTTTCTGACTTATTTATGAACTATTTATGGACATAAAATTCAATAAAAAATATCTTGGAGTTGAAGAATATGTGTCCCTGGCCTTCACTGAGCTCAAGTAATAGTGTAATGTACAAAAATTGTGAAGGAACTTGACTGTTGATGTCTTAAATAAAAATGTCACATTTCTCAAAATGGATATATCTCATTTTGCAACGAAACTCCTCATATACTTTATTAGTTATTATAAAGGAATGCTTTCTTGTTACTTTAAAATATTATTAAATAAATGAGCAAATTACACATGGCAACTTTGTTTACCCACTAGCTTCATTCAAGGCCCCCTAGCCTCATTCAAGTTTGGTTTTTGGCCCTTCATAAAAACAGTTTGGCCATCCCTGGTCTAGATCATTAAAATAGAGCCCATTATTTCACACATCCATAAACATAATACCGTATATCAGACCTCTACAATATTAAACAACTTGAAATTCAACAAAGACAACCTTTACCGATTTTCCAAAACATGTTTCACTGCATGAGCACCTCACAAACACCATCAAACAAAAGTCTGGAATGTTGTTTTCTTTCAGACAGACTTTTGTTCTTAAAAATAACCTTTAT
This sequence comes from Danio albolineatus, assembly GCA_903798035.1. NCBI lineage: Eukaryota > Metazoa > Chordata > Actinopteri > Cypriniformes > Danionidae > Danio > Danio albolineatus. The sequence continues at coordinate 5,290,355 of CAIGQQ010038942.1, forward strand.
GAAATCTCATGTCCTAACCTTTGGGAGATTTATTCTACTCTGACAACTGTCCCCAGTCTTCTGATTGACACCAGGTCCATAGAACCCCAGCTGGAAACACACCAAAGCAAACAATGCACACATCAGATTTTCATTGTCCCAATTACCCTAACTCACCCCGCATTAAAGCATCTCTTCATTTGTAAATTCCGCGACATGAAATACGCTTAACATCTTCTCTGTCATGCGGTGACTTTTTATGGCTGGTTTTGTATGGTGATCAATAGTCTTCGACAGATCTGTCTGGCATCGGAGAGAAATGCATTTACAGTGGCTCTCATGAGGGAAATCTCTGTCAGCAGATATATCTTTGAATTTGCGCTTCACAGCTGTGACACATGCCAAAACAGCAACAGAAATGTGACTATGGCATGGAAGGAAGGTGTCAGTTATTGAATGACCTCTTATATATTGGTGGAAAGGAATGAGGTGTCACAGCAAGCAGTGGTAATAGACTGGAATACATTAAATAATGGGGAGGATCCGTCGAGCTGGAACCAATCTGCGCTTTCTTGAAGGTTCAGGGACCACCAAAACCAGACGGCATGCTGGTATCTTGATTGTGTGTTAGCGATCTGGATTGCGACATGCAGACGGGCTACGATAAATGACATCAGCCAGAGCGGAGATTCATTTCAATGAGACGCCATCAGCAGAGGAGCAATAAAACTGAACTCCAGGAATTCAATCTGTGCAATCTGAGTATTTGTAATTACATTTATTCATTTCTTTCATTTCTGTAACTGGCTGAAATGCTCATGTAAGCTGAGAAAATTCATTATTTATTTATTTATTTATTTATTTATTTATTTATTTATTTATTTA
>CAIGQQ010038942.1:5291573-5354008 GCA_903798035.1 Danio albolineatus
TATTATTATTATTATTATTATTATTATTATTATTATTATTATTATTATTAATATTATTACTACTACAACATTTTCATCACAACTCTCTCAGTTGCATTTCCAATGAATGTTATCATCCAAATCTCAGTTTAAACATGAAACGGCTGCTTTCTCAGTGTGAGCCAACTGATTGATTCTATAATAGGACGCTCTGACACATTCAGCCTTGACTTCATCATCGAAAAAACATTACTCCCTTATCTCTGCATCTTATGAGGATTTCTTTGACATTTCAAAGGCTTTTGTCCCAAGTACACCTCACAAGTCAACTTAAACAACAAATCTCAACTCATCAGGATGCATCAGGGTTGAAAGCTGCCTGGATCTGCTGTTTTGTCCTCCTCGGAGTTGCTCCTTCTCCCTACTGATCCAAACAGTCAGCTTTGGGAGACTGTGGCACAAAGGCACATGTGTTGCCTGGGAACAATAATAGAAAACTCTATTCCAAGTTCAAAGGACCTCAAGTTTGATATACTGTAGCAGTTTTCTGAAGGACTATACTCTATTTGCAGATATTGTAACACATATTTCATGGAGTGACAGGATGGTGGAGAGCGCCCTAAAGCTCTCGGCTGGTAATCAGAGGTTTGCTGGCTTTAAACTCAACATTATTTGGGTGGGGGTCCAAGCAAATGTGTGCTACAGATTGCACAGGCTTTTTTTTTTTTGGAGAGGAGATTTTTTTTCTCAGTTTGTAAAACAAATTATTTAATCATTTATACTTTATTAAATATTTATATATCTGGAGATCATTCCACGATGGTGACCCCTAATTAATAAAGGGACTGAGCTGAAAAGAAAATGAATGAATGAGATCAGCAATGGTTCAGGTTTGATGGTCGATAGATGAGTTACCACTAATACCAGGTGAAGCACTTAGAGAGTTTACATTTAACACAACTCTCATGACTACCAAAAATGAGCCAATAATTAAATACACAATATCTGTTTTCAATGGAAAAACATAAGACAGACATGCATAGTATGATATTGTTGTGAAATCTGGGTGCTTTTATTGTGCTTAAACTATCTTGCCCAAGATAAAAACAAGGCATTTAGATGTACTGTACAACACATGACCTTGTTGGATTTTTAACAAAGTTACATGAACGCAAAAACTCTCATAAAAAAATAAATATATAATAATGCTTTAAAATAACTGGAGAATATTTGTATAACATATGTATTGTAAAAAAAAAAATTAAAAAAGAGCAACTTTTATCTGAAAGGGTTGAATAATCCCAAAATGTAAAATCCTGTTAGAATTCATCCACCCTCCTGTCATTCAAACATAAAACGTTTTTTTAGTGTTCATCTTCAAAACACAAACGATGTTATTTTCAATAAAATAAGAGCTTTCTGTGCCTGAAAGTCTTTTCAGCCAAAACTCTGATGCTTTCTTTTTTTAATTTATCTTTTTTTCTGTACATCACTGTTCTGTTTCAAATAATGGGTTACAATTCCAGTCTGGGGAACTTTGATTCAAAAGAACTAAAACAAAAGATTGTAAGTAATAAGGTTGTACTACAGTTCAAAATATACTGTGAAAAATATAAGTGAAAACTGAGTAAAGCTCCCCCCATTGAATCATTAACTGGAGACTCACTCTAACCAGATCAGATGTGAGTTGTTCACTGCAGACTCACTGTGAATTGATTATTTGTGATGACCAGTGAGTTGTTGAGTTAAGAGCAGATGTAGATCATTCATTCATTTATTCATTCATTTTCCTTCGGCTTAGTCCCTTAATTCATCAAGGGTTGCCACAGCAGAATGAACCACCAATTTATCCAGCATATGTTTTACACTGCGGATGCCCTTCCAGCTGCAGCTCAGTAATGGAAAACACCCATACACACTCATTCACACATGCTGATATACTACAGCCAGTTTAGTTCATTCAATTCACCTATACCGCATGTTTTTGGACTGTGGGGGAAACTGGAGCACCAGGAGGGAAGCTACATGAACACAGGGAGAACATGAAAACTCCACACAGAAATGCCAACTGACCCAGCTGAGGCTTGAACCAGCTTGAACCAGCTATCTTTTTGCTGTGAGGCAACAGTGCTAACCACTGAGCCAACGTGTCACCCTGCAATCAAATATTTCCAATGAATGTATTAACTGTTCATGGATGTTGATTTGTAAACCAATTTGAAAGGTTAACTAAGAAGATTGAACTCATTCATGAATCAGACAACTCAGCTCATCTCTGAGAGGGGACGATGATTTCTCCAGTTCAAAATAACAACTTACTTTTGTAATGTCATAAATTAAACTTTTCTTAAAATAAATACAAATAATAAAATAAAACAAATGTGGGTTGGAACAACATAAGTGTGACAGAATAATTACGATGACAGATATATTACATCGGGGGAACTATTCCTTTAAGATTAAAAATGAAACAAAGGAAGAAAAAAAATCCCTATTACAGTGTCTCCTACAGACAGTTCCATTGGACATAATTTTGCCTTCTTTCTTTGATGCTGTACAGCTTCAGTTGTTAAACTTGTTTACAAGAATCTGAAATCATTGTGCTTTTGAATTCGAGTCCTTGGACTTTTTGATGCAGCAGACTGAGAGTCAAACTCCACTGGGTCAGAAAACCGCCTTTGATCGGCACTTCCAGATTCCTATCAAACTGTCAAGGCAATTTTACAATAAACTCTTTTCAACAGTTAACAAAATCCTTTGCCAACAACACATTAGCACAATAGCAATATTGGGTAGAGTCAACGTTGATAAAGATTCTTATTGTATCGCAATTGAAAATGAGTCCTACTGGTGACTCCCTTGTTGATTTTCCTCAAGAAGCGACAGTTCGCACTCCATCTGGCCGTCTTTCTGAGCCAGACAGATTTGAGGAACTCAGAGGGAGGAACTGACGCTCCAAAAATGACTGTGAGCAAAGACATGATTAGTCAGACGTGAATATTAAACAATGCCCAGATCCTTTTATGACCCTCCCACGAGCCACAGAGGCCAATATTTGCCATGATGAATATCACAGGTAATGAACTTTTCACACCCCCGAATTAGGTTCTATTGTGCATCAGAAGACACAATTAATACACACTTTAGTGGAACAGTTTAAAGCTAATTTTCCATTCATTATAATTAAGAGGCAGCCCCACTGCCGTTGTGGTATTAACTGTATTGCCAGTGGTCTCCCTGTTTATTACTTGTGGTGATCTAAAATTGAAGAATTGTCTCTACGCTTACAAGTACATCAGGAAAAGTAATTATTCCTCCTCTGATACCACCTCTCTATTTCCCAGGCTGTTCTCTTTTCTCTGAAGCAGTAGTTCTATTTGGATGCCAGTGTGAAATTTTCGTTGGAAAGTTTGTGCACTGGAACCTACGTTGAGCATGCAATGCATACATTCAGGGGAGTAATTATTAAAAATTCTTTCTGAGCCATTTTCTTAATTTTCCCACATGCCAATATGAAAGTCCTCGCCGCTGCGAGGAGTGTTTTCTTCTTCATGCTCCTAAAAGATGAATCATTCTGGTTGATGCTATTTTCTCAGCAGCATTCAATGAGCCCATCATTCAGACAGAGCATCGTCTACATAGTGCCATGGCAACAAGCCACAGGCCTTCGCTGCAAGTTATGTGCTTCACACAGGTTATACAAGAGGGTCATCCTCCTTTAGGGCCATGGAGGAAGAGCTGCAATATCACAACCGTCTTACTTCCAACCCCCCCTTTTTTCCCTCTTGACTCTCTTGCCAAATAAATTATTCCAAGCCTGGCATGGAAATGTTTTGAAAATATGTTTTGGAGGTCACGGAGTGCATTGTGGTCGGAGATTGAGGGAGTATTAGGATAATATAATGAGATTATAAAGACGTGCCTGCTGATTTACATTACAAACATTTACCTCAGTGGGGTTATGCATGACACACAATTGAATTGAGATGCCTTTTTAATTACAGTTTGATTCCTGAATTTTAACCGAGGTAGCAAATTGGATGGGTAGATAAATCAGTTTAAATAAAATAAAAGTTTAAATAAAGTTTATAACATTTATAGCAAAACAGGCATTCTTGGCTACAGGGGAGATAGCAGTTGTAAAAAATTGTGTAAAAATCTGATGAATAAAACAGAAGACACTTAAAAAAAAACTTTTATTATAACCTTAACTTTTACTTTAACCTTTTATTTAAACCTTTATCAAATTGTCACAGACCATTTCAATGTGGTCATGTCATTGGCCCATGAACATTTCCTGCTTGTTATCCAACTATTTCATAACTTTAACAAGAGACAATTCCATCATAACTTAATGTTAAAACAGCTATCATAACATTATTTATCAATATGTGTCTCTTTTTGGATTCTCGGAAGCTATAGGAATTAAAAATATAAAACAGGAAATATTTTGGGACCATTGTTTTTGTTTACATCCCTCAAAATGGTCTATTATACATATTATACTTTCATAAAGGCTATGTGGAATAGCATTTGATTAGAAACACTGTGTTTATATGAAAATACATTATATGATTGTGTGTTTGCTGTCCTCATGTTTAATCATTTAAAACATCTGTACAGTATGTCATTCAGCTGATAGCTACGGTAGTTGTTTTTTATCCTGGAACAGTATGTGGCCGGCTGGAAGTGCGATATGCACATTAATATAGCGGCATTTTTTTATGACACTGTATAACATTCATTCATTCATTCATTTTCTTCTCAGCTTAGTCCCTTTATTAATCTGGGGTCGCCACAGCGGAATGAACCGCCAACTTATCCAGCATTTGTTTTATGCAGCGGATGCCCTTCCAGCTGCAACCCATCTCTGGGAAACATCCATACACCCTCATTCACACTCATACACTACGGACAATTTAGTCTACCCAATTCACCTATACCACATGTCTTTGGACTTGTGGGAGAAACAGGAGCACCCTAAGGAAACCCGCGTGACCACGAGAAGAACATGCAAACTGCACACAGAAATGCCAACGGACCCAGCCGAGGCTTGAACCAGCGACCTTCTTGCTGTGAGGCAAACGTGCTACTCACTACGCCACCATGGCGCCCCTGTATAACAATAATTCATATTTTTACAGTACTGTGACGGTTGGGTTTAGGGGGTGGGGGTAAGCATTAAAAAATACAATTTATTGGGTAATTTAATAGATAACATAAATAATACTTGGTAAAACTACTGTTTTCAGGTTATTGTGATGGTTGGGTTTAAGGTTGGGGTGGTGGCAGACGACAATGAAATACAATGAATGGGAAATGTATTGAATAATGTAAATAATTCTCGTTAACTTCCGGCCGCAAACGTATCCGTTCTAGCAACTACCTCCTGGAACACCATCTCATTTTACTTCTCTGTGTCACTTATGGCTTTTTGGTATGAGAGCGCTTCTGGCTTCAAGTATGAATGGCATTCAATGAGGCGGCACGGTGGCTCAGTGCTTAGCACTGTCTCCTTACAGCAAGAAGGTCACTGGTTTGAGTCCCGGCTGGACCAGTTGGCTTTTCTGTGTGCATGTTCTTCCCGTGTGAATGTTCTCCCCGTGTCTGTGTGGGTTTCCTCTGAGTGCTCCGGTTTCCCCCACAGTCCAAATATATGCGCTATGTGAGTTGAATAAACTAAATTGATCGTAGTGTATGAGTGTGTGAAAGTGTTTATGGGTGTTTCCCAGAACTGGGTTGCAGCTGGAACTGCATCCGCTGCGTAAAACATATGCTGGATAAGTTGGCAGTTCAATTGGCTGTGGCGACCCCTAATAAATAAGGGATAAAGCTGAAGGAAAATTGATAAATGAATGATAACAGTCTTGGTGCTGTAGGGAAATTGGATGAACTAAATTGGCCGTAGTGTATGAGTGTGTGTGAATAAATGGGTGTTAATGGGTGTTTCCCAGTACTGGATTGCAGCTGGAAGGGCATCCTATGTGTAAAACATATGTTGAAATAGTAAGCGGTTCATTCCACTGTGGCGACCCCTCATGAATAGAGGGACTAAGCTGAAGGAAAACGAATGAATGAATGTTTTTATTGCATATAAAATCTGAATGTGTGAAAATAAAACCAGCTTTACCTAAATCACAAACAAACCTTTCCATTAATAGCCAATATTTGCTCTCCAAATGACAGAATGACCTTGTTAAGTTTACTTTTGTGTCCAAAAAAAAAGGTTTATAAGGTTATAAGGTATTAAGGTTATAAAGACATGGATGTAAAAATGTTAAAACAGCAGCAGAGTTCAGACCACTGTGTTGTACCAGACCAGCTATAACGAAAACGAACTTTAAACTTATTCCTTTAAACTTATTTTCTGAATAATGTGTTACTATTTGGTGCTCCATAATGCTCTGTATCAGAAAACAATAATAACTGACATACTTTTGGGCTAAAAAGTGTATATCATAACTCATTCATTCAAACATTCATTTTCTTTTCAGCTTAGTCCCTTTATTAATCTGGGGTAACCACAGCGGAATGAACTTATCCAGCATATGTTGGATGGATGCTGTGGATGCCCTTTTAGCAGCAACTATATCATACCTCCTGACACAAAAAGTAAAAAGAAAAATATACCAGAAAATATAACCAGCTTGAAAATATAACATTAGAATTATAATAATTTATTTTAATGTTTAAAAAAAATAATTTCTAAGACAAACTATTTCATGAGAACAAAGGTTTTTTCTTATTTAATTTGTAAATACAGTACCATAGTGCTCAAAATATCAAGTTATTAAAACTTGACAAGATGTTTTCAAAACGTGCCCTACTACATTTAACACATTAATTTGTTTTATGAACCATGGTTAACAAATTTATCCCACACTTTGAATTACTGCAAATTAGTTTTCAAAGTCAGTCATACTATATTAAGTGGCTTACAGGGTGAAAACCTCAAACAAAATAGTATCTGTCAGCTTTGGGTTATTGGAAAAACAGAACAACAAGATTCCTTTATGTGACTGTACTGAATTTTCAAGATTTGCAAATATCTCAGTAACACTTTTCATTACACTAATTTTAGTTGTTAGTTTAAGCCAAAAGAAGCTCTAAAGGGAGCATCAAAATATGTCTTAACAAATTCCTGTAATTTCAGCTCAAAATCCTCAAGAAAGTTTTACTTCACAAACTTGATTTTACCAAACCAGTGACAATGACAGTAAAGAATTAATAAAGATGCTGCAAATGGTTACATCCATCTCTCTAGCCTTTGTTGTGTGCTATAGCTACAGAACCTACAGCTGTAGTTACTTAGAGTAACTATGAAATTTGAAGACGGAGTGAGAATATGAACATGAATAAAGAGTGTCCTTGTATATATTATTCATAACTCACTTACCAATGCACTTTATGAAAAGATAAAAACCTGCATGGCTATTATCTGTCTCCAGATGGCTAGATGATAGCGTTTGCATGTTCAGCCGTTCAGAAATGCATAGCGATAATGACATTTAGCTGCTGACATTGTCTTAATGATGTCTTTATTCGCAATCAATCATTTTTCAGTTAATACTAAAGCAAAATTACCATAAACCAGGCTGTTTTGTGATAAAACAATAACACAGAAAACATAAATCCATATCCATTTACCTTCAGTCTACTTTGGCAACCGCTCTGCAGCTGCTGGTGACACGTTCCAGCTCGACAGCCTTAGAAACCTGCATCAGCGCCGTCACAAAGAGCTCTGCTGTCTTTAATTAGAGGAAATGTACGGATCATTATCCCGTTGGCCAATTAGCATTATTTAAATCAGTCATTGCAATTGTCAGTCATTAATCAGCACGTACTGAGGACTTTCTACATTTCGTCAAACCTGTCAGCTCACGTGGAGCTGAATTTCATCACCCTTATTATCGCACAATCACTTGACCTGGTCCAGAGCTCAGTTCCTGTGAATGGAGGGGACTAGAGCTAATTTCTCATTGTTCCATCTGCGCGACTAACAGTCTGGCTTTGAAAGCCTCTTTTATCTGAGAAAGGGTCTTTGTTTGCAGTGGTTTCAGAACTTGTGAAACTGTGAGGGGATTAAAGTTCCAAAGCTGAGTTTTGAGTAATGAACAGGAAAGATAAACCAATTATTCATTTTCTTGACAGTGTGAAATCTATAAAGAAGCGATTAGAGACATTTGAAAGTTTCTGCCCCTTACATTGGTTTTATGTCAACTCATTTTTTTTCTTGCCATTCCAAAATAACACCTACTTTTCATTATCACCGTCAATAATTGAAATGGATTTTTTTGCTTTTTAAATCCTACCACCCACCCCCGTCCCCCAGCCCTTCCTTTTTTTTTGACACTGTGTGCATGGTTACAAAGCTTAATCTATGATGACTGACAAAATAATCAGAATCTCGAAAATCAGCAATTTGCAAAACTAATACTGGGGATAGATGATTATAGATCCTTTTTCAAAATATGCGATTAACATCAGACTTTGTCAGATGAAGTTCCTGCTTTCAAATCATGTCTCATATTGACTGTGTCTTTGCACACATATTCATGTTTTCACTTATGATATGGGATTATTTGGCCTTTGGTTCGGCAATACTTTATGCTGTTGACAGCTTTTAGACATCCTGTTGACTTTAACAAGATTGTTCACCACCCAAAATGAAAAATATACTGTTTATTTACTCACCTTTCACTTGACCGTACGTACCTCTTAAGTTATTTTGAAAAATTTTGAAAACCCCATTAACTTCCATAGTATTTGTGTTTCTTACTGTCTTACAGTCACTGGTGTACAGTACATGTTTCTACCATTTTTCGAATGGATAGCTGCGTCCCAAATGACACACTATACACTATGCATTTATGCACTATGCACTTACACACTCAACAGCATAGTATATGTATGTAGTGTCGTCCCAAATGGAACACTAATGGCTTTTTACTAAGCGGAAGTTCAAACCGCTTCCCCAATGACGTTTGACGGTTGCCAAATTAGTGAAATAAATGACCAAAATACTGAATAATAGTTGCCATGAGGCGCCACGGTGGCACGTGAGTAGCACGTTCGCCGCACAGCAAGAAGGTCGCTGGTTCGATCCCCGGTTGGGGCAGGTCCCGGTTTGGGCCAGTTGGCATTTCTGTGTGGAGTTTGCATGTTCTCCCCGTGGTTGCGTGGGTTTGCTCTGGTTTCCCCCACAGTCCAAAAACATGCGGTACAGGTGAATTGGGTAAGCTAAATTGTCCATAGTGTATGTGTGCGAATGAGAATGTATGGATGTGTTTCCCAGAGATGGGTTGTGGCTGGAAGGGCATCCGCTGCGTAAAACAAATGCCGGATAAGTTGGTTCATTCCGCTGTGGCGACCCCGGATTAATAAAGGGACTAAGCCGAAAAGAAAATGAATGAATGAATGAGTTGCCATGAGTATAACCGCATTCACCATCGGGAGGCGCTATAATCACTCTCGTAGGAGAATTTTACTTTCACAGTCCAAAATAAATAAAGTTATCCAACATGTGCGCCCGATAGCCCCGCCCCTTGCGTTACGTGATCAATGCTGCGTTCGTTGAGTGGGTGAAGTGTCCATCATTACACACTTCATATTAACGGTGGAATGAGTGCATCACCTGGGTAATTAAAGTGCACTTATTATTTTTTGAGTTTTCAGTGTGAACGCACTACTTACACTATTTATACTTCAAAATGACGTAGAATAGTGCATAAGTATGCGATTTGGGATGCAGCTATTGTCTTTTGTGTTCAACAGAAAATAGCTGCGCCCCAAATCGCATACTTATGGAAACATGGAAACACGTGATGAGTATCTTTTTTGGGAGGTGAACTGTTCCTTTAAGAAGATTTTTAGTTGAAATTCAATTGGCTATTGACATTTCTTTGAGACGGAGAAACAAATATGCTGAGGCAGTTTAAAGCTAAAAGATCTGTCTGTTCAAAAAACTGAAGCCTACTGTATAATCCACATCCTCAGCAGGAGACCCCACAAAATAGACACTATAATGGTTTTGCAAATGCATATCTACTACTAATTTCTTCATTAACAGTCTTCTACTCATATTTAAATGAGAGGAGTGTTGACCATAAAAATTAAGTGTGACCTTCAGTCCTCCAAAAGAGTCCTGAAATCACCTTTTCAACATAATAGAAATATTGTACCCATCATATACTGTATCGAAAGAAAATCAAATCTTCTCATCTCAGCTCACATGATCTTCGAAATCATTGTGAACATGATGAGCTCTCGCTGCTTTCTGGTCACACTGTGCTTTTTTACTTCTTATGGAAAAATGAACTGGCCTATGGCAAGACGGGGAAAATTGAATCCCATGTGTGAAGCACGAGACACTGGACAACATAATACTATTACAGTATCAGAGCAAGAACCAATGTGCATTGAGCCTAATGATTGAATTAGTTTGACCTGGTTTTTAGATTAAACTGAAAATCTAGATGGATTGGTGCAGGCACAGTTTTATTTAATAGTTAATTCTACATTGAAGCAACGTATATAAACTACTTCAGGGCGCCACGGTGGCGTAGTGAGTAGCACATTCGCCTCACAGCAAGAAGGTCGCTGGTTCGATCCCCGGCTGGGCCAGTTGGCATTTCTGTGTGGAGTTTGCATGTTCTCCCCGTGGTTGCGTGGGTTTCCTCCGGGTGCTCCGGTTTCCCCCACAGTCCAAAGACATGCGGTACAGGTGAATTGGGTAAGCTAAATTGTCCATAGTGTATGTGTGTGAATGAGAATGTATGTATGTGTTTCCCAGAGATGGGTTGTGGCTGGAAGGGCATCCGCTGCGTAAAACAAATGCCGGATAAGTTGGCGGTGCATTCCGCTGTGGCGACCCCGGATTAATAAAGGGACTAAGCCGAAAAGAAAATGAATGAATGAATGAATATAAACTACTTCAAGAAAGCAAACAAACCTTTTTTTTTCCACGGAAACAACTGGTAGTATTACTAACATACTAAATAATAAGTTATGAATTCAATTACAGGGGAGGAACAGTGAATTTGTGGCAGCTTAGAAGAGATCATGAAAACTGGCCTCATTGGTGTAAAAAATGTCATAACATTAAACCTACTACTGCAAACATGACAGTCTATTTGTTAATTTGTCCACTACAATGTCATATTTTAAACTTTAGTTGATGTGTAGTGTAGCTGTGTGAACATAAACAACATCTCTGAATGTAAGATGCAAAAAGTTCAATGAAAAGGGAGACATTGGTTTTTACAGAGTTAGCTTAGCAAAGCCTACATCGAATGAAGTTTGGGGACTACAAAACAATACATCCTGGTTAACGATGTCATAAACCCTTCAGGTTACAAGCATACACCCCACGCAGTGAAGGGGAGTGGCCAGATGTGCTGGATCTGATCCGTGAATCTCAGCACATTATGTTAGCTGACCAATCAGAGCCTCTTAAGGGCAGGTTTTTGGAGGAACTAGGAAATATGACAGGCGTTTTCATGTTAGCTGAGTAGCAGTATAAAACCAAAATAAGATATATGAACGAATAACGTGATTTTTCACAAATGAAGCATGAGCACACATTGCTTTGCATGCAATAAACACAATCAAGCTTTAAAAATACTCTCTGGACCACCCCTTTAAGAGAAAAACAGTAAGCATAAGCTCACTGAAATTGGGCAGTTAAAATAACATGTCTACGTGCGTTTAATTAATTGCATTGTGACATAAAATAAATAAAAACAGAAATTATCAAAAATATATTATTAACAAATAAATCATGACTTTTGACTTTGTTTTACTCTTTATTTCTTATAAATACACACACACACACACACACACACACACACACACACACACACACACACGCACGCGCACACACACACACAGAGAGAGACAAGCATGATGTGTAAACTCATGCACGCACACAAAAACATAAAGTATTGTATACTGATAAAAAAGGCTTAAACACACATACCTCTTAAACAGCAGAAATTTGTAGATGGGATTAGCCATAGTTTCGATTAGTTGTGCCATTTTATTACTTCATTTTTGCTATTCATTTAAAAAATAAATAAAGAAAGAAATAATATACTTCAATGACATATTCAAGATAATTTTGTTTACCTGCAGATTGCATTACATATTGTAAAAACATAAAAACATTAAAAAACACAATGAAACATAAACATTCATTCATTTATTCATTTTCTTTTCGACTTAGTCCCTTTATAAATCTGAGGTCGCCACAGCGGAATGAACCACCAACTTATCCAGCATATGTTTTACGCAGCGCATGCCCTTCCTGCTGCAACCCATCACTGGGAAACACCCATACAAACCCATTCACACAAATGCACTACGGACAATTTAGCCTACCCAATTCACCTATACCACATCTTTGGACTGTTGGGAGAAACCAGAGCACACAGAGGAAACCCACGCGAACACGAGGAGAACATGCAAACTTCACACAGAAATGCCAACTGACCCAGCTGAGGCTCAAACCAGGGACCTTCTTGCTGTGAGGCGATTGTGCCACTAACAATTAGAAACAATAATATGAAACCCAAAACATCCCTATGTTATGCAGTTTTATATAGAGTATATAGTTACACTACCATAGTCAAGTTATGTTATTGAGAAACCTGGACATTACACTTAAACAATGCTTCACGTATTGAAAATACAAATTGTGACCCATACTTGGAATTTGTGCTCTGCATTTAACCCATTCAAGTGCACACACACCACAGTGATCACACGCTTGGAGCAGCAGGTAGCAATTGCTGCAGTGCCTCGGGAGAAGTTGGGGGATCAATGCCTTGCTCAAGGGACTCACCTCAACCGTGGTATTGAGGGTGGTGAGAGTGTTGGTTATTCACTCTTATCACCAACAATCCCTGCTGGAGCCGGGACTCGAACCTGCAACCTTCCGATCACAATAAGCAACAGGCAACATAACATTGTTTTTGTATTTTGACCAGCGGCACATATAGGTACTGTAGATTTTAATGAGCCTGGGTTGCTTGTTCATGCTAGAAATGAAACAGTGACATGGGTCAGTACTGTCTAGTAAAACACATCAACTTTTATTAACAGTTCAAAAGGGACTTCACCCTATTCATAAGAATCCGTTCCCTCATACTGTACTACCTGATTAACGAATCAGAGCATTGGATTTGGAATTCACTTTACTAGTTGTGAGCATAGAAAGTTCAAAAGCACACGTCTCTGAAGCAATCTCTTCAATTATGAATTATTCACCAGATATTATTCCAAAGGTCATCTTATAGTAATTAGTATCCTGCTGTAGACTAAACAGCCTCAAGGAACCTGATGGCCAGTTTAATTACAATTTATAATGAGCATGCTGTTTGACACCCCCTATATGTTCAACCGACAGCCTCTGCAGATGGTACTTTGAAAACGAGGTGCGTTTCCACTAAAGAAACATATTTGCAAAGTTAACAAGTGTTCTTGAAGCCGGCCACGAATGAACAATAAGAAGGTGTGAGTTGCTTGCAAATGGCCACTTCAATCAATTTCCTATTCTGAGGCATTTTTCACAATCTCGCCGGCCGGTCTCATAGCGTATTGTATTTTCAGCTTTTGCCAGAGACAAATTACAAATGGCTTGCTCTGTGATTCAATAGTAACTTTGTTATTACTTTGTCACCGCACCGGTTTAAACTCTCACTCGTTCTGTCTTCCTGTATTCGCTTCTGATTTCAAAACTATTGCTAGATTTAAACGCTGGGTCAACACGGCAATGAGACATAAGCCACGGAGCTGCACTAACTTCAGCAACCCACTTGAGCAAAAGGAAAAAGCTGAAGATCTTCAGTGGCGATGTGATGACCCCATCTAGACGTCCTTGATGAGATACTCTCTCTGTACACATAAGCCGCCTTTCGCCAGCCGCAATGTCACCGCACAGTAACCTCAAATCTAGCAACTCGTTTAGCTTCTGTTCTCAGATCGCTACATCTACAGGGACTTACCTTGAGCAGGAGGGGACACCGAGGTGGGCTTTAGCCACACAATCAGTCTGGCCAACACTGTCTACAGGTGAAGCTGCGGCCACATTATACTTGGGACCTGCAAAATATTTTAAATGGATGATGCAATGGTCAAAACATCATTTCATATAAATATAAGAAATAATGATCAAAATCGATATGTAAAATATACATTCAGAAACAGAATAAGAATCAGTTTTATTGCCAAGTGTGCTTCACACACAAGGAATTTGCTTTGGCTACAGAAGCTTCTAGCGTACATAAATTGACAAGTGACAACACAAAATAAATATGAAAATAGACATTAAACAGAGATGCAGTGAGTCCAAAAATATCTGGATGTTGAAATGTATGTACAGATTTGTTATAAATATACAGGTTATAAGGTGCTGTGTACAAATGCGTAAGGAGAACTATTGCATTGTATATTGTTATAAGGTGCTGTGTACAAGTGCGTATGAGAAAGTATTGCACGTTTATTGCACAATAAGAAAATATTTAACTGTTCATGAGGTAGATGGCCTGAGAAAAGAAACTTTTCCTGTGTCTGGCTGTTTTTGTGCTCGGTGCTCTGTAGCGCAGACCAGACTGTTACAGTTCAAACAGGAAGTGTGCTGGGTGCGAGGCGTCCAGGGTGAATTTGCGAGCCCTTTTACTCACTCTGGAAGAGTACAGTTCTTGAATTGTAGGAAGGGTAGTGCCAGTTATTTGTTCAGCAGTCCGGACTATTCGCTGTAGTCTTTGGAGGCCGGTTTTGGCAGCTGAGCCGAACCAATACATACAGTATATACACTCTGAGAAATAAAAGTATGAGAAATTTTAGTACACATTTGTACCTAAAGTCTTCATATTGATACCTTCACGGTATTTATAATGTACGCATCAGAATTTCAAGAGGTATACTTTTGCACTTTTTAGTTACTAATATGTCCCTTTGAGATACCAATATGGACCCTTTAGCTACAAATTTGTACCTTCTGTAAAGGTACCGCCTCAGTGACAACCCTGTACCCTGTAATTTGTGAGAGTGTATGTAAAATTATGCAATCTACTCATCTCCTTTGCAGTGTTGCAATCAGAGATTTATGGTGCACACTTGGCTGATGCGATTGTTAAATGAGCCATCTGAAATTTGCACCAAATATGAGGACCAAGACTGCTGGAAAGAAGAGTCGACTAAAATATAGTATGTTCACTTCACAGACCAAAGGTGTCTATAAGCAAATCAAAAGCAAGACATGATGTTGCAAGATACAACCATAAAAAGAGAATGCTCAAGCTTACCTTTTTTATTTCATCATGGTTGTCATGTTGCACGTCTTACAACAGATATTCATATCTGTGCAGCTTTATCTGGTGCAGTTTTGACTCCATTCTGACACATTTTTGAGTGGGTACAGCAGTTAAAATATCCATATACAAATTACAGACGGTAGATCACTTCAGCATCCTTTTTTAATTTCATCTTGTTCTTGAAGATTTTTACTATGCATTGAAATGGTGATATTTTAGGAGTTATAATATGCACAGATTTGTTTACTTTACTAATTTATTAACATCTGTCTGCATCAATTATGTCTGTTTATTAGCTAGAATAGCCGATATGTAGCTTTTCGAGCTAGTTCTACAGGAATACCTAAACACGTCACTCATCACAATCAGTTCCAACCAATAGCTACGAGACACAAAGACTACCTAATGTCACGTTACTCATCACATTCAGTTCCAACCAATAGCTACGAGACACAAGGTATACCTAATGTCATGTCACTCATCACAGTCAGTTCCAACCAATAGTCACAAGACACATGGAATATTTAAGTTGTCCATTCATTTCATTTATTTGGTTGCAGATACTGACGCAGATGTTCACCCACCATCCTCCCCACCTCTACCAGGTTGGCCTTGTCTGGGGGCGTAGGCTCCGTCCCAGCCTTCGTCCTTGGCAGTCAGAGCTGGATCTAAAGGCTTCTAATTCAAGCCACGGACGGGGTCTCCGCCAAAGAAATTCTATGATTTGTTAAACGATTCTTTTGTCAAATAATACTCGGCAAATAAATGTAATTCAGTATTTATCTCTCTGGTCTTTCTGGTAGAATTTGTGGTTGTCATTGAACAGGTGTTAACTAATGTTAACTAATACAACCTGAAGGCCCGTGCACACCAAGACGTTTTTGCTTGCGTTTTCGGTCAACGCTTAACGCCTCGTGACTAAATTAGGGGCATCAATGTGATTGTGTACACCAACGCGCAAAACGCCAGCCGTAAAAGCGTCATTTTTAAAGAAACACCTCATGCTTGTTTTTTAGCTTTGACGCACCGCCTCAAAACCTTCTCCACCAATCAGATTGGCACTTTTGTTCACGTGTACAGAGCCGCTGAAGTTACAGTAAACACCCCTTGGAGGCGCTCAAGCGCAAAACTGTCAGTGCGAGCGCAAATTGAAGAAGATGGCCCGAGGGAATATGAACGTGGAGCTGCTTATTGCACTGGTGAACAATAATCATTTCTTCATCGCTAGCTGCTACTGCTACCATCCATGCTTTGCCAATTGCCAACAACAAGCGTGTCAACTTTCTCTTGTCTTCTTCTGTGTAACAAGCAGGTATCAGAAGCTTGGCGCCACCTTGTGCGCCATCTAACGTCAAGGAGTGATTTTGCATACTCTTCTGCTCGACGCCAGAGAAATCGCTTGGGCTTGAATGCGGAAAAACGTCTCGAAAAACGTTGGCGATAAACGCAAACGAAAAGTGTCCCGGTGTGTACGAGCCTTTAAGGCCCGTGCACACCGAGACGTTTTTTGCTCCTGTTTTCGGGCGACGTTTAACGCATCATGGATAAAATAAAGGGCGCTGATGTGATTGTGCACACCAACACGCAAAACGCCCCGCGTCAAAACTTTCGCCACCAATCAGATCGGCACTTTTGTTCACGTGTACAGAGTCGCTGAAGTTACAGTAAACACCCCTTGGAGGCGCTCAAGCGCAAAACTGCTAATGCGAGCGCAGATGCCTAGAGGCGATATGATTGTGGAGCTGGTTATTGCACTTGTGAACAATAATCATTTCTTCATTGCTAGCTGCTTCTTGAACCATCCATGCTTTGCCGATCACAACAACAAGCGTGTAAACTTCCTCATTTCTTTTTCTGTGTAACAAGCGGGTGTCAGAAGCTTGGCGCCACCTGTGCGCCATCTAACGTCAAGGAGTGATTTTGCATACTCTTCTGCTCGACGCCAGAGAAAAATCGCTTGGGCTTGAATGCGGAAAAACGTCTCAAAAAACGCAGACGATAAACGCAAAAGAAAAGCGTCCCGGTGTGTACGAGCCTTTATTGTAACAAAATCACTGTTTCAGTATCCATATTAACAAGACGTGACACTGCAGAAATATACATATCTTTCAAATGATATGCATTGAGAAACTGAAAAGCTGTAAGAAAATGGCATATAAACACTTTCCGCCATGACCTTCGTGGAACACCTAAAAAGCATTAAAAGTAACTGGTTTGCTGTCTCACGATTTCATTCATTGCTTTAGCTTTCAGAAGCAAACTTTAAACAGACTTCTCTGACAGTCGAAATTGCATTACATTGCGAAAGTGTGGACATGGTGGAGGACCACAAGGGTTTAGGGTGCCATTTGGGATTGGGCTGAAGTTGTTTCTCATTCTGCTGCATTCCAAATTCCACCCTGTCCAACTGTTACAACATTATTGGTATCCAAATAAACATTTACCAGATGACATCCCTGGATTACCACAGTGTCAGCTATCTGCAAAATCAGTTCTACCAGAAAGATTCAGAGAGAGGGTTTACGTGGTATTTATTCCATTAAGGATAAACAGATGGTAGCGAATTACAATTTATGCCTAGTTGAATGGAAAAGTTATTTAAAGTAGGCCATGTCGTGTTCCTGCCTAAAGATGAAGACCGGGCAGAGCTATCTCCAATTTGAGGGACAGGGATGAAGGGAATTGCATCATCAACTGCAAACATAATAGAGAAAAATAAGTACTTATATACTAGGTTTAAGCACTGACTGGCCAAGTTATCATTGACCAGTAACAGTACCACAGATATTCCATATAATAGCAATCAAAGTATCTCAACTGAGGCAGAAGTGCTCTCAGGCACCAGTTTTCAGGAGAGTGCTGACTTTTCAGCTGGCTAAAATTGATTTGCTGGACACGTACCCTCATGCTTGAACTTTCTGAATAGCAGCCATGTTGTCAGCCATCTATGTCATTTAAATTTGAGGCTTCTAATGAAGTTTTGTAATATATAACTATGTAAGAGCTAGACAGAGCCCAAGCGCTCTGCTTTGTGTCTGTGAAGTGGGACAGTTTTTTTTACCGTATCTTATAAACCTGTCTGAGTGCCAACAAAAATGTATTGAAGCTTAATCATTTTATTAAATAAACGGATGTGTTATGTTATATCATTCATTCATTCATTTTCTTTTCGGCTTAGTCCCTTTATTAATCCGGGGTCGCCACAGCGGAATGAACCGCCAACTTATCCGGCATTTGTTTTACGCAGCGGATGCCCTTCCAGCCACAACCCATCTCTGGGAAACACATCCATACATTCTCATTCGCACACATACACTATGGACAATTTAGCTTACCCAATTCACCTGTACCGCATGTCTTTGGACTGTGGGGGAAACCGGAGCACCCGGAGGAAACCATGCAAACTCCACACAGAAATGCCAACTGGCCCAACCGGGACCTGCCCCAACCGGGGATCGAACCAGCGACCTTCTTGCTGTGAGGCGAACGTGCTACTCACGCGCCACCGTGGCGCCCTATGTTATATCATGTAACATGGAATTTAAATTATCATGAATGTGTATTCATTAGTTAACATGAACATCTGTTAAGCATTGTTAAATGTTTTGCTAATATTAACTAAGCATATAGTAATGTTTTAGTATATACATTAGTTATGTCCAATGCGCAATGTACTGTGGGCAATATCAGTGGTAAGATTATGGACACTTCTACACAACAATTTTTCCAAAAATAGTAAACCATTTGGGACATATTATTTCTGTTTTCAAATACTATTTAGGACAGATAGTATGCAAATTGGGATGCAGCAACACTCTTGAAGGATTAGAAACAACTATTTCCTGACTTATTTGCCGATTTTTTTATTTTTATTTTTTTTATTATTTTTATTTATTTATTTGTCATGCTGTTTATGTATTCTTTTTAGATTAATTACTTTGCAAGTTGCAAGTTTGGGTGTTGACTCATTGTACCAGTTTTGAACCAGATTTAATAAGACGGCTGAGAGTCCAAGAAACACCTTTGAGTATAAAACAGATTTAACTTGGTGTATGCGTGTTCTGTTTATTTGTGGACCATTTTTACAGGTAATATAAAGTAATGTAATGTAATATGTATTTATATAGCACAATTTACTGTGTATGGCCATACATCCAAAGTGCTTCACAATCATGAGGGGGGTCTCTCCACACGACCACCAGTGTGCAATATCCACTTGGATGATGCTACTGCAGCCACAGGACAACGACGCCAGTGCGCTCACCACATACCAGCTATTGGTGGAGTGGAGAGACAGCGATACAACCAATTGGGTGGATGGGGATGATTGTGAGGCCATGATTGGTAAGGGCCAATGGAGGGAATTTGGCCAGGACTTAACAAGAAGTTCCATGAGGTTTTTAATGACCACTGAGAGTCAGGACCTCAATTTAATGTCTCATCAGAAAGACGGCGCCCACTGACAGTATAGTGTCCCCCCCCCCCTGGGGCATTAGGACTCACACAGACCACAGGTTGAGCGCCCCCTGCTGGCTTCACTAACACCACTTCCAACAGCAACCATCCAGGTACTGAGCTCAGCCCTGCTTAGCTTCAGTGAGTAACCGGTCTTGGGCTGCAGGTTGACATGGCTGTGGCGGGGTCCGGGATCTTAGTAGAAAATATGACCCTACCTCTGTGTACCCATTTGGAAATTGTCTATCTTTAACCAATCAGGTTAAAACACCTATATTTGTGACATGGTTAGTGAGGCATATTACAGTCATCGGAAGGCGCCGAAGAATGGCAGCCTCGGTGCGAAGCTCCCCAGCTGTTGCAATGTTTTTGTTTGTATTTCCTGTTTTGTGTTCATCCAACATGATCAGTTATACCAGGGATGAGCTGCTGAACATTCTGCAGTGCACACCAATTGATCACCAGCCGGTTCTTGACTTCTCCGGCGTTTTGCAGAGCGTTGTCCTCGGCGGCGCGGCATCTCTATGGCGCTACAAGACGCGCAGGCGGGGAAAGCGAGCCGGCGCGCTCATCAAAAACAGACTACGCGGTTTCAGAATGCCGCTTCCTAGCATTCATCTCGCGAATCTACGCTCTCTTCCTAACAAAATGGAGGAATTACTTCTGCTCACACGCATAAATAAGGACTTTAACAACTCTGCTGCGCTGTGCTTCACAGAAACCTGGCTTAACGAAGCCATTCCGGACAGCGCACTACAACTACCGGACTTCCAGCTGTACAGAGCAGATCGCGACACGGAGGCAACGGGGAAAACGCGCGGTGGAGGGACATGCTTTTACATCAACAGGAGGTGGTGTACGGATGTAACTGTGTTAAAGAAGATGTGCTGTCCTGACGTGGAAGTGCTTTTCATTAACTGCAAGCCGTTCTACTCGCCGCGGGAGTTTTCCTCGTTTATCCTGACCAGTGTTTACATCCCACCGCACGCGACCGTGAGTACTGCTCTTTCACTACTGGCTGATCTAATCACAGAGACAGAACAGAAACACCCAGACTCTGTTTTTATCATTCTTGGGGACTTTAACCAGGCAAAACTCACACATGAGCTGCCCAAATTCAGACAGCACATTACATGCCCTACCAGAGACAATAACATTCTGGACCATTGCTACACAACAATAAAAGATGCATATCGCTCCGTGGCCAGAGCAGCTCTAGGACTCTCTGATCACTGCCTGGTTCATCTTATACCAACTTACAGGCAAAAACTTAAAACTACTAAGCCAGTATTAAGGACTGTTAAGAGATGGACCAACGACACAGAGCAGGTCTTACAAGCTTGTTTTGAATGCACTGACTGGAGTGTTTTTGAAGCTGCAGCCACTGACCTGGATGAGCTCACAGAGACCGTAACATCCTA
Source organism: Danio albolineatus (assembly GCA_903798035.1). NCBI lineage: Eukaryota > Metazoa > Chordata > Actinopteri > Cypriniformes > Danionidae > Danio > Danio albolineatus. Next base: position 5,312,743 of record CAIGQQ010038942.1, read on the forward strand.
CATTAGTTTCTGTGAGGAGTTATGCATCCCTACCAGGACCTACTTATCATTTAACAACGATAAACCATGGTTCACACCAAAACTTAGACAGCTTCGTCAGGTCAAAGAGGATGCCTACAGGAGTGGGGACAGGATTCTCTACAACAAGACCAGGAACACTTTAACAAAGGAGATTGGTCTGGCTAAAAAGAATTATGCAAAAAAGCTGGAAAACCAGTTTTCTGCTAACGACCCTGCATCAGTGTGGACTGGTCTGCGAACCATCACGAATTTCAAATCATCTCCCCCCAGTATCGATGGCAGTAAACTTCTCGCTAACGACCTGAACACGTTCTACTGCAGATTCGACACCTTCGACCACCAGACACCCTCTACACAGCCATCAACACCTCTAGCCACCTCCAGCCAAATCCGCCCTGACCATCTTTATACACAGCCATCAACACCTACAGACATCTCCCTCTCCCCCCCTGATCTTCAGATCAGTGTGGATAATGTGCGTCAGGTCTTCAGTAAGCAGAAGAGAAGGAAAGCGCCAGGCCCAGACGGTGTCTCACCAGCCTGTCTGAGAACCTGTGCTGACCAGCTGGCCCCCATTTTCTCGCAGATCTTCAACAGATCATTGGAACAGCGCATAGTTCCATCCTGCTTCAAACGCTCCACCATCATCCCAATCCAGAAGAAACAAAAGATCACCGGACTCAACGACTACAGACCTGTTGCCTTAACATCTGTGGTCATGAAGTCATTTGAAAGACTGGTTCTAGCATATCTGAAAGACATCACCGGACCTTTGCTGGACCCCCTGCAGTTTGCCTATAGAGCAAACCGGTCTGTGGATGATGCAGTCAACATGGGGCTGCATTATACCCTACAACATCTGGACAAACCAGGGAACTATGCAAGGATTCTGTTTGTGGACTTCAGTTCTGCCTTTAACACCATCGTCCCATCACTGCTCGAGCACAAACTGACCCAGCTCTCTGTTCCTAGCTCTGTCTGTCAGTGGATCACCAGCTTTCTGACAGATAGACAACAGCTAGTCAGAATGGGCAAAATCATGTCTGACAGCCGCACCATCAGTACTGGTGCCCCCCAAGGATGTGTTCTCTCCCCACTGCTCTTCTCCCTGTACACCAACGACTGCACCGCAAAAGACCCCTCCGTCAAGCTCCTGAAGTTTGCGGACGACACTACTGTTATCGGCCTCATCCGGAACGGTGACTAGTCTGTATACAGACAGGAGGTGGAGCGGCTAGCTTTATGGTGCAGATACAACAATCTGGAGCTGAACACGCTCAAAACGGTGGAGATGATAGTGGACTTCAGGAGAAACCCCCCTGCACTCCCCCCGCTCACCATCATGAACAGCACTGTGGCTGCAGTGGAGTCATTCAGGTTCCTGGGCACCACCATCTCTCAGGATCTGAAGTGGGACACTCACATAGACTCTATTGTAAAGAAAGCCCAGCAGAGACTGTACTTCCTCCGTCAGCTGAGGAAGTTCAACCTGCCACAGGAGCTGCTCGTGCAGTTCTACTCAGCTGTCATCCAGTCCATCCTCTGCACTTCAATCACCGTCTGGTTCGGCTCAGCAGCCAAATCTGACCTCCGTAGACTCCAGCGAATAGTCCGGACTGCTGAACGAATAACTGGCACTACCCTTCCTACACTTCAAGAACTGTACTCTTCCACAGTGAGTAAAAGGGCTCGCAAAATCACCCTGGACGCCTCACACCCAGCACACTTCCTGTTTGAACTGTTACCGTCTGGCCGGCGCTATAGAGCACCGAGCACAAAAACAGCCAGACACAGGAAAAGTTTCTTTCCTCAGGCCATCTACCTCATGAACAGTTAATATTTCTCCTATTGTGCAAGAAATGTGCAATACTTTCTCACACGCACTTGTACACAGCACCTAATAATAATATACAATGCAATACTATCCTTACGCATTTGTACACAGCACCTTATAACAATATATAATGCAATACTTACTCTTTTGCACACAGCACCTTATAACCTGTATATTTATAACAAATCTGTACATACATTTCAACATCCAGATCGTTGGACTGCATCTCTGTTTAATGTCTATTGTCTTTTATAATATTTATTCTGTGTTGTCACTTGTCACTTTATGTACACTGGAAGCTTCTGTAGCCAAAGCAAATTCCTTGTTTGTGTGAAGCACACTTGGCAATAAAACTGATTCTGATTCTGATTCTGATTCTGAGTATAATTGTTATCGTTTTGAGATTGTGAGCAGAGCAGCCTACAAACTCTGGCTCTTCTTCATCTGACAGACTGGTCAATTTGGGGTTAAAGCTGTTGGTTCTTCAACAACACAAACATTCATTCATTCATTTTCTTGTTTAGTCCCTTATTAATCTGGGGTCGCCACAGCAAAATGAACCACCAACTTATCCAGCATATGTTTTTACGCAGAGGATGCCCTTCCAGCTGCAACCCATCTCTGGGAAACATCCATACACACTCATTTACACTCATACACTAAGGACAATTTAGCCTACCCAATTCACCTGTACCACGTCTTTGCACCCGAAGGAAACCCACGCGACCACGGGGAGAACATGCAAACTCCACACAGAAATGCCAACTAACACAGCCGAGGCTCGAACCAGCGACCTTCTTGCTGTGAGGCAAACGTGCTACTCACTACGCCACCGTGGCGCCACAACACAAACATATCAGGTGTAAATATAGTTCAGGGTGAAAAAATGACTTGTTTTGTTTTGACCAGTTGTTTGCTGTTGACTCAGGGAAGTGTGCTCCTTAATCTTACAGCAGTATTTGATACCGTACGGTTGAAAATGAAATTATTTTAGAGCATTTGAGTCGGTGGGTGGACATGGGAACGAGGGAATGGTTTTATTTTTTATTTAAAGGACAGAAGTTCTGTAGTCCAACTGGGAAATTATTTCTCAGATTTGGTAGTGTGTGTACTTTATGTAGGAATCCGCAGGGGTCAGTTCGGGGGCTTATATTGTTTTCTTTCTAAATGTTAACTCTCAGCCTTATTTGTGGACAATACTGTATGATATCAATTTATCAATGTTATACAGGCAACACACAACTGTCCTGTATTTTCCAATGAAGGTAGATGATGGCACTACATTAAAGCCTCTGATGAGGTGAAATTAAATAATAAAAACAACTAAAACTAAAGATAAGACATAACATCTAGTGTTTCACTGCAGTACATCACAACAAATATACTTTATCATCTAGACCAGGGGTGCTCAATCCTGGTCCTGGATACCTACCTTCCTACAGAGTTCAGCTCCAACCCTGATCAAACACACCTGAACCAATTAAATAGGACCTGAACAGCGCTTGATAATTACAGGCAGGTGTGTTTGATATGGGTTGCAACTGAAATCTGCAGGAAGGTAGATCTCCAGGACCAGGATTGAGCACCCCTGATCTCGACCATCTTGCTTCTAATGTAGGCTACTTAAGCAAGCCAATAATTTCTGAAGTATATTTGAATCAGAGCGCACATTTGAAGAGCATGCAAGCTGGTGGTGAAGGTTGTTTTCTTTCATTTTAAGAACACTGCAAAACTAAAAAGCTTTTTGTCTTTTAATGATTTGAAGCAAGTTATACAGGCTTTTATATTTTCAAGGTTGATTTATTGTAATGCTTTGTATCTGGGGCTTTCTCTAGGTTTCTTGAATCATCTTTAAATTCTATAAAATTCAGCAACAAGACTGTTCATTGGGGCCTAGAAGCAGGTCTGTGTGGACTTCCAGTTCATTTCAGGGTGCAATTCAAAACTTTAATGTTTGTTTTAAATTCCTTACATGACATGACTACTAATTATACATATATTGGATCTTATTTAGATTCATAAAGTGTCAAGACACCCAAGGGTAACACCAAAATCTGATCTAAAGTTCAAATCACCCCAAATCCTGCCTAAAGTGCTGCAACTCTTTTTGTAATAAACTGGCTTTTCAATAGTCATTGCACTGCATTGGGTAATTTTAAATGAACGATTAAATTAAGTGCATAATTTGTGAAAGGACCTTACCATGAGCTTTCATTCCCAGTCTCCTGCATTCACATGTATGAATGGGAGTCAATGGAAAGAGATGTGTAGCGTGACAGCCCCTAAAAGAACTAAAATAGCCATGTTTAAAGTGGTATTAGTCTCCTAGTCCACAGCTGGAGCCACCACAACAAAACTGGGTTGATTAGCTCTATGCTAGCCAGTCATGTCTCATTCATCTAATAAAATGGCCATGGGGAATAATGCCTGGAAAGTGTGCTAGGGCTCTCTGCATGTGTGACTGTAAGACCCCATCCGTACCCTTTCGCCCATTACCTTTTCTCATGTTCCCCCATGCATATCAGCCCATTGTCACAGCCACTTAATGTCTCCACATGTGCTCTTTGGTCACAAGCTCCAAAAAATACAGTTTAATGCAATGTACTGACGCATTTCTGCCCTCTTATGCAGACAAACAAAATAGCCCTGCTATATTGATAGATCACTCACAACTGAAAATCTGTCATCGTTTTTACACACTTACAGCATTGTAAATGCTATATGAAGACATTCTGAAGAATTCATTTCGTCCATAATATGAAAGTCAACAGGATCTAAAACTGGTGTGAAATGATTTGATGCACATTCCACAAACTTTATTTATTTAAATTTTTTAATTTGTTTGTTTGTTTTGTTTTTGTGTCTGTTACAGTAGTTAGTTAGTTAGTTACTCACTCAGTCAAATCTTGTTTTAGGGACATTATGTTGGTTTACAAGACATGAAACGTGCAAGTAGAATTAACTGGAAATTTTTTTGGCTATCGTTTTATAGTTTTAAATATGAAATATTTATAATATATAATAACGTGACCATATAACATAAAATATAACAAGCCCAAACAGAGCCTACAGACATTTCTTGCTAGTTCTGCACAGAATTTTGTAAGAAGTTCCGCAGATTTAGGTGGGGTAATTTTTAGAGTATACAGGAGTAACTAAAAACTTAACACATATAAAATAAACTTTGATTTAAGGATTATGCAAATTCAAATGAAAATTCAATTAAAACCACTTTTTCGGTAAACAAAGTAGGTCTCTCAAATAATATATCTACTTATAGACCAAATACTACATTACAAACTGTACGGTACATAAAGCATATAAACATTTGCATTTTAGATCACATTGCATCTACATGCCAACTAATTCTCAGTAGACTATAAGTAGACTGTTAGATTGGTGTTAGGATTGGGGTTAGGGCTAACGTAAGTTGACATGTATTTGCGAAGTTTCTTATTGTCAGTTAAATGTCTGTTGAATGTCTGTATGAATAGATATTAAGCAGACAGTCTAATACTCAAACAAACCATTAAAATAAAGTGTTACCCCATTTAATTTAACAATAATACTGCAACTAATATATAAACTGAATAAATATACACACACGTTTACATACGTAAATAAACTGACTGAATTAGATGCAGATTTTGTGTGGGCCCATATAACTAAATGTAGTTTAAATTGAAAGTGTTAAAATTACTAAAACTAAAATACAAAAAGACAAAAAAAATAAAATCATTCAAAAATAATACATTAGAATAAAACTGAACATAAAATAAACAGCTAATTTTTTTTTTTTAAATAGTTTATGCTAATATGACTGCATTTATGAAACTTTACAAATTTCGTCTCCATTGACTAAATTGTATCGACAAAAAACAGTGACAAACAGGCCAAACACTTTACTCAAAATGTCTTATTTCTGTATTTTGCAGAACAAAAGATAATTCTACAGGAGCAACATGAGTGCACAGTAAATGATGACCAAATTCAAATGTTAGAGTTCACTGTCCCTTTAAATGTAGCATCTGCATGCTGTTAAACTCCAATTTCTTTTCTGCTGCTCTATCTGCATTGCAGTCTGGATGCTGAGCATTTTTTTTTTTTTTTGACTAACGAGGGAAAGGAAGGATAATTGAGCTCAGCCCTATATGAAAGCTCACACTCATATACACATACATGCTCGTCAAGCGTCAAAAATGTAAAGCCAGCAGAAAAAGAGTATAACTAGACGGTTCAGCAAAATGTTGAGGAACTTACAGTCCTGTAGGTAGACCCTTTTGCTTGGATAATCTTTATTCATTTGCTTTTTTAAAGCTCCGTTTTTTTTTGCCCCCACCTCTGTCTTGGGCCTGGTCCAAAGCTGCAGTCCTGGCACATTTGCAGAGCACATAATGGTGGTTATATGCCCAGATCCACCAATTATTCTTGAGCTCACCTAGGTGGCCTCTTCTCTTTTTAAGTGAAATCTCTCAGGTGCGTTTCCGAAGCCCACTTTCTACTGAATCAATGACTCTAACAGCTGTATAACTGCTATTGTCTGTGCAGACGGACTTAATCAAGACTTTCCTTGTCTGCAAATAGAGTGTTTCGTATGCATATTGCTCTCTTTGCCTAATAGAAGCTGTTCCATAACCAAACCACGTCTCTTTTTTGCTCTTCTTTCTTTTGTTAGTATTCTCCACCACCACCTGCTTTCAAACATCAAGGCTTTTCAGTTCATAAAATAAAAAAAAGAAGGATTAAAGTGTTTTGAAATGATAGGACACACAACAGAGTGTCTAAAGATACACAATATTTAATGGTTCAAGAAAAAATCCAAGACAAGAAAAAACATTACACCAAATGTAAATGAGCGTGTACTTCTTTTTTCTCTTTCTTTTCTTTTCTTTTCATTTCTTTTTTTTTTTTACTTCTAGGAGTATTTTACAGGGTATGATAGCAAGATATACTTCAGTTGTTTAACAGTGTTCAGTTCTTGACTGCTGGCACATAAAAGCTCCCCTCCAAAGAAAGAAGGAATTGTGAAACACAACAAACGATGTTTTAAATTACAAGCAGATTTAATATATCAGCAGTTTCATATTCTTTTCTTTCAGATTCTATACAAGATACATAGTGTGTACATACATTATCCGGCCGGTTTTGTGCCAGTATACATACATGCACACACACAAACGTACGCGCACACATATAATATTATACAGTATGCATATGTTTTAAATACATTACAACAGAGATTGTCCTCATTTTTCATGATATTTTTGTCTTTTATAAACTAGTATAAACCACTTTTCCTTTTGTTTACATGGTAAAATTTGTTTCCCACGGGATTACTGCTAAGTATATCTATGTACACTTTGCTCTTTTTTAATCTTTTCTTTTCTATAATAATGGTGAGAATTGATTTGATATGTGTATCGACGTGTTGGGCGTTGAAAGTGTGTTGCCATTATGATCCTTCATACTAACCATAACACATCCCGAGAGAGATGCTGAGCATATGACAGCACAGCTACTGATCGGTTGTCAGAACAGGAGTTCAATGCTGATTCAGGAAACGTTTATCTTCAACTCCATACACTTTTAAAGTCTACTTGAAATATGTCAAGACCAAGCAACTTTCTCTTTGTCAGTGCAGTTCTTGGCTTTCTATCGTATGAATCCCCGATTTAAGTAAAAATATTTTACTGAAGAAAAGGAAGAAAATAAATAAAAAACAGAAGTCAGCAATTACTCACATCAGGGTGAGTAAAAAAACAGTATGTTTTCATCTTTGGGTGAACTGTTCCTTTAAGAAAGCAAACAGGGTCAGTTTCATGATGTCATGTTGACTTTAAGAGTGTTAATCATTTCAATCCATGCAGTTCTGAAAAAAGGGCAAACACAGTTGAAGGCAAAATGATTATCCCTCCTGTGGAGTATAAATTCTTTTAAACTATTTCCCAAGTGATGTTTAATGAAGAGACATATTTTTCCCATATTTTTTAGTTTTCATTCATTCATTTTCTTTTCGGCTTAGTCCCTTTATTAATCTGGGGTCGCCACAGCGGAATGAACCGCCAACTTATCCATCACATGTTTTACGCAGCAGATGCCCTTTCAGCTGCAACCCATCTATGGGAAACATCCATACACACTCATACACTACGGACAATTTAGCCTATCAAATTCACCTGTACCACATGTCTTTGGACTTTGGGGGAAACCGGAGCACCCGGTGGAAACCCATGCGAACGCAAGGAGAACATGCAAACACACAGAAACGCCAGCCGAGGCTCGAACCAGTGACCTTCTTGCTGTGAGGCGACAGCACTACCTACTGTGCCACTGTGTCCCCATAATAGTTTTAATAACTGATTTCTAATAACTAATTTGTTTTTGTCGTTGCCAAAATGACAGTACATAATATTTTACTAGTTATTTTATAAGCTACTCATTCTTTTATTTTACCAACTCAGTAAAATAAATTGGTTACCAGTTGGTTACCAACTATTCCGGCTTTACGTTTTACACAGCGGATGCCCTTCTAGCCACAACCCAGTATTGGGAAACACCCATACACTCTCATATTCCCTCACACTCTTACTGTATATACTATGGCTAGTTTTGCTTACCCAGTTAACCTACTGTATACAGCATGTGTTTGGACTGTGGGGAAACTGGAGTGCCCGGAGAAAACCCACACAAACTCCACACAGAACTGCCAACTGGCCCAGCTGGGATAGTGAGCCACTGTGCCTCCTAAGATACTAGTATTTAGCTTAAATTGAAAGTTAATGAGAATAACTAAGTTAAGACAAACCTGTTTGATCTATAGCCAGTCAAAGAAAAAATCTTAAGAGGGCTAATAATATTCACCATAATTTTTTTTTTAAATGTAAAACTAGCTTTTATTCCATCCAAACTAAAAGGAATAAGACTTTTTCTACAAGGAAAATGTATTATTGAAAACACAGTGACAACGTCCTTGCTGTGTTAAACATCACTTTGAAAATTTTATAATGTTTTTAATGAATACTTTTGCCTTCAACTGTACTGTATGTTTCAAAAGTGTTATAAATGTGAAGTCTAAAGCTCTCCTCTTCAAAAGCCATTGTTTTTAATTATTTGGATGCTCTGAACATCTAAAAATCGTGTGAAAATCTTTTCAATCATTTGCAAGTAGATTTCTACAGATTTCAAGCAGAGTTATGCAATACAATTTGTAATTCCAAGCCTTGTCTTCTGAGCATTTCCGATCTATTGTATGGATTAGAAGAGTGTGAGCCGAGTCGCCGTCCTCATTCTGGTCCCAGCGATAATGTCACAGCTAGCAGACTTGCAAGAGCTTCAGCGTAAGACCAGGCCACATCTTCCTTTCACTGATAGAGTCCCACACTGCAATTATTCCTCTTAATCAAGAGTGTTCGACAGATTTTCTACTGTTGTTGAGGGAACAGCTGCCAGAGTGATTGTCAGTTCTCTCGCATCAAAGAGCAACACACTCCAACACGTCTCGCTGTGACACATTTCGCGTTGCTGGCACGTACACTATTTTATAGTGAAGTAATTTTTTGGATCACTGACCCAAATATTTCTGTGTCATCAGTATATATACTAAGGAGAAGCGTCGGTGATTAAGTTTGTGCTGATTTCTCAACCCGCACAGCCTCTTTGTGAGATTACTTGATGTCTCTGTTTGAATATATTGAACGGAAATGTGACACGATTGTAAGCAAACTTCTACTTCAATTAGCAGTCATTACATCCATACAATACACATCTACATCTTAAGGCTGTTTCTTTGACATCATTATATATAAATCTCACAAATGCTTATTTTTTTTAAATTTTTAAGTGAGTTTAAAAAGAAGTGTGCACCATTTAGGTAGCAAGCGCACGCACACACGCACACACACACATACAAAAGGTAGCCAATTATACTATTATAGAGCAGCACTCTGCTTCTATAACGGTTACGGTGATTACTGATCAAAGTAATTATGCTATTGGGAGATTCTTGTAATTGGTTCCATAGCACTTATTATGGTGTATACGTTGTATATATCAAAAGGAAAACTTGATGTATCAGTGTGAAAAACAAAGCATGTCTTTTTAGCCATGTCTGCGCCTCAGCTAATGAGATAATGCTGAAAATAAGCCGGTTTTTATAATGGGAGTAAAAGGGTGTCAGATGCATGGAAACTACCAACACGCTGAACATCAGAGGAAGGTTCTAAGCTCACCAGGGAGAAGAGAGTTAACGTCAAAGTTTAAGAGGAGGAAAAAAAAAATCACCCTAATATATAAAAAGTTTCTACGTGTTAACACAGAGCAAGGCTAATTTTTGCAGAGAGGCTTAGCTGTATCTGTAGTCTTGACAGAGTAAGCAGCACATTCAGGGGCACGGAACTAGGTCTCTTTAGCAGAATTAAACTGACTCAGGCGGAAACGACGCACCTCAACGAAGCTGAAAGAAATACTGCAGTCACCCAGCGCTCACACATTACACTTAACCTTATTGACTATGCTTACATGCGTCATAATATTCCGAATGCGCTTCTTGACTCAGAGGCTAATTTTTATTGTTTTGTTTACGAGTGTGTCTGTGTTCACACAGAAGAAGAAGAAGAAAGGGAAAAAAGGAGAAACTTTGCTGTTAGTGAGCGCCAATTAAACTTGCGAAGACCGTTAACTGCTGAAATGCAGATGTGCATGCATAAGGGTTTAAAGTGAGACCGGATAACGTGTGGAATATTTTCTTTAAATAACAAGAACATGTCACTTACATGAGTTGTTGTTGTTTTTTTTTTTTTTTTTGCAGTTTCATAATTACTTGGAATATCGTTGTGCATGTAAACATATGCAATGAGTTCTTCCAGCAGCACACACTTACAAGTAATTTACTATGTCAAGTTGCATTCGAAAGGCGCACAAAAGAATGAATAAAAATCTTGTCCCTTTTGATCAAGAGTAAAGCTAAATTCATTTGCCACTAATCTGTCACTAAGACACATTTTACACCGCTTTTTTTTTGTCTTTTTTTTTTCATTTGAGAAGCTACTTTGGTCTATATCTACCATTTGTCTACTGTACAAGTTTCAGTTTCATAAAGGATTTTCAAAAGCTACTGTCCTTCATTACTGTACTTCTGCTGTGTTTAAAAACATCCCGTTTGACAGATGCTAATAATCATCAGCTTTTCATTTCATATCACTCTCATTATGCGGTTCTCCGAGGCCTACCCACACTTCTACAGCTGATGCTCGTGCAGAAAGGCTCCTCCGCTCGAGGACATCTGGGGGCTGGACGTGGCAGAAAAGCTGGCTAGAGGGATAACCTTGACAGGATCCTCTTTCTTGCTGCAGTGTCTCTCAAGTGTGTTGTAGAATTGGGGCCGGTTGCTCCCTTTGTCCAGATCATCTTTGGGCACTGACCTGCCGAGGGTGTGACGCCCGTCTGGCTTGATCCCCCGTGCCCAGCTTTGCTGAAAACCAAAGGAGGGCAGAGTGGTGGCGCTGGACGTCTGGAATTGGGTCAGCGCTGGCGGCATCCAGCAGCTGTCAGAATGACCCAGGATCAGACATTCCTGGGTACAGGTCTCCGAGGCCTCAGCAAGAGCCTTCTGCAGGTTCACTTCAATAGCTGTGGATGATACAATGACAAATGTCGAGGCTCAGTCAGGAGGTGAACATGCAAGACAAAATAAATCATACTTTCTCTTATTGCTGAGGCACTTGGAGACAGTCAAAAAAAAAAGAAAAAAAAAAAGGAAAGAAGTTGCCACTATTGAAAGGTGACCTGTAAATGTCAGCCTCTGAAAGAAATGAAAGGCAGTGATAAATGTTTAATTCATCTCGTAATGAGAAAAACAACAGCGGTTCTTTTAATTTAAATGGTATTCCCATGGTCATGAGTGTTTACCTACAATATGCGCTGAATTCCCTGTAGCTTAATTAAATCCTTAAAAAAAAAGTCTCTGTTGTTTGTGCCTGAGATTGGCTTTTTACATATTAAGGAATTAATGAACGTCTCCAAAACCATTGTTTATTTTAATCGCAGTCTTCGTGGCGCACCTTCCTTCTGCTGATGTCTCCTACTTAAATCTAGTCAATTAAGATAAAGGAGCGATTCTTCCCTCTTCGCCTACTTGTTAGCGCAGCTGACATGTACTGTACTGTATTAGGCGCAGCAAACTGTACCAACAAGCAACAGAATGTGACTACTGTAAACTACAAACTTTCTTATCTCATTAAACCTACTCTGACATCACATGCGAGATGCGCCAAGGAAAAGGCCTCAGTATTGAGCCCCAGTCATAAAGGCTGTCAACTCTAATAATTAGGATGTAAAACAGGGCTCTCTGAGGCAGATGAGAGCCCTACAGCGGCGCATGTATATCTTAACCCGCTAAGAAAAGGAGAGCCCTGTGTGAACATCACTGTACTCATGCTGGTCCCCCCTCCAAGCTGTCATCTAGAAATAATTTAGCATATTTGCATAAGTAAAGATGTTAGAAATAATTAAAAGCGACTGGTTCTTCTGCACAACATGCTTGGGTTATTTTTATTTTTTTACCACCAGGGGCCAATAGTTATTGCTTTTTTGTGTTCTGAGTCTTCTAAATATCATGCAAATCAAATATTGAACTGCTGAAATATGCAATAAATATTTAAACGTCTATCCAAAGTTACTTACAGTGTATTCAATACATTTGACCAGTTCATGCATTTCATGGGAATCAAGCCCATGACCTTGCATTTGCTAGTACATTGATTTACTATTTAAGCAATAAATATATATAGAAATACCACTATGCTGCTGTACAGCAGTTAGCCACAACATTGAAACAGACATTTAATGAACACTTGAAAGCTTCTGTAAATATTATCAATCATCAGAATCATGAAAATATCAGTTTCATATTTGCTGCTTAACGTTGTGACATTTACAATGGAAACGCATTGGTTTGTTAGTATATGATGAGCAGTGACTGAAATGTTGACCATTTAAATTTGCCTGACACACCGATGCACAGTTGTATAAAGCATTTACCTATATTGAATCCTAATGCTTGAGCTATAGAAAGTGTATGAGATTAGGCTAAAGCATTTTATGTAAACAAACATATTTAAACTAACTCAGGGATTTTAAAAATACAGCAGAGGTAGTATGCAGATCATGACATTTAAATGTAAAACATTATCTTGTTTTAATAAGGATAACATTAAATTGAACATATGACCAGTACTTGAGCATCACTTTTGGTCTGTCGGTACACTGTAAACAATGGCCGTAGTTTTCACGGTAAAATAATGCAAAAAAGAGCGAAGGTAATAACTATAAAACATGAAATTTAGGTTAAATACTGTTAATGTAAATACAGAATAACTTGGTACCTTTTACATTATTGTTTTGCTAAAATTATATTATTTTACCGTAACAACCCTTAAAACAACGGTAAAATTCAAAGAAACACAAAAAGTAAGACACTGTATTTTCTCGCCATGACTGCCTGCCTGATTTTTGTTAAAGATACACTTTAAACATAAATAAACACTGACAAACAGACAATGACAGAGAACAGTTAGCAGACAAAGTTGGTTTATGCAGGACTTGAAATTAACTTTTGTAATATGTGTAATATATAATGTTGGTAAAAGGGAAAAAAAGTATTGTGATAGTTACTTAATAAACAGCTATTTATTGTTAATGTATGACATAATTAAATATCCAAATGTTGTTATCCCTTTAACTGCCTGCCCTACCAGATGGTTGATCATATTTTGATTGTTATAAATAATGTTAAAGTCATTTAAAGAATGACTTCTTTAAATAATAGTTTACACTACACTACACTACACTACACAGCACTGTTGGTTTACAAAAAAATAAAAAATAATAAAAATCAAATAAACATAATCATGTTGCGCTATTACAATTTCATTTGGTTTTACTGTAAAAAAAACAAACAAAAAAACAAAAACAAGAAAGCATGTTAAATGAGAATATGAAATATTGGATGGCATACTTCAAAAAATAAAGTTGATTTAGTATTCAGAAATGTTTTATTTTGAATATCTTTTTAAATAAAATGCTCTTTCACTTCATATTTTCAGATTTTTCATAGTATATGTATTAACTCCGATACTTTTACCATAAACTGACATATCTACCATTTGGTAGAGGTTGATATTTTAGAAATTAGGGATGTGTTGAAAAACAACCACACACTGAGTGTGTTAACTAGCGACATTAGGAGTTAAGAACATCAATCCAAAAGTATTTTTCTTGGTGGGGCAGTTAAAGGGTTAAATATGATTAATGTATAATTGGCAGAACATGGATTTTTTCTTGTTTAGTCATTTTTTAGTGAAACTGGGCCTGTAAACAGAAATTATTTAGATTATTCTTGTATATTACAGAAAAGAAAATGCTATTAAAACAATGTCAGGCATGTGTATTATACTGTACAGTATGTTCAGTCTTTAAGCATGCACGTGTATTTGATAACCATTTTCAACACAAGATACGGAGTAACATCGTCAACTACTGATCTGGTCAGCGTAATACACAATTTTATTTATTTCAACATTGTTATCTTTCACAAATGCAAATGAAAGACATTTTTAGTACATAATTGTCACTTTACCAGGTTAACATTTGCTGTAATGTTGTCTCATTTGCTTCTTTTATTATTGTCAAACTAATTAGTACCAAAATCCAAGATGTAAAAGCCACGAGCACAGAAAACCTTTTAGAAAAAAAATGACTAAAAGTATATTATGTAGATAATATTATTTATGTCACATGCACTGTATGCATGTCATAGCATACAAGTGAAAACCAGAACATTAGGCAGCTTGCTATGTCTTGGAACAAATTTTGCATGTCACTTTGTTTTAATATCAGGGAACTGAACTGAATAGCACAGATACATAAAAAAAATCTAGAATGGAAAAAAAAAGCAGCAAGAGAGGGAAATAGAGAGAGATGTAGCCACATCTTCCCAGTATTACTCTGCTATAGTCTGCCTCAGAGCATCAGTGCATAAATCAGTGGAGCGGTAAACGTGTCACCTTTCAGAGGGTCACTAACTTCATTAAGGAAAAATGATGCCGCTCACTCACTCTCTGAGCAAGCAGAATGAGTCCTGGCCAGGTCGCTCTCGGAGGCTGCTGTAAATCACCCCAGAGCTGCTTTGGAAATTGGAGGTGTCTTTCAGAGCCATTGTTCTTTTGAGGGCCGAGAGAATCACGCCACTGTGGACAGATTCATGCGCATAGGCAGACACATGTAGCGGGCCTAACACATTCGCTGAGAAGTACGTAAACACCTTTAGTGCATTTGCCCAGCAGGTCTGTGTGTGTGTGTGTGTGTGCATGTGTGAAGCCAATCAGCTCAAGCAGCGGAGAGTATGTGCGCAATTACATTATGTGTAAAAGGTGTTTTGAAGCCACGCTGTTTTCCAGTGTGCAGAGGCACAGCACGAGCTGTCAGTGGCGCTATGTCAACAGCCAGGAGAGCTACTATTTTTCGCATGTGATATTTCACATTAAACAGCTCCAAAGATGTAGTCCGTATCAGTTTCTCCTCCACAGGGACTAGTACTGCTTGACTGATGTGGGTGACAGCGCTGAATGCTTTCGTCAGCCGGAGGCAGCGGCTCACTCTGATGCTGTTTAAGTGCTTTTTGTATTCAGGGGGAATCGCTACTCTCCCGTCGAGCTTTTAAAAAAGAATCAGACCCCACGTGCTCCGGTCTCCACATACTACATAAATACTTGTCAGAGGAAAGCACGTTTGGGGGTATTTTGAGAGTATTTTGGTAACAGAAGAATTTCTGGAAGATTTAACAAGATGAAATAATGAAATATACTAATGGTAAATTAGTCATACATTTTTTTAGACCAAAAGTTGTATGTGTACTCTGTAAAAAATAAATCCGTAAAATTTACAGTAAAAAACTGCCAGCTGTGGTGATCAGTATTTTACCGTTAAAAATGCGGTACAAACCGTGAAAAATTCTCATTTATACAGTAAACTACCGTATTTCATTAATTTATAGAGGTAATATGTCTGTATTTTGAATTACCAACACATCACAGATAGACACGTTAACACAGCCATATGCAGGTGGTGATGAGAAAGTTATATAATGAACCAATGCTCATCATAAACCACTGTAAGGCGTGAATTTTGGCTGCCAGTGGGTGAACGTAAATAAAGACGATGGACTTGAAAATACCGACGACTAACTACTGTATTTTATTGACTAACAACTCCCAGAACCGAGTAGGAGATTGACACGAGTCTCTAAGCCCGTCACACTCTACCCGTCTTCCTTTCTTTTTTTTCCCCACACATACATTTCCTTCCTCCGCAGAGGACACAGCACCAAAATAAAAGTCCTTAATAGAAACATTCAAAAACAGAATACAATGCATATTAAACAAACAACTACTTTTCCCACAAGCAGAAAAGTGTATCAGTGTGTTGAAGGTGCTCAGTGTCATTTAAACAGCTACTAAACACCAGTATGGTAACATGAATAAGCTTAAAGTAACGAAATAAACATTGTTTATTAACATTAGATGGAACAAAAATCTCTAATGTACATCACTGATGGGAAAACAAACAAAAAGATCCATAGTAATGTCAACAAAAAACATAAAAAGTGATGTGCCATTCCTGGAAATCTGAGAAAGTCAATTTACGATTATTCACCATATATATTAAGGAACCATACTGTTAACCAGGTTACAGATTTTTACTGTAGCTTTTTACTGTAAAATCACACTAGCGTTTTCACCCAGCGTCTCAACAGATCTCCGTCTTCACTACTCCATCAGAAACGTATATCACGTGACCATTCGCGCACTCTGGGCATGCGCGTTCAAGTATAAACAGGAAGCATGTGTCTCGCTCGGCGTTTGGTCATTGTTAGTCAACAAACGCTGGTTGAACGATGAACACGATGGCAAAGAAAGCAAGAGAGGTCTTTTTGAGGACAGATGACGAGGTCGAGTTGTCACTTAAAGTAACAAATGAATATAAAACATCCATGGCTATCGAAAATACAGTGTTTACAGTGAAGGCTGGTCTGCCGTCTGCCGTCTGCCTGTGACGTTATAGCCACGTGCGCTTGACGAATAAGGGAAGGATACGCAATGACCCAAAGCCCCAATCACGTAGCGGATCTCAGCAGCCACGCCTCCGTTTTCAAAAGTCTGCATTTTCCCACGTCCACACTGAGATGCAGCAGCAGCGTTTCAGAATGAAAACGCTCTCTCCAGTGTTTTCAAAACGCTCCGTTTTCGCACCTTGAAAACTCCGGCGTAGTGTGGACGGATGGCGTAACCGTAGCAAAACTTATGCGTTTTAAAACGAAAACGCACTAGTGTAAACGGGGCCTGAGTCTATTAGTGCATTCTTGTCACAAATATACATTAATGTCAACAAGAGGTGTCTGTTAAATGTGTGAGAACAAACCACACTGCGATGTGACATGCAAGAATAAACCTCATTGGTCCTTTTGCATCAAGCAAGCATGGCTAAGCTTCCGTGAACAAATCTAAATACTGTACGCATTGTTCGCTGATCAATTTTTAGATGTGAATGAAAGCTTTATTATATTGGCTCACCTTGTCTTTTCAGAAGACTTGGATTAAAACCCTCAATTCAAAAGGATTGTCTTTTTGATCTCTTTATATCAAAGCTTTGGGTGAATACATTTACAGTGGACCGAAAACCCCTCATGTTTTATTAAAAATGTCTTCATTTGAGTTCTGAAGATTCTCGTGGAGTTCAAATCAACATGACGAGTGCTTGACAGAATTTTCCTTTTGTCGTGAAATAAACATTTTTAGATTAATTAGTAAACTATGACTGCAAAAAGTATTTATTTTAAACAACATTAACAAATGTTCACAAACACAGTACAAACAATCTGCTCATTTTTCATGTCAGCTAATCCATATTAACAAATGTGAACTTATTGCAAAGCGGTATTTTTAATGTCACCACAAAAATCTCCAGCAGATCAGTTGGGAATTGAATGCTGTGTGTGGTAAATTATATTTACATTATCACAAAACATACGGTTAAAAATGTCAAGCCTATTTACTCTGCGAGTAATAGGGCCTCTAATAACAGCCTGCATTTAAAGCAAATTGTCTGAAGATTGAAACATTTTGCGAAATGGCCAATGGTTATTGATTGAAGTCCCAGGCTGATTCACACTTGTAATTACAGCAGTGCGAATGCTTCGAGATATTTTCAATCTTTCCCTGCAAACACTGTTGTCAGAGACTGGTTATCAGAATGCTCCTGTATGACAAACCACAAAGGTTTTGTTCCAAAATCTGAGCTTCGTTTAAACGCAATAGAAAGTGAAGACTGAAAAAGGAATTGTTGTGAAGTTCATTGAATGTGACATCTCACCATCTATACAGCCTGTACGACAATAAATCCTGTTGTGCATAGGGACCGACAACAGTTAACGTGCAATTAACAAACATGTAGCTGGGATATAGTGACGTTTATGCAAAAAGGAACTGAAAACACGCTATCTGACAGTGTATGGGATGCTCCCGGTCAGGGACACAGTGAGACAATAAGCACAAATGACAATTTGTGACAGGGCTGTTAAGCAAAGCTACACGACCTGAATATATCTTGATGGGATTTACATCAAGGATGCAACAGAGATGATTACTCAAGTCATTATGTTAGCATGTGCAAACCCATTACTACCAATTAGAGGGCTAATTGCATAAATATAGAACATCATCTCTCCGTGCGGGCTCCCTCGCTCTCTTACTCTCCTGTCTAAACGTTATTTGGCTGACAGAAGAGCTTAAGAAAACAGGCTCTGTACCATCAACAACAGATTTCTTCAGTGGGTTGAATTTTAAGTCTACATTACATGCATGTAGTTTTATTTAGGATTCAGTGTTGCTTTTGGTGTCTGTACTTTTCGAAATGAGCAGTCTTTGCACAAACATGAAACTTTCATTAGAGACCATGGCAAAAGGGATGCACTTTTTATTTTATTTTTAATTTTTTTATTGAAATGCAAATTATCATGTAACGAGTCTCATGAAGTTCATTGAGGCAAATCATACCCACTGAGGGGGTACACTGTGGCATATTTGATCAAAGTTTAGCATAGTTTCAGCCATGTATGCAAATTTAACATGTATTTAATTGGTGCACTTGATATGAGCACAGTTAGAAACCCTTGGGGACAAGAGAAGAACATGACAAGAGTGAATATCCATACCAAATTAAGGATTTTTTCATACTGTAGTTTTTTCAGCTGAAAACCTTAAGGAGAGTAGGAATTTCTTGGGAGGCAAGTCAAAAGTATTTGGGTGTGCTTACTGTGTATTAAAAAAAGGATTCTAAGCGACAGAACACTAGTAAAAACATGTATGTTTACCTGCTTACATCCACTGCACATTACTTAGTAAAAATAAATGGAGGAAAATAAGTTAAAAAACCCTACCCCAACCATACCCCTAAATCTAAACCACTCAGGAAACAATCTGCAGCTTTACATTTTCAGAATACTTCATTCAGTGTGAGTGTGATGTATGAGCTGATTTTCGTTTTGCGTTTCTGAAAACCATCACTAGCTAACTATGGTCGCAAGTTTTGTCATTACAAACATAGTACATTGCTTTAGTGTTTGCCAAATCTATCGTTCCAACGAACATTCGCAAACTTGTACACTTGCAACTACACCTCTAGAGCTGTAGTTAGAAGCATAGTTCCTGGCTGTGTTATATTTCCTGTTAGCCCCCCTGCCCTATTCATTCAGAACATTCTAACATTTAAACTTGGAATGATTTAAAAAGAAAACATTAAAGTCATATCTCTTGCGTGTAATTTGCTTTCCAAGTATTTTTTTATTTGTATTTCCATTTATACTTGTATTTCCAAGTATATTTTACTGTTTTTACAATCTTGATATTAATAATTGCGTTCCCTTCATAGTGCACTTTAAATCAATAATGGAATTTTGAACACAGCTGTGGCTCATGATGAAAGCTATAAGTGACTATTATTTAAAAGCGGAATTTACATTACGTCTTTAAAGCTTGGGAAACAAAATATATAGCATGGGTTAATGTTTTAATTTATAGTAGGCTATTTATTAAGAAATGTGGCTGTACTGTATATGACGTGGGCCTGTTTGTTAGAACATTTCTGCAGTGGTTTGAATGTGTAAAAATGTAAAAGTAGACTTTCAAAAAAATAAAAAATAAATAAAATAAATAAAAATAAATAAATAAATAAACAATATCCTACTTAATAATTCTAATAATAATAATAATAATAATAATAATAATAATAATAATAATGATGATGATGATGATGATGATGATTAAGTAGGATTTTTTTTTCTTAATAGTGCGTGTTTGTGTAAAACAATATAGTTTGCACAAAAATATGGGTTTTTCTTTAAAGTAGTTACTCTACCCTGTTTAGAGCGTCATTATGGAGGTTTTACATTATAACTAACATGGTTCAAATGACGGATCTGCAACAAAGAAATTACAGCTTATGTCGTTATTTGGGAAACGCACCCCTGGTTGGGACATTTGGTGTCTGTATTGTAAGCTGAACAAGGTACGCGCATGCACACATGAACACAAGCACGCATGCATGAACACATGCTATCACATAATATTATATATAGCAGCACGGTAGCTCAGTGGTTAGCACTGTGACCTCACAGCAAGAGGGTCACTGGTTCAAGTCCCGGCTGGGCCAGTTGCCATTTCAGAATGAAGTTTGCATGTTCTCCCGTGTTCATGTGGGTTTCCTTTAGGTACTCTGGTTTCCTCCACAGTGTAAAGACATGTGCTAAATTGGTGAATTGAATAAAAACTAAATTGGCCATAGTGTATGAGTGTGTGTGTGTGTGTGTGTGTGAATGAGATGTGTGTTTCCCAGTACTGGGTTGTGGCTGGAAGGGCATCTGCTGAGTAAAATGTATTTTGGAATAGTTGGCAATTTATTCCACTGTGGCCTCTGATAAATAAGGGATTAAGCCGAAGGCAAATTAATTTATAATATAATATAATATAATATAATATAATGTAATGTAATGTAATGTAATGTAATGTAATGTAATGTAATATAATTTAATATAATATAATATAATATAATATAGGCGCCACGGTGGCGTAGTGAGTAGCACGTTCGCCTCACAGCAAGAAGGTCGCTGGTTCGAGTCCCGGCTGGGTCAGTTGGCATTTCTGTTTTGAGTTTGCATGTTCTCCCTGTGGTTGCGTGGGTTTCCTCCGGGTGCTCCGGTTTACCCCACAGTCCAAAGATATGCGGTACAGGTGAATTGGGTAGGCTAAATCAGGGGTGTCCAAACTACGGCCCGCGGGCCATCTGCGGCCCGCAATCAGTTTAGTGGCGGCCTGCGAGGCTTTTTATAAATATTAATAGAATCTGTCCCGCTGTAGAAAAATAGATGTAATTCAATAAATAACCACCGGGTGTCGCTATTACGCGCCTTCAATTAGACCACACTGAAGTAAACATAATTGATATCCACGTTTTGGCGAGCCATGGCGCAACCAAGAAGAAGGAAAATCCACAGTGAGTGCGGGAAATGTCCGAGTTTTACAAGAGTTTCATCCAAATTTCCCTTGATGAAACAGCGTCACTGTTCACATTAACAGAGTTTATGGTGAGTAAAATATATATTATGATTTTAAAATGTAGAAAATAATTCCATAATAATACACACACATACATATACACACACACACACACACACACATATATATATATATATATATATATACACTCTAAAAAAAGGTGCTAAATAGCACCAAAACTGGTTCTTTGGTCGTAAAGAGGGGGGAACCTTTTTTGGTGCTATACAGCACCTTAAAAAATAGGTGCTATATAGAACTTTTGTCAAATGGTGCTATAAAGCACCTATATTTTAAGGTGTTCATAATGTTACTTTACCCTTCCGCAAATAAAACTGGCATAATAGTTATGAGAATTAGCAATAAGAACAAGTGCTTACCAGTAGTAATGGTGCTTTATAGCACTTTAAACCCCCCAAAGAACCACTGAAAAACCTTTATGGTGCTTTAAAGGTTCTTTACACAGTAAAAGTGCTAAATAGCACCTCAAATACCGTAAAGAACTACTGAAGAACCACTGAAGAACCTTTTTTTTTTGTGAAATTGTACAATTTGGCCCAGGACAACATTTTGTTTTTTGCATCTGGCCCTCGGCCCAAAAACTTTGGACAACCCTGGGCTAAATTGTCTGTAGTGCATGTGTGTGAATGAGAATGTATGGATGTTTCCCAGAAATGGGTTGCGGCTGGAAGGGCATCTGCTGCGTAAAACAAATGTTGGATAAGTTGGTGGATCATTCCGCTGTGGCGACCCCGGATTAATAAAGGGACTAAGCCGACAAAAAAATTAATGAATGATATGATATGATATGATATGATATGAAACGATATGATAAAATAAAATAAAATAAAATAAAATAAAATAAAATAAAATAAAATAAAACAAAATAAAATAAAATAAAATAAAATAAAATAAAATAAAATAAAATAAAATAAATGAAATGAAATGAAATGAAATGAAATGAAATAAAATAAAGAATATAATAAAAAATAAGCAGCTCAATCAACTTAACTTGAGTTTGAGTGTTTAAAGCAGTGAAACTCAAAATTATAAGTACCAGACACGGGTGCATAATTAGTTCGTTTCTTGTATCTTTTATCTTCAAAAGGTATAAAGAAGTGATAAGAATATGTCCTCATTAAATTGTCTTCTCTGTTTGTTTTCTGACTGTGAATCAACTGTAATAATTGTTTCTTCTTTTCCAAAAATTTTTTTTCATTATGAAACAGATAGGATTTAAAAAGGTTTTATCTCTTATCCCTTGACTATTTACTGCATGTGGTAAAATGCCATCTAACAGGTGACTGTACCATATCCATTCAATGGATTATTATAAAAAAATAAATGTTATTTATTGGCATTAATGATTCCATGAAGAACCTTTAGTATCCATGGAAACTTTTTTCATTTCACAACTGGTTCTTTACAGTGAAAATGATTATTTAGATTATTAAAATATTCCTCACTATAAAAAATACATGGTTGTTTTAAGAGCTATTGACTGAAAGGTTCTTTGTGGAACCAAACGTTGTTCTTCTTTGGCATCTTTGCAAAACCCCCCTTTTGGAACATTTTTTTAAATGTAATTTCCAGCTGTTAAGATTGTACATCTGGGAGATTATTATGTCAGAGGTTTCTTTTGTGATAACAACTGGTTGTACAGTACTATGTTAACAATGAAACATAATGATTGGGTCTTAAAAACAATTTTTCAAAGCTGAACAACATCTAACAGATTGTCTTAAAAACACTGCAAGACCCTGTAAACACATCGAAATCTGACACAATGGCCTTAGACAACAGTCTGAGCCATGTGCGCATTCATAAACAATGAGAATAAAAAATAAGCACAAACAAACTACAAGGCTGACATATGTTCAAATATGTGGAAAATAATGACTTCTAATGTAAATTTCTTTTTCACTCGCCTACCACTGTGTCTTTGTACAGTATCATCTTCAATTCGGGCCTTTTCTAAGCTAAGGGTGATTAATGAGATTAACTGATCAACATAAAGTGTCACTTGTTTGATTAAAATATATGAAATAACTTGTTAATCAGCTCAATTACTCCCTTGATGTAAGATTGAATCGAGAAAAACATTGAAAACATTTTGAACAAACTGTTGAACTACTTCATATATGGATGATTCTAGAATCACCGGTACCTTTTGCATCTCCAAGATAACCTCATTTTTTTTTTCAAAAACAAAACCTTTAATGAAACATTTTTGTACAATGACACACATAATATCATGCTACAGTATCTTTAAAGATAATGTTTGTACATGTATTTCGAAAGATTTTGTTTTTAAAATATCAACTTAAAGACTCCAACTACACCAATTTTTGACTATCTGCTTCCTACCTTCAGCTTCAAACATAATGAAATAATATCATGTATGTCTATTTTTCACCTATTTGTGTGTGTTTACTCTACTAAGTTAAATAAACATCTGCATGAAACATCTACTTTCTGTATTATTTGTAATGTCAGTTATAAAGTGTCTGTCCCCACACTCTGGTCAACTCTGTTGCATCGCTTATAAAAAGGCGCAACAATCTTTAAGAACGCCTTTCTGATACCACTCACACTGGCACTGAAACTTTGGAAGGCATTAAGGTATGTACCAGCCTGATCTCACGAGAAAATGTGAGTATTTTACGTTTTGGCAGTTTAGTGGCTAATTCGTACGAATTCGTACGAGTTCAGTCGTACGAAAATGTACGATTTAAAAAAGGAGGCGTGGCACCTAACCCCACCCCTTAACACAACCGTCATTGGTTGATGAGCAAATCGTACCGAATTGTACGAATTACATCGTACGAATTCATACGAATTAGCCACTTTTTAAAAAGTTACGAATTGCCCGTGAGATGGCGTTGTATGTACTGTAACTATTCTACACATTCATTTGTACAAATGTTGATGATACACCAATAGATCATTAAGTCAACTGTAATTGTGATATTTTAGTGTATTTCTGACATATATTTTAATATGAAATAATGAAAATACTATAATAAAAAGCTTTAGAAAATGTCAACTCTATTATTGTCAACTATGTTTGTGGTTCAAAAATTAACAATTATTTAAACAACAATTAGTAACATAATCAAATGTTCCCTATCCTATTTAAACATTTCTCATGACTTTAACAATGCTTTCGGTTTACAGTAAATCATTTGTTGTATGTCTTACCAGCTTAGAGAAAATGAATGGAAAATGCCTGAAATCTACTTGCAATTCTAGGATGAATCATATAACATATGAGGGAAAAAAGCCCTTGTTGTTGCTAAATGACCGACTGACAAACAGCACGACAGTTTCATGGGGAAGTTATAACTCACTATTGCACAGCTGACTTGCTCTGGGGTTCAGCAGAAGACTAAGTTTTTTTTTTTTTTTGAATAATGGCCCCCTGAATACATAAAGTACACATCCCACCATCTGTTCTGAGGTAAAAAAAAAAAAAGAAAAAAAAAGAAAGAAAAGGAAAAAAGAAAAAAAAATCAGTGCAACACATGTGAAGTTTCCTATATTTGAATAAAAGTCTGGCACAGACCATTTCTCCTCATGAAAAGGAGCATCTCACAATAGAAGGCATCAGCTTTACGCCTGGCAAATGCTCAAACTTGCATCTTCTCAATCCACTACTTGTTTATCATCTTTCACACCTGCACAACAGACATCACTCCAAATACGAGCATATTTACAGTA
This sequence comes from Danio albolineatus, assembly GCA_903798035.1. Taxonomy (NCBI): domain Eukaryota; kingdom Metazoa; phylum Chordata; class Actinopteri; order Cypriniformes; family Danionidae; genus Danio; species Danio albolineatus. The sequence continues at coordinate 5,337,979 of CAIGQQ010038942.1, forward strand.
AGAGCGCTGTCATACAGATACTTTCATCACAACAACAGTGACCTCTCTGTGCCACTGCGGATACATCAAGGCATTTTTACATTTACCAAGACAATTAGTATGTTTGCTTACACATTGCAGTCACAATAATTATAAGTTTCGATTAGTTGTGGAAAAAACAAAGGCTTGGGAATCATTGCCAAATGCTGTGAAATTATAAAACTGTCTTCAACCACATCTAAGTGACTTAATCATTATGAAATCCAAAGCACTGCAGCATTACGAGGATGCAAAATAATTCACTGGGTGGTTCTGGTTTATCTTCTAAAAATGGTGTCAACTGATGACTCCTCAACACATTTTTATTTAAGGTGTATGTTTTACAGTTTATTAAAAAACTATCCTTTTATTTATAGCAGTCACAGTAGGCCTCATTCCCCAATGATGCTCTAATGTGCAAAAAAATCTTAGCTATGTATGTGCAGAAATGGGTTACACTAATGTAGATAAATTAAGATTATTCCAGATGAGTGAGCTTAAGCATTTAGTTTGTAATTAGCATAATACACCCACAAACCATTTCCATATAAAGCCCAAAGTGTACTTCACTAACGTAAGCACACAGTCAAACACACAGCCTTTCAAAGTATACTCCATTTTATAGAGTGCTTGAACACTGACGCTTGACAAATGCACATTAGAAAGACTAAGCCTTGTCTAGTGTGTGCCTTTTCACCACTGAATTTCATGAGCCATAAAAATGTTCATTTATTTGTTCATTTACTCTTAATCCTCTCAAATATCTCTTTGTCAGTACACATCTATTGTTTTCTTCCTGTCTATTTGTTATTGTTGTTGGTATAGTTATACCAGTTGGTATTTCTATGGGGAGTTTGCATGTTCTCCCCGTGTTCATGTGGGTTTCCTCCAGCTGTGGTTTCCCCTACAGTCCAAAGACATGTAGTATAGGTAAACTAAATTGTCCGTAGTGCATGAGTGTGTATGGGTGTTTCTCAATACTGCGTTGTGGCTGAAAGGGCATGTGTGTAAAACACACCGCTGTGTAAAACATATGCTGAAATAATTAGAGGTTCATTCAACCTCAAAAAACAAAAAAACAAAAAGACTAACAGACAAATAGACTAAGCCGAAGGACAATGAGCTAATAAATTAATGACATATCCTGAAATACATTAAAAAAAAAATATGTTTGAACGTTATGCATTCCCTCTCCTCCACATTCACATGTCATTTTTTACAAACATAAATGTATTTTAACTGAAATATAATAACTAGTTGAAACACCTTAAAGCCATTATGTAGGCTTAAGACGAATAAAGTGTTTTTGATTCTTTATGGTTGTCAAATGTCAGTGGAATATTACTGTGACAAATTACACCACTGGTAACTCTGCTATAGGATACCCGTGTGAACTTGAGGGGAACAACTTATATATCCACTAAAAATTACCTTGGGAGCACTTGGTTAAAATGAATGGCACATTTAGGTCGTTCTGGGAAAAAAAAAAAATAAAAAAAATAATAATAATAATATATATATATAAACTAAAATGCAGAACCCCAATGGCTTGAGAATTTTTGCTATCTGTGAAATTACTTTAAGTGTGACTGACAGAGATTTTGTTTTTTTGCTTAAACAATGAAGGTCAATGGTGTCTAATAGAATATTGGAGCTCATAAATGATGAAACAAAAGAAAAAAGGACAGAAGATGGAACTTTGAACTTTAATTTCTTTTATATTTTAGCTGAATTGTTCCTTTTCATTGTCCAAACAATAAAGGAACCAACATACCAACATATACATTTTAAATTGTAATGTTTCCAAATTTTCCTGTTTTTACTCTTGAAAATGTAGGAATAAGAGTCCAACTCCTAAGAATGAAACATGAAAAAAAAAAACCTAATGAAAAAAACTCCCATTAAAAAAAAAAAAACCCTGATCGTCTCCAAACTTTTGAACTCTCTTTTAAGTCAGCTTCTTTTTTTCCTGGTTTGCAAGTGGCACTCCATCCCACCCCGCTCTCTTTTCTTTCCATGCTGCGTTTGACCCGATGCAACGGAAAGTAATTGTGGGCAGAAAGCAACATTTAATGATTACTTCATCCCTGAGTCCTGAGGAGAGTGAAGTCACAGCCAGGTAATTTCAACAAAAGAAGGAGACTTTTTTTTTTATTTCCCCGACACACCATTTTCAAACAACAAAGAATATTATTGACTCGGCCAAGATTAAAACAGCAAAACAAATAACAGAACAAAATCAAGGACAAAGTGACCACAGAAAGAGGTTGTCCCCCGAACACGGCAGGTCAAACTCTCTCTACTGTCTTTTCTTTTGTTAGTGTTGATTAAAAACAAGCATCGGATAAAAGATTCCATTTGGTGTCTGATCTGAAAGTAAATTAAAAAAATAAGTAAATCTCCATGCTGCCACTCACAAGCTCGAGGAATAAAATGCTGGCATTTTACCTTTCTAAACATCTCTCTCCCTGTGTGTTTTAAGGTGGGAACGAAAGGTAAAGGAAATTGAAGGTTTTTTTTTCTTTTTTTTTTGGAAGGGACAAAAGATTGCCTGCGCTCTACTCTTCTAGCTACTTGACTTTTTTTCCCCCCGCTTTTTTTCCCCTCTCCGGTGGACTGATGGTCTTGATTGTCTGGTGTTCATTATGTCTGGTCCTACCTCTCGTGTGCTCAGGCCTCTCCTCCATTAGGAAGACAAGAGGAGGGGGGTTTTAGCATCAACACAATCAGCACTGCCCAAACACACAGCATGGGCTGAATAGAAGAGAGGTGCAAACACCATAACAATCAGCAATCAGCACTGATCATGATAATAACATAGAGAGTGCTACAAGATCCATGCTGCGCTCTCCCTCCCTGCCAGGAGGACTTATTGTGTACATGGGCCGGCATGTGAAAAGAAGCAATACATTTGCAATTTGAAATGTGAAAAATACACACAGAAAGAAAGAAAAAAAAAGGTGACGGTTTATGCAAGCTCTAAGAGAACCTGTAAAATGCAAGCCAGTGTACTGTGTTGATCCGAAGGAATTTTCTGTAATTTTTTCTAGGGTCGGCTCTGACCAATTTAGAGCCCTAGGCAAGATTTTATCTGGCACCCCTCGCATCGCAACCAATTTCATCACCGATCGTTCACACAGAAACTGCAAATCTTTACATGACGTAAAGCAAATTATTACAAAATAAACTATATTCCTTTTTTTACACACTACTAGTATCATCCAAAGGTAATTCAAGTCCACATCGTGGGCACATCATCACCTCAGTTATTCCTTACATAATTGTAATTATTAATTATACATAGTACATTATATATAGTAAAATGTTAGATGTAACTTTAAACTTTAAAGAGTATTAAATTGGGTATAATATGAATTTAAATGTGTGTGTATTTACTATGTTATATCACATCTCTGGTGTTTCAGCTTCAGGTCTTTTCGTTAAGGTTAAAACAGAAAGAACAAGAACTATGTTAACTGTTAGCCAGCACTCAATGTCGGGAATTTACACCTATCTGAGTTTAAATAGTAACAGTTCCTGACTCCAGTAAGCTACAAACACAAATTAGGTATCATTGGAAAGAAGACACTTTGGGCTTTACTGTGATATGTAAGGGCATGTAAAAGGAATGTAAAAAATATAAAAAATATATATAAAAAAATATACATTATGAAGTTATGAAAAAAAAGAAAAAGGAAACACTTATTTAAAAATAAAATAAAAAAATAACAAAAAAATAACAACAATCATTTAATTTAATTTAATTTAATTTAATTTAATTTAATTTAATTTAATTTAATTTAGTTTAGTTTAGTTTAATTTAATTTAATTTAATTTAATTTAATTTAATTTAATTTAATTTAATTTTTTTCTTTGGCCAGGTAATATTCAAGCAATCATTTCAGTGTGTTATCAGCTCTCTATAAATATGATTTCACTGTTCGTTCAGGTGGATGTGGAGATATAATTATCAGGTCAGTAGGGTCAATATATCATTGTTGACACAAACCAAAAGGTGGCTTATGACTTTTGCACAGTACATTATATATAAGATGTAATATAAATCTTATTTAATTATTAGTAAATAATAGCACATTTTTCTTGAATTGCATTATATACTGAGCACAATGCATGTTATACTTGATAAAACTCACAATGTAAATAAATAGTCAAACATTCTTTTTTCTTTCAACCTTCACAGTAGACAAAATGGAAACAAACAAAACAAGTAAAAGGGTGAATTTACATATGTGCAGAAACCTGACAGTAAAGTGAAATGTTCAATGCACAACACTTTTTGAAATGTAAAAGGAAGGAAACAATTTCTTTGGGGCTAAAATATCCGCCTTGTATACAGAGCTTGTGCTCTTATGAAGAGATAACAAAGATGGATGAAGCAATATGTGTGAGAGATTACGGAAAGCTTTGGAGGTAAGGGCACAGACAGAGTCTCCTCCAAAAATCACTCGCCATTCATATCAGTTTGTAAAGCTCGGATCTTCTCCACGGTGGCTGATTTGAACTCAGTTACCATCGGTAGTCTTCAAAAATATGTTTTTAGGCTCACCAAAAAAACATCTGCAGATATGCTTTAAGCTATTGGGTATTCCGTCAAGGCTATTTTTGATGCGTTTACCACAATGCAACATTTCTGTGGGGAAATATGATATCAAATATGAGGAAAATAACATAAAAGACCCAAAACGGGTTTAGACGTCAAATTCATGCGTATTGGTTTTGTGCAGATGTATCGCTTGAACCGCCTTCATAATGCAGCCCTAGTAGCATCATATACAGCAGCACCAGAGGCCTTTTAACTCTATACCTTCAAATAAATTCCTTTGGGATGGGAGGGAATAAACTATGCCTCAGGATCTGCAATATATCTGTTAGTCACCCGTGATTTGTTCTTTTCCCCACAGCAATATATTTAGGTAACTGCCTCTATGGTCAGGCAGATAGTGAGTACATGGCATCAAAGGTGGGCCATCTTTCAAGCCTTTACTGGCAGGACAGAAGGCCAGCTGCCACGCTCAAGCCATTGTCTCACCGAACAAATGTACCTGCAAATGGTTCAATCGCTAACAATGGCGATACAGAGAAGTGGGGGTGGTTAATTAGCTGTTGGAATATTTAATAAACAACCTTCAGGGTCTCTTTGTGTGCGTGATATATGCCTCAGGGCGATGCGTCAACTGATTCAAGGAAGAAGGTCCACTTTCAGTTCTCTGAAAAGGAGCTAAGAATAACCTGAGTGCTGTGAGGGGCGTCTGTTCGAGACCATTCGTACCTTTTCCATCGTGGAGGAGGTGTTGTGTACGTTATCAGGCATACTGTTTCATAGCATTGATGGATTTGTGAGTTATTTGGCAATGCTGCTGGAAGAAACAGAAAAGATCATCTTTTTTTAGTGAGTCATGATACTTTGTGACAGTAGCCTCAAATTTATTAAAGACGATCCAGGACACCTCAGGGGGTATGATGGTTTCAATAAATCACATTTTAGGAAAAATGACAAAGCTGTTGTAAAATGTTAACGTTTCTGTTTCTGTCATTCTCTGGTATGAGAAAAGAAATTATTTTTCTCACTTTCTACTTTTATGCAGAAAAGTAGATCAATTCCTGCTCCTGACCAAGCCGCACTTTTTTTTTCTTTTTTTTTTTTAAAGCTGTGCTGCTGTACAGTACCTCTGCAGGGAAGAGAAAGTCTTTCAAGCATCAAGGTAAAACATCATGGTTTTTTAGAATATGTGAATAGGTTGTGCCTTTATCGTTATACATCTTGTACTTTTTATGTAGCACAGTGTCAAAAAAGTATATAAGTTCGAAAACTGACCCGCAAAACTGTAAAAAGGGCCAAAGACGTGATGTCCCATTTTGGTGTTACATAAGTGATTTTATATACATGAAAAGTATATTAGAGTCTAGAGTAATGTGTCAAATTACCTTAAAATAAACTAATGTGATACGGAGATACATTATGTACTGAACAGTCTTACTACTGTGAAATATTAATACTTTAATTATAGCCATTAATAAGTCAAACAAGATGTTTACTAATGTGTAATTACACATGAACCCATTATATGAATGAATTTTTCATGACATTTGAACAATTTAAAAGTATATCCACTAATGAATAAAGAACAATCACTTGTGAAAGTTTTTATCCATAGAAATCAAGCATTACTAAAGATCTTAATATTTTACAACAGCACTGTTCATCTACAAATGAACAAAAAAACAGACCACTGTCTTATATAAGAGCAGATGTGTTGAGATGAATGTGCACTATGTATGGCTTCATATGAATATATTTAGAGTGTCCATACAGCAGACATTTCAGGGGCTTCTCTTCCAAAGACATGTTTTTCCTCCACTCCACTGTCTACCTGTCAAACGCCTGTCACCGGCACTTCGGCAAGGCCCAGAATATAGAGGAGACGCGTGTTAGACCAGCATCCCATTCCTCACAAGTAATCGCACAATGTGCAGTGAGTACATTAAGATCTTTACTTCTGAAAGATGCCATTAAATCACATCTTTTGTGCAAAGCAGCATATTTATCCGCTGCAAACACCATCACATAAACAGTTATGTTCAAATCAACAAGATGCATGCATGAAGAGAGATACTTATATTTCTGGAGAACTCTTTTGTTGGGGTCTGATTTTTTTTTTCCATCACAACATGAATAGAAGTCAGAAGTGTAATATAAAAATAATGCTCAATGTTCACCCCATCCCCCTAAAAGTGAGCTAAAATAAGGTGTCTGCCTCAAATTAAATTTACAAGTGATTGTATAGAAAGAATAGTATGCATAAAAGTAACTGTGTCTGCTTTAATAGTTAAAAATATCTCAACAAATAAAATATGGCTTTCTTGAAACTCTAACTGCAGAGCTTGTTGGGTTCAATTCCCAGGGAATGCAAAAAATGATGTGTGTTCCTTCAATGCAATGTTATTCATTTTGGATATAAGTGTCTGCCAATGTACCACTGTCACTGTCATGCATGGCCATTCATTCATTTATTCATTTTCTATCGGCTTTGTCACTTCATTTATCAGGTGTCGCCAAAGCGGAATGAACTATCCAGCATATGTTTTACACAGCGGACGCCCTTCCAGCTGCAACCCAATACTGTGAAACATCCAAACACACTCATTCACACACATACACTATGGCCAATTTAGTTTATTCAATTCACCTATAGTGGATGTCTTTGGACTCTTTGGGGGAGCACCTGAAGGAAAACCCACACAAACTTCTTGCTGTGAGACGACAGTGCTAATCACTGAGCCACTGTGTCGCCATATTGTATGCATATATAGAATTGTATTGTATTTTAAGTTATAAAAAATAAACTAGTTCAATTTAAGGGTTTAAAGCATATCATAAACATATATAGATTTAAGATTACTGTTTTAGGGCTGCTCTCTGTTCAGGATCCATTCTAACTTATGGAAGGAAAAAATCATACATCATTTTTTTAAACACGTTTTAGCTGTTTGGATTCTTGAAAATACATTTAGGTTTATACTGGTTTGGTTAAACTTATAATGGTTTGTTTAAAGCTTTACTAAATGTTGTTATAATTAGGACTATTTAATAGTATTAAATAGTGGTTTTTGGTTTTTATGTAAAATAGTAGGATCACTTTTCTTTAAGTCAGCTGTTTAACTAAATCATATACTGTACAGACCCGTCCAAAAACTGACCTGCAACACTTTTTGTAAAAGGGCCAAAGACCAGATGTCCCATTTTGGCATTCCATAAAAGATTTTATATATATAAAAAGCACTATAAAGTCTACAGTAATGTTTCAAAATACCTTAAAATAAAATATTGTGATGCATTATGTACTGAACATGCTATGGTTCTGTGAAATATTAATACTTTACAATAGCCATTAATAAGTCAAACACTATGCTTAACTAATGTGATGTAATTACACATGAACCCATTATATGAATTAAATTTTCATGACATTTCAACAATTTAAAAGTGCATCCACAAATGAATTTATTTAGATCTTTATTAAATATTGTTACAATTATTTAAAAAGGGAAGGATGTGGTTTTTGGTTTTTATGTAAAATAGTAGGATCACTTTTTTAAGTCAACTGTTCAACTAAATTATATACAGACCGGTCCAAAAACTGACGTGCAAAACGTTTTGTAAAAGGGCCAAAGACCAGATGTCCCATTTTGGTGTTAAAAATGATTTTATATACATAAAAAGAACATTAAAGTCCACAGTAATGTGTCAAATTACCTTAAAATAAAATATTGTGATTCATTATGTACTGAACATGCTATGATTCTGTGAAATATGAATACTTTATAATAGCCATTAATAAGTCAAACAATATGCTTAACTAATGTGATGTAATTACACATGCACACATTATATGAATGAAATTTTCATGACATTTGAACAATTTAAAAGTGCATCCACTAATGAATTTATTTACATCTTTACTAAATAGTGTTACAATTATTTAAAAAGGGAAGGATGTGGTATTTGGTTTTTATGTTAAATAGTAGGATCACTTTTTTAAGTCAACCGTTTGACTAAATCATATACAGACCAGTCCAAAAACTGAATTGCAAAACTTTTTGTAAAAGGGCCAAAGACCAGAAGTTCCATTTTGGTGTTAAAAAAAATGATTTTATGTACATAAAAAAGCACATTAAAGTCTACATTAATGTGTCAAGTTACCTTAAAATAAAATATTGTGATACAGAGATAGATTATTTACTCAACATGCTATGATTCTGTGAAATATTAATACTTTATAATAGCCATTACTAAGTCAAACACTGCTTAACTAATGTGATGTAATTACACATGCACCCATTATATGAATGAAATTTTCATGACATTTGAACAACTTAAACGTGCATCCACTAATTAATTTTTTAAAATCTTTACTAAATGTTCATTCATTCATTCATTTTCTTTTCGGCTTAGTCCCTTTATTAATCTGGGGTCGCCACAGCGGAATGAACCGCCAACTTATCCGGCATTTGTTTTACGCAGCGGATGCCCTTCCAGCCACAACCCATCTCTGGGAAACACATTCATACATTCTCATTCACACACATACACTATGGACAATTTAGCTTACCCAATTCACCTGTACCGCATGTCTTTGGACTGTGGGGGAAACCGGAGCACCCGGAGGAAACCCACGCAACCACGGGGAGAACATGCAAACTCCACACAGAAATGCCAACTGGCCCAACCGGGACCTGCCCCAACCGGGGATCGAACCAGCGACCTTCTTGCTGTGAGGCGAACGTGCTACTCACGCGCCACCGTGGCGCCCTCCTTTACTAAATGTTGTTACAATTATTTAAAAAGGGAAGGATATGGTTTTTTGTTTTTATGTAAAATAGTAGGATCACTTTTTTAAGTCAGCTGTTTAACTAAATCATATACAGACCAGGCTTTAAGAACAGGGAAGATGTTGTTTGATGTGATCTGTTTGTTGTTTAGATCCAAGGCAATAGGGGAAATGAGAAAGAGAGAGAGAAAAAAATCAATTAGACAAGAAACCTGAACTCCCTGTTTTTTGCTATTCTCTCAAAAGCCAATTCACATTCTTGTATATGCATGAAAAACGCAATTACTTCTCCACAGTTTCTCAGGATTCCTCTTTGTTTATTTCAAGGATTAACTGAATTGCAGGACAAATGTTAGAACACTTTGACACAGCTTTGACCATTTACCATAATGTATATTGCGGCAAACCCGAGAGCGAGCACTTTGAAAGACTGAAACATGAAATATAAATACAGTTTGACGATCAATAAAAAAGCGAGCCGTGAATACACACGGGTCGGAGACTCAAAGGAAGCCAACACACTTTGGTTCTGGAAAAAGACACCCAGTCACGATGAAGGCAGCTTAGAAGGACAAGACTTCCAGAGAGTGTAAGGAATAGAAAATAGCCACAGGGCTGTGTTCAATAGACAGCCCGGAACCTATTGACCTTATTGCCTTGAGTTTTTGTGTCCAGCCCGAGGCAGCTGCTATCAAACATTAACACCATACGCACTGGATTGTGTCTCTATCCGGCTCTAGATAAGCCCTGGTCATTTGTCCCGCACTACCGCAGGACTCTAAAGGAGTGTCATCAGGTTTTAGGTATTTTCCTTTTCCCCAGATAACCCTTTGTCTGTCACATTTTATGGTTGGCATCTCTTACAGCTGTAATGTCAGGAGCCATTAGCGTGTCTCGGTGATGGCATGGAAAGACAGAAACTCCATACTCCAAATGTCACATGCTTTTGTCATCATGTTGTGAAGCCCGGGACGAGGCTTAGCGTCGCCGCTTGTCATCAAAGCCCATACGGTGGCTTCAGCCTGCTCTATAGTGAAAGTGATACCATATGTATGATAATCATATTTCCTCGCATATAACCAAGACAAGCTTGTCTATCCAATATCTCTCAAGAAGCGGGCTTTAAGGCAATTCAGGCCAGACGGCAGATGTATGTTCATTATTTCATGGGATTTGTGTTCCTGGTTTGAGGACAGAGAGCACTGGCTTTAATTTGGAGCTAAGATTAGTTGCCAATGGTCAGCGCGAGAGTTCACGGCACATCACAAACCGTAATATTCCAAGGTGATCCCTTCATAATTTCTCACGTTCTTGATCCGTGCTCTCCACTCTAATATTTCATAATTAGGTGAATCCATCAGGTAGACAATTTCATTTTCAATTAAAACTCTTCGCCCCTCGTGACCTTGAGCGTAACAAGGGAATGCTGCATATAGACCTGTCCGGGCACCATTTAAAAATACTTTTTTAATTTAGGTTGAACCCCACAGCATCTAATCGCAATGCTTGTTCACCTTCATGGAGACTGGGAGGTAAATTAAGGTGGACGGAGGAATATGTTAACATGATTTGTGAAAAATGTTAACATGATTTGGCTTGGAGCTGTATGGCTGGAGTCGGCCGGTTGGAATCGACCGCATATCACAGATGGAAGGGAATCCTGTATATAAGCCTTATGTACTGTACGGCTGTCTGGAATAGTTTACTCTGATTGGTCAGTCCCTGCATTAATAACTGACAAAAACGGAAAACACAGGCTCAGTCAGGTAACTGAAGTTGCCACATACGTTAGAGATTTACATTTGGTGAGCTAATAAAGCATTGATACTCAAATCAACAATGCTGTGTATATTTATATTGCATAATTGTGTTGTTCTTTTTGGTTTCATGGAAAGGCCATCTTGAATCTCTGTTGTAGATATTAAAAATTAAGGACTTCATTTACTTTAACATTGTTGATGTGCTTGCCTTCTCTCTGGGATAAGTGTTTTGAAAACTGTAATGGATTATAAAATACAAACAGTTTTGATTTTAACTGTTTAACGTTTTTTGTAAGCAACTGCATTCTCTGCCGATGTTCTGCATTCAGGGAGCTAATAAAATATTATGTGTCCCAAGTTTTTACTTATGTGGGCAGTAGCCGTGTAATAAGCTGCATACAGTGCATGCAGTCAGTTGTGATCACAAAATAAACCCTTTCAGGGTGATAAAAGACTCCACTGCTACACATCAGGGTTTATTCTGCGATAGCAAACTGAGACTGAAGGTACAATATCACTAACAATACATATATTGAAATCACACTTTACATTCATTCATTCATTCATTTTCTTTTCTTCTTAGTCCTTTTATTAATCTGGGGTCGCCACAGCGGAATGAACCGCCAACTTATCCAGCACATGTTTTACGCAGCCGATGCCCTTCCAGCTGCAACCCATCTCTGGGAAACATCCATACACACTCATTCACACTCATACACTATGGACAATTTAGCTTTCCCAATTCACTACTACTTACAATACACTACATGTTTTTGGACTGTGGGGGAAACCGGAGCACCTGGAGGAAACCCACGTGAATGCAGGTAGAACATGCAGACTCCACACAGAAACGCCAACTGACCCTTTACAATAAGGTTTTATTAGTTAATGCTAATGTATTTAGTAACATAAACTAAGAATGAACAATACTGGATCCAATAAAGTATTTATTAATCATAGCTCATCATTTATCAAACATTATTAAAATCCTAATGTTAATGTGTAAACTTTAAAGAATTCACAACGAGTTAACACGAACTTGCAATGAACAACCTTATTTTCATTAACTAATGCTAGCAAAGATAAATGAATACTATAATATATGTTTTGTTAATTGTGTTTATGTTAATACTTTAGGAATAAGCATTAACTAATGGAACCGTATTTTTAATGCAGAAAATAAAAACCCATAGTAAAGAAAAGTACACAGACTTCATCATTTTAGATATTAAGATAATATTGTAAAATATTTCAGAATACAAAGAATCAGCTCTCTCATATCTGGGTATTGTTTTGCTCTGTATTTAATATTTTAAATAATTACTTAAATTAAGTGCAGTGCTCTACCGGTGCACATTAGCTCTGGTTAAAGTGGATTGCGGGTGGTAAACAAATGCCACATGGTAAAGAGGCACAGCTATTTAGCAAATTCACCTAACACAGCCTTGCCAAAGTAGCCTATGGCATGGCTCAGGCATGCATAAAATTTTGCATAATGCAACAAACAGATAATATATAACTGGTGCGCAATCAAAGAATCCATGAACTCAATGTGGTGCCAATCAGCTGAATGTTTATTCAGCAAGCTCCGGCTTTTCATTTGGAAATCAGCAGAGATGTTGCAGTGAATCATCAGTCAATTGCTCTGAGCTGATAGAAAAAAAAAAAAAGTTGATTTTCTGATGATTCCCCCCTCACCCTGCATGTGCCGAATACGCTGTCAGGCATTGCTGGAGCCACATCCAAAAATAGCCTATTATGGGCACTATAACAGTCAGCCTTCATGGGCCAACAAACTACGAAAACCAAAGCTCTATACACCGTAGCTCTACACATCAACAAAATAAGAGGAAATCGGGTAATTAAAATTAGGTACTAATAGCCCTCCTGTGAAGTTTCAATTCTTTTTTGAACCATTAAACACATTTTTAAATAGAATAGTTTTAACAACTAATTTACAATGATGATACAATATATGGTGACATGATGGCTCAGTGGTTAGCACTGTTGCCTAACAGCAAGAAGGTTGCTCGTTTGAGTCCTGGCTGAGCCAGTTGGCGTTTCTGAGTTTGTATGTTCTCCCTGTGTGTCCTGCCTTGTCTCCGGGTGCTCCAGTTTCCGCCACAGTCCATAGACATGCGCTACAGGTAAATTGAATAAGCTAAATTGGCCTAAGTGTATATGTGTGAATGAGTGTGTATGCATGTTTACCAGGACTGGTTTGCAGCTAGAAGGGCATCTGCTGTGTAAAACATATGCTGGATAAATTGTCGGTTCATTCGCTGTGGCGATCCTTGATAAATAAAAGGATTAAGCCGAAGAAAAATGAGTGAATGAATGATGATATAATATAATATTATCAGTTATTTGGCAAAATATTAGTGATCATATGTTAATTAGTTAAATTAGGCAAGGTAGGTTAATTAGTGAAGCCACTGAACAGCGCTGGACTGTTCTGCAGCCAATCGAAAAAAAAAAAAATCATTAGTAAGGCTAATACTATTGACATTAAAATTGTTTAAAAACTGAAAGTTTCACCAGAAAAAAACTAAAACTTGGGTTTTTCTCTGTTAAACAACACTTGCGAAATACGTGAAAAATAATAAAAATTCCATAGGAAGGCAAATCTTTTTGACTTTCACCGTATAATGCATATGCATAGGGGAAAAACTCAACATATTTTTGAAGACATTCCATTTAGATGAAAAATAAACAACTTGTCACGATCACCCGCAATCTAACAGCCAAAGATCGCTAGTAAACACTCACATTCACACAAACCTGCCATTTCATGGACTACATATTCAGTCATGCAACACACACACACACACCTGATCCAAGTCACCAGTGATTGCAAACACTCACACAGCTGAAGCTTCTCACAGACTGATTACCTGGACTATAAAATCACCACACAAACACACAGTCATCGCTGAGTCTTGTTTACTGTAAGTGACATTACAACACGTTTACTTTGTCCTGTCTTTTCGTGTTTTGCACCTCGCCTTGCTTGTCTGTTTATCCCTGCCTGCTACCTGCCTTGTTGACCTTCTGCCTGTCACTTTGACTACGATTCTGGATTGCCTGTATACATCTTTTTGCACCTGTGTTGACCCCTGCTTACCTGACTTCACCAATAAACCTGCGATTGGATCCTCACCTCTGTTGTCAGTGTCACTCCACACGTTACAACTTGTTAGACACTTAAATCCTATTTTACTTATACTATCAAACAAACCTAAAGTGATTTAAGTAGAATAAAAAAATATTTATAGTAATATGAATAGGCCTACACTCAATTCATTAATTAATTAATTCATTCATTCATTCATTCATTCATTCATTCATGCATGCATTCATTCAATCAAGTAGAAATAGCTCCTTAGGGCACCAACTGTTTAATTTTGACAGTCACAAACAGTGATAAAAAAAAAGATCTTATATTTCAACTTTAAATTAGTAAAAAAATCCATTTAGAGAGTGTTTGGGCGTGATATGCATGATATGAAAGCACAGAATAACAACATATAACGACTTTCTTCTGCAGTGATTGTATCACACAGGGAGAACAAACGGCAAAAAGAGTACTATCTAAATGTAGTAATTGACTATCTGAAAATCCTTACCTTACCACCGTCAATCAATACAACTCTCACAGATAAGAGTTTTCATTTTCGATTCCCCAGCTCAGCAATAACATGAAATGATGTGGTTGCAAACAGATAGTGACATTAATTTTGCAAAACCCTTTTCTGTGGTCACAACGTCCATCTCGGCGCAGTCTACTATATTCCATATTGAACGCTAAATTATTGTAATTCGTTTTTATTGTACGCAAGAATCGCTTAATCAAATAAGGTGGCCATTAAGAGGACAGCGCTTTCCTCCGTCGCGGTTTGAAAACGGTGAGCTGTGTACATGTTACCAAGATGAATTCATCGAGTTTGACATTTTTACTCCTTCCTGCCTATTTCCCCTTTCCTCCGCTGCATCATAAGAGTCTTAAACCTGCAATGGCTGGTTCATGACCAGAATAATGGACTGAAATCACTAGCTGAAAGCACAAATGATCATTTCGGTGGAAATGTGTTAATGTGAATTCATGTGAAACATAGCAGTGTAAAGTCATAATAGACATTTTGCACCCTAGAAATGTCAAGAACAAAGACGACAGGAATGACAAAACATGGATTCTCTGAGGAGGTGCAATATTGAATATTCCTTGCAGTTTTTTTATTGGATATGCCTCAGCTTAGACTGTCAGGAAATGAACTCTGGATAACTAGCAGTGGAAATGCCAAGCAGTGTCATTAGAGACAGTAAAAAAAAAGAGAGAGAGAGAAGAAAGAAAGAATCATCATAGACAGAAAGGAATGAAAAAAGAAAGAAAGAAAGAAAGAAAGAAAGAAAGAAAGAAAGAAATGAAGGAAGGAAGGAAGGAAGGAAGGAAGGAAGGAAGGAAGGAAGGAAGGAAGGAAGGAAGGAAGAAGTAAGGAAAATATGATTATATGACAAAAAAGAAAGAAGGAATCAATATAGATAGAAAGAAAGAAATAATCAATGTAGACAAGAAGGAAGAAAATAATGAATGATGGAAGGAAGGAAGGATGGAAAGAAGGAAGGAACATGATCATGATAAATAGATTGATACAAGGAAGGAAAGGATGGGGAAAAGGAGGGAGGAAGTAAAATGTGATCATGACAAAAGAAAAAGTAGGAAAGAAAGACAGAAAGAAAGAAAGAAAGAAAGAAAGAAAGAAAGAAAGAAAGAAAGAATCGATACAGACAAGAACGAAGAAAATAATAAATGAAGGAAGGAAGGAATGGACAAAGGAAGGAAAATGTGATCATGACAAAAGAAAGAAAGAAAGAAAGAAAGAAAGAAAGAAAGAAAGAAAGAAA
>CAIGQQ010038942.1:5400298-5412463 GCA_903798035.1 Danio albolineatus
ACACACACAGATATTCCAAATATATATATATATATATATTCACATTTAGTATAAAATAGTTTCTGACTTTTAATAGTTCTAGTAAATTTGATGGTGAAAAAAAACTTTCTTAATAATGTTGGTGAACAAATGCATGTTTGAATAAGATTTACAGATATATACATATTAATAAAATAACTAACTTAGAAAATGTGAATCAGTGGTTTCACTTTCTCTCTTTCTCTCTTTTTTATTTTAAAGAAAAAAAATCAATTCACATAACTTTCACATTCATGTTAAAGTGATCTGGAATGTGGGACAGAGGCTGTGATGAGCATAACCTTCTTCACCAGTCAACCTGGTCTGCCTGGCTGTGAAGAATGATGCTCCGTGGTGTTCACCCCTTCCATAAAGCTAAAATATATAGCTTGTTTGCAGCCAAGATCATGCCTCAGCAAAGACAAAGAACCCTTCGTTTTGCCCTTAGGACTGAACAAACGGAGACAGAGGGCTGCTATTACTGGGTCAGAAATATTTCCATATCGATCACATATGGGGGGAAAAAAGGAAGGCTGGGAAAATCTGGCAACATCGCAACATTTAATCCTATAATATTATAATATAATCACATCAGAGGCCAAAATGGTTCTAAAATCCCACAATGCAGTATTTAAATCTTTAATGCACAGAACACTAAAACGGCCTATAATGGAATCGTATATTCAGTAAAGAGTAATCATTGGTTTAGCTTTTAACGTATCAGTAATATAAATACATCAGTAAATGACATGTCTAAAACAGTCATGTGATCATCAAGAATAATAAAGAAATAGAATGTTTTTTTTTTTCCCACCATCAAAGTGTCTAGTTGACAATTAAAATAATACCACAACAACAACAAAAGCAAAAAGCAACTATTACTATTATTATTATTATTATTATTAATATTATTTATTTATTATTTATTTATTTATTTTTTATTACAGTTTTATTTAATTACTTTTCAGTGGGAAAAATCTTAATAATGGCATAGTACGGTCAAATGTAAAAGGTGACAGACAAATTACTATAATTACATAATAATAATTAATTAATACTACTACTACTACTACTACTACTACTAATAATAATAATAATAATAATAATAATAATGTTGGTAGACATCCAACAGCACCAACAGTTTTCTATTCTCCTCCCCATCTCAATGAAGTCTTTCCCTGTGTCTTCAGTCTAAACAGCGCTGTAGTCTGAGGAGCGTTGTTATACTCTCCCTGAATCCAATGCTTCAAATAGCTGCTCTCATGACTGGGGGCTCCTTGGCAGGAAGTGCCATGTAATGTGCTAAAACAGTGACAGGACGGTCAAGCACAAGCTGTCGTAGTACCTCAGCCGTGCAGAACTGTCTGGCAGGCCTTGGACCTCCACCTCAGCTGTTAAGTGGAGGTGAAAAGACCACGTGACCTGCCATCAGACGCTAGCCCAGAGAGCCTTGTTTATGTGCTTGTATTGGGTGAAATACAGCACAGCTTTCAATGTGTAATATCTCACTGCACCTTGTTCCACCGAGGCATGTGCACATCCACCCACACGTACAGTTGAAGCATATGCCCACCTCCAAACATAGCAACATTATAAACAGTAATTGGGCGTATGCGGACTAATGGGGGAACTGCTTGACACTCGATATCGCATGACGATTTTTTCCCTCAGATGCAATTACAGTATGCAGTAACCGGTTGAAGGGGAAGTTCAAGGCATTTCAGCTATCCTAGAGATCTCAGCATTTGCATAAAATGCATCTAGTAGGGCTGGATGATGGTGTAGTTTAATTTATATTTGCTGACAATATTGTATACAGTTAAGTGCTGTGTATAGCAGAAGCAAACAAGATTTTGCCTTAAGAACAGTTGCCTTAAGGACAGGTCTAATTGGTGTTATATTAGATTTCTAAGCATAAATGTGACTCTGGACCACAAATCCAGTCATAACTGTCTTTTTAATCTAATAATCTAAAAGCTGAATAAATAAGATTTCCACCAACAGATGGTTTGTTAGGTTAGAAGCATATTTGGCATACTGAGACGAATCTCGAACCTCGAACATTAAGGGTTAAAAATAAATCTTATTAAGTTGCTCAAATGAAGCTCTTAGCAATGTGTAATACTAGTTGTTTTGAATGTTTTAATCAATTTCTCAGTGGGGGTGACACGGTGGCTCAATGGTTAGCACTGTGGCTTCACAGAAATAAGGTCACTGGTTCGAGTCCCGCCTAGGTCAGCTGGCCTCCGGGTGCTCTGCTTTCCAACACAGTCCAAAAGCATGTGGTATAGGCGAATTGAATACATTAAATTGGGCGTAGTGTATGAGTGTGAATTAGTGTGTATGGATGTTCCCAAGTACTGGGTTGCTGCTAGAAGGGCAACTGCTGTGTAAAACATTTGCTGGATAAGTTGGCGGTTCATTCCACTGTGGTACTCCTGATGAATAAAGGGACTAAGCCGAAGGAAAATGAATGAATGGACGAATTTCTCAGTGAATATAGGTCATATTTTTGGTGCATTTAAACAAAACAGATTTAATAAACAGATTTATTTATTAAACTAATATTTTAGTCACCAAACATCTTTAGAAATAGAAAGTTAATACATTTAAATTAAGTGAAATATTGAAGAAAAAAAAGAAAACAACTAACAACAAAGTTGTTTATATTTTTGGTTTTCTTGATCTTTTAAAATAAACAATTATTTTTATTTATTTTTTCTTTTACATATATATTCGGGTGTACTCATTTTATACCATTATCATAAGGTATTTTAGATTAGCTTCAGATTTGGCTTCAGTACTGACTACATAGATATACAGTCCCTCAATCACGGGAGTTGCGTTCTAAAAATAACCCGCAATTGGTGAAATTCTTGAAGTGGTCAGCTTTATTTTTTAAATTAATATAGATGTTTTAAGGCTGTAAAACCTAGTGTAACGAACCGAAAACTAATTTAGTCTGTAATAGCGCCCTAAACCCATGTAGCTTCTACCAATTGCATGTCCAGCGATGGTTAGCATCTTCCTCTGCCTTTTGGATGCCACAGGTGCCTTTGAAGGTGCAGAACGTATTGTCGACTTTGTTGAGGAGAAAACTTGCAAACATACTGTATAGTACTGCACTTCAGAGTCACTGAAGCTGAACGCATCGTATTGTACACGAGACATGGCATGGACGAGATCGATTGAAAATGGTCTACAGCTAATCAGGACACAATACACATTATACACTGTATACACTCATTGAATAGATAAATTAAAATATTTATTTTAAACAATCTAATTATGGAATACCAATAAAATATAAATAGCCGATCATATTCAAGTTCATGTATATTTTACTGTGAGCTTTTATTTATTTATTTATTTATTTTTGCATAGTAAAATAAAAACCAATATTATCTGACTGAGTTGTAGCTTGTTGTTGTTTGTAGTTTTTAGCTGTAGGTGTGGTCATTTCAATTACCACATTTTGTTGATTTATGTAAACATGTAAATATCCTCTAATTTGGCCACTGCCATATCATAATCAAGTTTAAGGTTTCACTCATGAGCATAAAAGCAGATAGATACTATTTACCATATGTTTCTATTCATTTTTGTGTGAGCACTTGTGAAGAGCATCAAAGGTTTCTATTTACATGTTTAACAGCACTGAGCATCATAGTCAATCACAGACATTTCTGTTGAGTGCCAAACGCAATCAACAATCAGAGATGTTTAAATTAAGGCCTAGAAAAATCACTAAAAAGACAATTATAAACAGGGCTTGACATTAACAACCAACAATTTTCCAGATGTGGGTGGGTTTTAGCAGTCAGTCCTGCAAGAATTGTGAATTGCCTTTTATATAACAGAGACCAATATTACCACTTGGCCATGGCAAGTGGAAGATTTTCTTTTTTTTTCTTTTTTTCTGAAGCACCAATGATTCTGTTTTTCAGTTGAGACTCGTGCACTCTGTCACAATCCATGTAAGAGGGACTCAATATAAAATATATATATTAGATGATGCTTAGATCTTTATTCTAAGATGGTGTATATGTATATTTATATATGTACATACTAGTTATTGCTGTTATATGAGTGGTGTCATGAATACCTGTATACATATTCAAGCATTCACACTTAGCTGATGATTAGGGCCAGACGGAATCTGCAGACATTTTTTGCTATTTCTGTGCAGTATTTTGTTAAAAATCTGCGGATTTATGCAGAATGATTTTGGGAGTATCATAAAAAGTAATACCTTTTTAACATTTATTTAATGTTTACAATGCGAATCTAATAAGATCCACTTCATTTGGTAAACAAAGCAAGTCTCTCATATAAAATATCTACTAAAACAACAAAAATAGTACTTTACAAACTGTATTGTAAATAAATCACATGAATATTTTAATTTTAGTCAATAATATTATGGAGATTAATTTGAAAACTGATTAAATATACATTTACACACATTTACACCAGTAAATAAACAGAATCAATGATGGGCTAAAAATCTGTGGAAATCTGCGGAATTCTACGCGCGCAGATTCCGTGTAGCCCTACTGATGATTGATAATAAACGTGTTTGGCGTGATCTCAAGATCTCCCCTGCTGTAGTAGCTAATGAACAGATAGTGATTGCTCTTAAGAGATAACTGCTTACTAGGAGCATGTCTATGGTGCCGATTTGGATTAGTCAATTAACTTAAGTTGCATGTTTTTGTACAGTGGGAGGAAACCGGGGAACCCTGGCTGGCTTGGTAAAGCCTAGATCCAGTGAAGTTCTTGCTGTGAGGCAACAGTGCTAACCACTGGGCCACCGTGCCACCCATCTAGGAAAGGAGGAGGAGTAGAGGTGGAAGGGGGGATTCTTTTAAACGAAGATGGCTTTAATATGGAAATTAGGGTATTTACAGTGGCTTAGGAATCGTCTGATTGGTGAATCAAAAACTGGATAATGCGGGACCAGCCATAAGCAATCATAAGCATGTGATCCTCTCGAAATAAGTTTATAAATATACTTCACTTATTGCATTTTAAACATCGATTTTATGTAAGAGATCAAATTAGTTGTTCATAACACTTTAGACAAATTTACTGTTTTACTTTAGACTGGTTTACCTCAATTTTGTTAATGAAAATAGTCCCTAAACGAATATCACAGCAGGACAGCTGCGCATCCAGAAGCAACAGCAGGGTTTCGTAACCGAATGATTCAGCGTTTTTGAATGATTTATGAATTGTCTATGACTCAGTTGCCCATTCATGAAGACATTCGCTTGCTTCGTTTTGGAACAAATCAGACATCTGTTGATTAAATGACTCACTCATAATGACAGTCACTTGCCACTGTCAAAATTTGAAAAAATACTGAGACATTGTACTTCCTAGCGCCATTGCCAAGTTTATTTTCAACTGCCTAATCAATCTGAATGTTAATACAGATATCCAATATCAATAACGTATTACAGAAATATAATACACTGATGAATCCTCACTGGAGTAAAAGATGTGACAACTAGCCCCATCTTCCCGTTTATCATTTAGTATTGTGTTTAAGGATGTTTTCCTCACACTTTTAAAGGTCAACTCTGCCCGGCTTTGCTAAGTGTGTTTTGGCACATCGCCACAGCAGATTTCGCTCCCTCTATGGAAAAAGTGTGCAGAAGATGTGGAATTATCAATCCTGGGCTGCTCATTAATGTCGGAGACAGCAGGAGTTTAAAGTGGAAGTATTCATGTGATTAATACTTCTCCTTGCTTCAGGAATGTGAGGAGAGCGGCACATATTTACAGCTAGCATCTGTTCCTCTTCTACTAGGGCAAACACAAAAATACTCTGCATATTAGTCACGTTATAAAATAAAAACAACAAATGGGTGGCCCTTTGGCAGTTTCGTTTCATTCTACACGGTTTTAAAACTCAAGGCACTGGTGCATGCGCATATTTCAGTTGATTAGCTAACAACATGTTAGCATAGCTCACCACGTCACCACA
The DNA here is from genome assembly GCA_903798035.1 of Danio albolineatus. Lineage (NCBI taxonomy): Eukaryota > Metazoa > Chordata > Actinopteri > Cypriniformes > Danionidae > Danio > Danio albolineatus. The sequence goes on from CAIGQQ010038942.1 coordinate 5,406,309, forward strand.
TAATAACAGTTCGATACGTCACTGCCTCAGACTGACACCTCTATCTGTGTTCCAGCGGATTCTCATTTAGCACATGCAGGCTTGTTGCCTTTTCATCAACTTATTACTATTAAGTGGTCCTTATTTCCCTGAACAATTCCAACCCAACTCACACTTAAAGACCTGTATTGATCCTCATGGTACACGCCATCCCCTCCTGATTTCATTAGGCCCGGTGCTGTTAATTACTCCACACTCTAACCTTTCAGTGTTTCATTTGGACCGACAAATTGGGTGAATTAAAAAGGAGCTGAAAAACAGCGCAAAGCCTGACGGTGTGGATCCCCGAACTGGTATGTCAAATTCCCAAGCGGCGTAATAATTAAAAAAGTTCATCAATGTTCCCTTTGCTCATCACATTATGCAGAGGCTGGGCTCACTGGTAATAGTTCTGGAGGATTCATTTAGGAAATTAGACCAGTTTGATCTGGTTCTTCATCAAGAGAGCAGTCTAAGTCCCCCCCTGAGGTTTAGTGTGGGTAAACTGCCATCTTTATTTTAGCGAAATAGATGGAAAGCGTGCCCACTCCTCTTTGTACCTGCAGCTTTGTTTCCTGCTCTATCGATGAGCGCCGAACACGCAGTTGGAGCCAGCACAGTCATTTTGTGCCATTATATGACTCCATGATAATAACTTCATCATAATTGGCTTCTGATGCTTGGGAGTGTTGAATACTCATTTTCTGAGGGGGATGAATTGATTTACTGCTTGATTTAATTATGCATTAAAATTCAATCATGTACTTTCAACTGAATTCAAAGCAAATTTGCAGAAGCGCTCCCTAGAATGCAGGTGGATTCGAAGGACGTCTTTGATTACATTTTTGGAGCTAACTTAATAATCGGATCATATGGATTACATGAGTACGGAGGTCCAAGATGAAACAGGATCTGGTTGTTGACCAATTGATTGAATTTTTTATGCTATACACCAAGCCATCATCAAACACAAATAGTGACTTTGATAAAGAGAAAAAAAAACGAGCAGGAAGTGATTTGGCAGCTGAGAGCAAGGTTACACTTTTGCACTTGTGAGAAAAAAAAAAAACTATTTGGAGTCCACGTTTAACTGCCCATCAGTCTACAACTGTGCCCTCCTACCCTTTACGCTTGCTGAAATCCCTCATCGGGCAGAAGGTCAAAACTCGGTCTACATGGTCTCACCACGCACCTGGCTTCTGTCATTGCTGCTCAATGTGAAAAGAGAGAGTGGGAAGGTCATCCGGAAAGGCACAAACCTTTGACGGACACATGATGGAAAAAGTAAATAGCTAATATGTGCATCAACCTTCAACGTTAGCTTCCTCTGTATGACATTTAAATTGTTAATGGTTCGGATTGTTTCCTTATTGAATAACTTGACACTTCCATTCATTCAGAGTGGCACCGGCTTTGTCCGCAGCTGATAATGTGAAAAGCCCACTGTATTAGGGCTCATGCTGGAACAAGAGGAGGATCACTTATCACTGTCACTTAAGCCTTGCCTGGCAAACAAGACACCTGATGGTGACACTGATTAATGATGCCGGATAAGTTTGTGAACGCAGCAGGAGCCCCACACAGGTTCCGTCTGAATCATATTTAAGCATATGGACGCCATATGGATCTAAGTGTTTCCATAAATATGATGACCAACCGCGGCGAACTTGCAGGTGTCATATTTGGGGCCTTTTTATTTTCCTGATGTGCAGATATAAGAGAGAGTTGTTACTAAAAAGACCTAACAAATCATCATATTTTAATACTGAGATATTAAATATTATCAGATAAACTATTTAATACACACTACCTGGCCACTTTATTAGGCACACCTCTTCAACTGTTTATTAACTAATACTCTATATCTAATCAATGAGTGTGCTTACCTGCACGCTCTTAAGCCGCTTATGCTTAATAAGCTTATATGTGTAATGTCATGTAAACACATTACCTAGATTTATTTTATCGGTTGAAGGACAAAAACGGCTACAACAAAATCTGATTGGAACATGTATTTTTTTGGCCCAATACCAAGACTGTGCATAGCATGTAAATGCTGTTATCTGCATTTTAGCAGTTTATTCATGTGTGGATGTATGACTGTACACACAAGGTACAAATATCATGGCTACCAACATCAACAACAATATAAAAAAAGGCTATTTCAGAGTCATGGAGCTACCACCGAGAGTGCATGGTAACATTAAGTCTTCAACCTTGCTTTCAGGACATAGTGTAGAAGGTAAATTTTTGGCAAGATATTAGTGGTGAAGAAAAACATAAACTTTCAATAGGTTAGAGATGTAACTTTGTTTTAATCATTGATGCTCTTTGAAAACTATCAGCAGCACCTTATATTGCACTGTAAACTCAATGAGCAGCCAGTGTGGAGAGGCTAGCATCAGGCATATACTACAGCACTTTCTTGCACCAGTTATGGGTCTGGCTTCAGCATTTTGCACTAACTGGAGACATGCAAGGTTTTTAGACAGTCCAGTCTGGAGAAGATAAACGCATGAATCACAGTTTCCAAATAGTTTAAGTTTAGGACATTCATCAGCAATGCCCATTAGTTGAAAAAAAAAAATTTAAAACAAACAAACAAACAAACAAACAAACAAACAAACAAACAAACAAACAAACAAACAAACAAACAAACAAATAAATAAATAAATAAATACATAAATAAATAAATAAATAAAATAATACATAAATAATAAGACTAGCGTTGACCGCCATTGATATCTCAACACAGAGGCAAAAAATCATCCCAAGATTCCATGGCTGTATACTACAATTGGATGCTAAGAGGCCAAAGCACTGCTTTTCACTACTTTTGATCGACTAAAAATCAACACCTCTAAAATACTACATGCCATCCAGACCGTTATCCCTCCATCACAAAATTGGACTTTATTATACCATTATATATCCAGCAAATGTCTGTTGAGACATGCAAAGTTTTCCTTCCAATTGCATGAATTCCATCAAGACTGCCCGCTGTCACCAGTTCTTACTGCAGACATGCATCCAGCTTGAGTGGGCACTTCTAGACGGGGGTGATGTTAAAGTATTGACCACTTCAATGCTTTCTCGTCTATTAAATAATAATAATAAATAATAAAGCACACAATCATGTTGTTGACTCGTGCAGTTGATGCAGAACAAAAAATCCCAAAAAATAGACTTCTGATATCCCGCCAACATTTTTCACATACTGATGCTGATGTTTGGGCTGTGAGGTGGTGAAAAAATCTGACAAACCTTAAAATGTCATGTAAACATGTTTTTATTTATTTATTATTATTATTTTTATGATAATTAGACTGCATATTTCTGCGTATTTTGTGAATGTAAACACATGCAGTCAGTCTCATGGAAGCAAGTCAATGAATTCAGCCATGTAAACGTGATCAAGACAATCTACAGAAGTCAAAACGGAACATAAGAAAGGGAAACAAAGGTAATTTAAGTGACTTTCAATGTGTCTTGGTTGTTGGTGCCAAATGGGCTGGTTTGAGTGTTTCAGAAACTGCTGATCTACTGTTATTTTTCTGCACAACCATGCCTAGGGTTTACAAAGAATGGTCTGAAAAAAAAAATACCCAGTGAACAGCAGTTCTGAAGCCAAATGCTTTGTTGATGCCAAAAGTCAGACAAGAATGGCCTAATAGAAAGGCAACAGTAACTCAAATAACGACTCCAGCCTACCTTGTATCAATGGTTCAGGCTGCTGGTGTTGGTTTAATTGTGTTAGGGGTGTTTCTTGGCACACTTTGGACTCCTTAGTTCCAAATGAGTACTGTTTAAATGTCACAGTCTACCTGAGTATTGTTGTTGATCAAGTCCATCCCCTTATGGTCACAGCCTACCGACCTTGTAAATACTACTTCCAGCAGGACAACGCAACTTTGCCAAGCCTAAATCATCTTTCTTGAGCGTGATAACGACCCCACGGCACTGGAAGTGGAGATCATTAATATATAATCAACAAATCTGCAGCAACTGTTTGATGCTATCATGTCACCATTAAAAAAGAAAAATCTCTGAGGAGTTTTTCCAGCACCTTGCTGAATCTAAGCCACAAAAATGAAAGCAGTCCTGAAGACAAAAGACAGTCTGACCTGGTGCTCGTAAAGTATATCTAATAAAGTGGCCGGTGAGTGTTTTATTTCATAAGCCTCACAAGACTTGACTTTTGGTTTTATTACTGTGGATATATTAAGATATCCATTAAATCCATGTGTGTTTATGCTCCATGACTACACATTAAAAACAAGGTATGTAGACGGCAATTAAAATCTTTATGAATACATAAATAATTGAGTTTAATCACTACCTTTTTAAGAGGGACGACTCTCGCTTATCTTAGATATGAGCCTCACAAGTGTTTATTTACACTTTTGACACACTTAAAGGTATTGACTTGGCTTTGCTTACTCTGACATTAATAGCAATGGTTATTGATTGTCAGGATTGATTTTAAACCGAGGGAAATAGATGCATACCCATGGTGGACTTAAGTAATTTATACCAAGAGAGAAAGACTGAAGGGGAGATCCTAATAAGCCCAGACTAATTAACTCAATAACAGTTATCCATGTGCCGCATTTCAAGTATTCATGGACCTTCCAAGTCTCAGAACAGGTCTTTTCTTATAATTTGAGCTCTTTTCTACAGAAACATAATTGCAGTTGTCAAGAAAAGCCCGTCTAGAGGCTTTTCAATGCTACAAATGAGGGGCAGCCTATCTGAGAATTCTGCACTTTGATTAAACTCAGTCTTTATGAAAAACTGTCTGTGAATAGCAGAGAGATGAGACTGCAACTCATAAAGCCGAAAACAGAAAGACAAGGTCATGTGTTTTATCTTCACATGAAAATGAAATAAAACTAAAGTAATAAACAGTAAAAGAAAAGGAAAAAAAAAGCAAACTGGTTTATAGTCTGAGAAGGACAACAAAGCTTAAGAACAGAGTGCAATAACCAAAAAATGTTCCTTGGAAGGTTACTTGTAAACTACATTTTTTCCTTTTATCCGTTTTTTTGGTTTGTGATTCACCAAAAAAAAAAAGGTGAGGTACAAGCCTACAGGGATCAAGGCGTACAAAATATTAAAGTAGAAATTCTGCCATAAAAAAAATGGTGTTTGCAGTCAAATCACTTCATAAAAAGGACTCCCGCACTGGCCTTTCAATATGGATTTTCTACTCTAGGAACACTAAGCACATGGCAGAAGTATTACAGACACTATCTGATATTTTGAAAATGTTCTGGGATTGATGTGCTTGTATTTTGCTGGCCTGGCACTTGCTTTTGCTGTGTGATGTAGCCTCGACTTTGGAGGATATTCTTTTATATCCTGAGAGCTAAGAGGTATCAACATTTTACAGCAGGCAGAGTGTGTCCACTAAAAACACATTACAGCACCACATGACTCACTGGAATCTAAAAAGAGGAACAAAACAGCCCAAGGAAGGCGGACAAAAATTTGGGTGAGAAAAAACAAACAAACAACTGAACGTATAAATAATGTAATTTTAAAAACATTTAAACCTACAAACCTAAAAAGGAGGGATATTACAAAGATACTGTATCGCTCTGATAAAATACAAAGATAAATCACATTCTTTTTTTGGTTATTTTATTAATTATTTTGTTTTATTTTGTTGTGTTTTTATATTAAATGTTATATCAAAAGACTAACTAATTGTAATTATGGTAATTACTTAGACCAAGCTGGAAGATCTGTTAAATTAGCAATAAAGCAAATGCATAATGAGCACATCTTTTTTTGGGGAAACTTTTATCCTGCTTGTACTTAAAATCGTAAAATACGCATTTATACATATAATAAGGCATTATTAAGGCATATTTATAAGGCAACAGGGTTGTTATCAATATTATAAAACCATTCATTTTGCAACTATAATATAACAATGTTTTAAAATTGGAAGACATCATCTTCATATACAATCATGGCTGACAAATTAACAATGAGTAAACATAATAATAATAATAATAATAATAATAATAATAATAATAATAATAATAATAATAATAATAATAATAATCCAATAGTCCACTGTGGCAGAAGGGACTAAGCCGAAAAGAAAATGAATGAATGAATGAATGAAT
>CAIGQQ010038942.1:5466177-5481335 GCA_903798035.1 Danio albolineatus
ATATATATATATATGCTTATATTTAATTGTTGTATGACATAGTTATGCTTATATTTAATTGTTGTATGACATATTCAACATATTTAACTGATAAAACATTTCTATTAGCATCTAACATTATCAGGGTGTGGTTTCCATTCCTGTAGATGTGGGAAAAATGCTATTTTCAGGGCCTTTAATATAGTACAGACAAACTGTAATAACATTTAACTGTCATTAGTTGATAATCAAGTACCTTGAAATAGACAACGAATCCTCTTCTGATTAAACATGACATGGCAAGCTTCTGCTCTGCTCTTCTTCTTGGCTACAGAATGAAACGTTGCGATCCATTTAGCGCCCTCTAGCGGCGAGTAATAACCAATAATATAATGCTCCGATCCGTACTTCTTGGCAAAACCAGCAACTTCCTGAATAAAATGTATCATATTTAGGTGACTATATTAGCATTTAGATGTTACAATATAGTTTCCTAGCGAAAGGACAATGTTTTTAATAAAAAAACAACATACCTTAAGCAAAAGACGCGACCCCGGGTTTATTGTTGGAGAAACTACAGTTGTTTGGAGAAACTAACACACATATTTGACATTTTCGGCCGTGATTCTTGCCTTTAAGACCCAGCGGAGACAATCAACCCGGAGGAAGAGAAAGCGTTTTTATCCGCAGGTAGACCGGCTATGAAGCGCGCGTCTGCATCATCACTAATTAAGAGTCCAGGTGAAACAGATAAAAAAAAAAAAAAAAACACGCACGGCACGGTTGAGAGACACTTTGATAAAGAAAAAAACCCCAATATTACTGCGTTATAGAGCTTAAATACACTTTATAACGCAAAACAACATCACGCACGCATAGCTGTTCTGTGTCAGTTACATCAGTTGACTGTTGAATTCAAAAATCTTAACCCAACTGGTTGAGTTATTAAATAAATAACCCAATAAAAGGTTAAAATAACCCAACAAAGCACCAAATATTTTTAACTCAACTATTGGGTTACATTAATAACCCAACGTTTTTTAGAGTGTGTGTATTTTTACTAAAATAAATTAAATCTAAGCATATCTCACGAACGTGCATATTTAAATCTGATATCTGTTCCCAGTCGAGATGTTACCTATTCTAATATGACATTTGGCAGAAATGTTAGAACACTACAAAAAATATTCAAAAGTATGTAAATGTATTCCTCCTCAAACATTGTTTCACATGTCCTCATTATGTCCGCTTTGAGAAGATCCCACACCTGCCATATGACAAACTGTGAATAATAGTAGCACGTAAACAGGCCTAATCTAACTAACTAAGATGCCACAAACTCACAGGGCATCTTGGGAATCTCTGCCCACGTCACCCAATGACACCTCCAAACCACCCAAAATATGGAGATTTAACACACAGGAGAAAACATACTTCCAATAACAAAGAACGCAAGCCCATTATTGTGCTCTTGAATAGCAAGAGAATTAAAACAAAGGCATTCTTATAATTTTTTTTGACTGGAATCAACAAACACATTAATTACAGCCGTCTAATAAATGAGCCTGCATTGGTGTCGCCCACATAGCGCATCAGGCAAAGGCACAACTCAGTCTTTCAAAGCCTCTGTGCACTAAAAAGCTGCAATGTCTCCTACATGTGTTGGAAAAAGTAGGTTCAAAAGCTGCTTTTCTTCTTCCCCCCCTCCTACAAGAAAACAGAGATGAAGATACACAAAGCACTGGTTTCTCTCTATTCTCTCTATGCTAAAGGAGCTCAGTGCATTTTGTTTTGTGTTTAGCCTGCAGTGAGGAGGCAAAAGGTTGACATGAAGTGAAAAATGTAAAAACAGATGCTTTTTTTTACTTGCTAAGGAACATTGTACTGGCAACTTTTTCATGGTCATGAATGGGGAAGTGATTCCCGAGAGTCTGACTGACAGTCACATTTGATAGCTCCCGTTCCTGCTTTCTCTGTGTTGCTGAGAGAGGCAGCATTAGTTGCCTTGCAGTGCTGCGTGGGAGTCCCTTTAAAAAATGACACGTAATATCTTATCAACTCCCCAACTCCAGCAATCTGGAGTTTAGAAACATTGGTTGATGCCTCTACTCAGTCTTAATAACAACAGCATGTCCTCCAACCCATAGGACCATATACTTTAGGCTGTTTGTCATTTCCTTGAAATGAAGAAACGACCCATTAAATTAGCACTTCGGCTAAGAATACAGAACAACAAAGGCTCATTAGATGTATGTGCTTCAGCCTGTATATTTTGTGAAACATTAACATGCAGTGTTCCTTTTTAGACTAATGATATTTACAGGTACATATTATTGACAAATATGCTAAAGTGTTCCTCCATGTTTACATGAATGTTGTTCACATCCATCCACAGAATTTGTAATGTAAACAAATGTGTAAACATTTAGCTACGGTTCGTGCCTCTGCCTGAGGATGTCTCTGGGACAAAGCAGCTGCATGAATGCTTTAAAGCTTTTAATAAAAGTGAAACCATCAACAAAAGCCTAACCCATTCTATGTTTACAAATACAAGCATGCCCGTTTAGAGGACATTTCTGGTTAATGATGTCAGAATTTACCGGCATTTTGAAATGGATGTGTGAATGGTCTTTTCAGAAAAATTCTAGAACGTCCATGTCTGTGTGAACATCGCTTTTTTGATTTTACCGGTAAAGTTGTTTCAGCAATTTTCCAGATATTTACCCGTATCACTGTGTGAAAGGGGCCATTATCTCAATATTTTTCTGGTGTGAACAGTTTGATAGTATTTTACTTTGTATGGTGTTACTTGGGAGTGCTTGGGTTCGAGTCTGGTTCCACAAAACAAATAAAAGCAATATAAAATGAAGTTAAAACTACATGGTTATCTTTACGACAAGTTTTGCTTTCTCATGGAAGTGTACACTGAAAAAAATAAGTCATTGGATTTACTCAAATTTTTAAGGTAAGTGGTTGTAAACCATTTAAATGGGCAAAATTAAAACAAGCAAATAAAATTTAGTAATGATCAACTTAATTAGTTTGTTTAAATTCAGCTTATACCATTTGTTTGCAAGAATCTGCAATAAACCATTTTTTTCAGCGTACAAGAAGCATGTGAATTTGAAACATTTAACAAAACACACTCTAAGTAACGTATCTCAGACTCACAAAAATGTACAGTAGTCAGTGCCCTTGAGTAGATTTATCATCTGAAATGTGTAACGGAATGTAACTGGAGCAATGTGTTTGATATGTTTTTCTCCAAAAATGTAGGCTGAGGCATACATTTACAATGAGCTGGGGTTGTAAATATAATACAAAGTGGGGATTAAAATTAAATAAATATGTATAAACACTTTTTTTAAATAATATTCAAAATTTGGATTTTTTTTTAGTTGTGGCAATAACATTCAAGTAAAACTTTTTTTTCAAATAATAATACAAATTTAAAAACTGTGGAAATCACAATTATTAAAATTAGAAAAAGACAATATTTGTAGCACATAGATAGATTACAACAAAAATTCCTAAAGGTTACAGCAGTCAAAAATAGTAGGAAGGTTACAGGCCATTGCTTTGAATGACTTCAGCACAACTGCAGCCACAGGACAGCACTCTGTCTCTCACACTGCTCTGCTGTGATCTTGATCCACTCTTTTTCCAGCTTGTCTTGCTATAGCTGAAAGGGTCTCCCTTTGGCCTTCATCTGTACAACCTGCTGTTTGAGGGTTTCAGTCACTTTAGGATGCCTCACCATCTTGCAAACTCAGTAAAAACTGGAAAGTCTGGTTGCCAGTTAAATAGGGATGGTCTGATAATGAAGGAAATTACCACCGTGTACCAGAATAACACCAATTACTGGGAGGAATCTGAAAGTATTTTTAAAATTTTGACCAGTGTTCTTTTTCAAATATCTCATTTGAGATTTCTGTACTGTACTTTATAATACATTTAACTGATGAAATGTGCCTAAAACTCTTAGAATAACCTTTAAGTTTGAAAAATTGTAGATTGCTTGCTAATTTCGATCTCCACTCTAATAACTTGTTCAATCACCGCACGTACGGCGATCATGGGCTCAACCCTAGGGTACTTAAATACTGATAAAAATATACACCTTGAATACAATTTAAACATCTTTCCAAATGCATAGATGAGAAATTTGGAAACAGGGACATAAGTAAGGGCCATGACCATTGGTTTGGAAATGTGAATAATGCACACCCATCCACGTTGCGAATTTCTATATATATGATGTAATTATTTATTTACTGAACATTTTAGATTTAGATTTACAGCAAAGCCTGAGATCCATCAAGAGTTGTATGAAATATATGACAGAAAGGTAATTAATGATAATAATAATAATAATAATAATAATAATAGTTATTATTATTATTATTATTATTATTATTATTATTATTATTATTATTATTATTATTATTATTTTATCATTATTATTATCATCATCATCATCATCATCATCATCATTATTATTATTATTATTATTATTATTATTATTTATTTTATTTGTCTATTTGTTTATTTATTTACCATCCCTAAGAAATTATTGTAATATGCTAATTTGTTCCTCAAGAAAATTGAAAAGATCAGCATTAATTGATATTGAACGTTTTGTGGCATTATAAACATCTATTTCACCATCAAATTACATTTTTTATTTTGCGTTTTAGCATATATTTAGTGTTTAATTTGCAAACATTTAACTGACCCTACTAAATGGTGGTGTATTAAAATGACATATTTATTGAGATTGATAGAGACAGCTCATCATCTCTTAATATCATGCAACATCAGACCAAAAATCACACAAACAGTATTCTCTTTGCCACTGAAATCTTTTACGAATCCAAGCAAACCAAGAGTCTTTATACTGTATGTGATGCCAGTGGTATAAAAGGTACAAAATCAGCATTAGAACTTGTTTCTAACATATTTCACCCGCATTTATTTGATATAGTTTGAAATAACCAAAGTCCCTTCAGTAAGCAATATTGCACTGTAATGCAGTCAAGACTTGCTTTAAGCTGAAAATAATTGTGCACATAAGAACGTTCATTAGCCAATCAGAATGAAGTATTCGGCAGCCCTGTAGTCATTTATTTTTTTTCCTTCAACTTAGTCTCTTTATTCATCAGGGGGTCGCTACAGCAGAATGAACCACCAACTTATCCAGCATATGTTTTACACAGCAGATGCCCTTCCAGGTGCAACCCAGTACTGGGAAACAGCCCTGTAGTTTAATAAAAAAAAAAAAACATGGACAAGGAACTGTGCAGAAATTTAAACAAGCCATGTTTTGACTGGCAACGATGATCATACAGTACGTTACTTCATGATGATACACACAACACAACATGCTGTTGTTATTTTTACGCCAAACGCCAACTAGAGGCCACTTAACTTTAAAACGCGTAATAATCTGCTTGCACAAACAACATATTGGACTGTTTTGTGGAGGAGGACAGTCTCAACAACAAACATCACACTGAAACTCACCTGCAAGGGATGATTAACGTCAAATGCAAATGTAGTTCCAAGCAAAACAAACTGTCAACATGTCTACCATGACTGCAATTTTGCATGCATCAACAGGCGTTATTTTGCGTTCCCATTTGCATTTGGTTTACAAATGGAGGTCGGTGTGAAAAAACACACACATTTTTTTCCATGAGGAAACTCAATCAGTAACAAAGACCTACATTGACTTAGGCTGTATTCAGGTCAGCTCCTGACACGATTCCAGACAGATGGTTTGCTTAAAGCTCTCGGTGACCCTTAGCATGTCAAAGAATCGAACGTTTTCGATGTGCACTTACAAGAGACACAAGCAAAGGCTACGATGAGCTGAGAAGATTATCCACACAGTGTTTTTTTTTTTTTTTGTGAAAGATGACAAGGCTTAATCTAGAGAAAGCATTATGTTCATGAAATGATGTGTGACCAAAAGCAATAATAATTCAGTAGACCTAAGACTCTTTAGACAAACTAATGCCGCTTAACCTAATCATTTTCAACCGGTCTCACTTCTGCGACCACAAAAACACCTAACGCGCACACACAAAAAAACAATCAGCAGAAACCCCATAACACTAAAGAAATTAGTGTTATCTGCTAAACAGAGGTATTAAATGAAACTCTGGATAAATCAGGCTGTCGGCTGTGACTTGCTGTCCTATAAAACAAGACTCCCTCGGCCTGATGTCGTGGAGCTGAGCGCCGCAGTACCAATAGTCATTATCATTACTGTTTTATTAAGGCAGTGTGCGCAAGCCGACTCTCCTGCCATTGTGGTGGAAGTTGATGGGGAGCAGAGGGAGGGATTTCTGCCTTAATTTGGGTCAGCGAGCGGCCCGTGTGGAGAGGAGTGACAGACCCCTGCCGGATTGAATCGGCGAAACGCATATGTTTAATCGCTATCCGCTCGAAATAATTGGCCTAATTATTCACAATACAGAAACGCGATGGTTTGTCAACTCAGGCCCGCAAAGACTTAACTCAGACACAAACATTAAAGGTGCATTTAGTGAGATGGAGGCCACCTGTCAGGCTGACAGGTTAGAGCCTAATTGCTTTAAATGCGAGTACATGCAAATGCTTTGTGGTGAGGAGAAGAGAGAGCCGGGCGGCCGCAGGGGAGAGAAGGCAGTCAGGCTATAGCCCACAGACAAAGAGCAAGCGGAGACAGGCGCCACAAACAAGGAGCCGCCGAGTATACCTCACCGCACCGCACATTTCATAGTGACAAATCGTGCGCTCAGCAAATACGCTGTAAAAACGGGTGGGAAACAACTAGATCTGGAGGCTCTACATGGCATTGTGATAAAAAACGCCGGTGGTTCTTTTGATCTGGGCTCATTTAATGATTCCACATAAAAGATGCACTTATGTCAGTGGAGGAGATCCAAGCTAATATTGCTTCGATGTTTATTATGCTGTAATTGGGAACGCATATCGTTCAGATGCATGTATGCTGTTTAGTCTGTTCGAGTCGTTTAAATACCACTCAAGGAGGAAAGGGGTTTATCCACGCAATATTGCACTATTGTTAAATATTCATCTCACTTTATGCTTAACCGGTTATGTTAATAGAATTTCAACTCGATTTATTCAAGTGCTGATCAATGGCATGCATTATGAATTTTAATGAAACAGTCCCGGTAGGTATAGCTCCCGAAAGGCCAACTTATACTTGTAATATTCCTTGTTCACTTCACAGTACCTGAAAAGTGCTTTTCCCAGTAAAAAGGAAATAATTACTTCACCTTGTTGTTAAACCCCAATTAGGATGTTGTCTTTGTAAGGATTCCTGCAGCATATTTTTGGCTCTTTTCAGAGAGAAGGACAGAACAAACATTACAAGGTTTTATAGGAAACATGAAAATATTGGCTAGTGTGTCAAGTTGTTGGAGGATAATTGTCACTGCTGCTTAGCACACTATCTTCATATCTGGTAATTGGCTTTATATTCATGCAACATAATAGACGCACATAAATATTTGTAAATCGTGTTCAGCTTAACAATCAAGTAAGGATTAATTGAATTATTCTACACACAACATGGTAATGTGGTCACAATGTGATACCTGAGGTGTTCATTATTTTTAATTCAACAAACCAGAGGCAATTATTTCATTTTTGCTACTGTATGCTTACCACTTGTATGCATTGCTATGTATGTTTGTGTTAGAGAGCGTATGTTTCGCATGTATGGGACAGGAAGTGAGAGAATACTGTATGTAACGTTTGTCTACTGTTTATGTACTTAGTTTATTTAATTGTGTGGGTGGGATGCTGCATGTTTATTCAGTACTGGTCAGGTCAGGCAAGAGCCATAGTGTGTTGATATGTAGAAGTTTTAATGAAGTGCAAAATGAAACAAAGAATAATAAATGCATAATCTAGAGGAGGAAGCAGGTCAGTTTAAGAGTTTCAATGACCAATAGGTCACTTAACAGACTTTAATAAAAAAAGCTTGTTGTTGTGTTAAAGCTGACTGTTAAAATAAAAAATAAATAAATAAATCACATCAATATTATGAACTTAAACAAAAATCTTCAAAAGCTGTTAATCAGCTGATTCCACCAGTTCTCATGCTTACTGCAAAGACACACACACACAAATTATACAGTACAATAAAAAAAAGAACAATAAATGATTGTCAAATAAGCTAATAGATACATAGACTTTACTTGAGTGGGCCCCCCCTGCGTATATTATTGGTCGCCAAATTATATTTGGTAACATTTATTTTTTATTATAATCATCCTTTTACACTTTTTTTTTAATCCGCCCAATAGCAAAACATCCACAAATAACAAATGACATATCTAGTGGAAAATCTCTTCTTGCCCTACACATTTCCTACTTCTCGTTGTGTGTGCAAGAACTGTCAACACTCTCACAGACAATATCACGTACTCTGCAGAGACCTACAGAGACGCGCCTTTTTGGGACTTAAAAATGCGTCCGTCTGGGCTTTCTAAATCTCTTAAAATGTCCGGGATTCAGCTTTTGGTTTCGCTTTTAAGCTTTCGTCATTTTTATTATAAGCCTGATTTACTTTCGCTTTGCTTTGCGTACACAGCCGCGAGATCGAGGGAAACATTATAAAATAAATTATTATTTGATCTAAACAACTCAGACAAACTTTTCCATTTACTCAGAGAGGTCAAAATTACATCTAAACTGGCTGCAAAATGTTTGTACACCTTTAGAAATGGTTAATTAACTCATTTGCCTTATTTTTAAAAAAACGACACTATTTTCTCGTAATTATTATACTTTTTAGAGATTTTAATTCTATGTTTTTATTCCTTTCTGTCATTTATTTTTGGTGTATATATTTTTAGTTTATGTTGATATATTTCATATTTTATACAACTCTAACATGCTTTGGCAATACTGTACAAAATGTCCGCAGCAGATTTTACCTGTCAGTGGGTGCACATGGCTCCTGAATAGATGGAAAGTAAAACAAATAGTGGATTTTTATTTTTATTTTTTATTTTTTACTTCAACCGGTTGAAAAGAAACAGTTTTTAATAAATAAAAATATTGTTAAAAATATTTTTTTTGTCGTATGCAGCTAGCCATGTGCCGAGGGTAAGAGGTGTGTTTCTATCTGGCTACCACTGCAAGTATATTTCAAACCTGTGAGAAGCACTGGATGATTCCAGTATATGATACAATACTGAACACAAGCAGGCAGTAAAGTTTTACTCAACTAATGAGAAGTACCCACTAATACACTTCGAGACATTGATGAAGCATGAGTGTTGAGGCAAAAAAATAAATAAAAAATCTGTTGGAAAATCACTTAGTCGTCAATAAAAGATCCCAGCTGGAAATGGATGTAAAAGCTGTAAAGATGCACTTGCCTTCAACACAGCTTGAGCCTCAGCCAACCATTTTAGCTGGCGCCATCCGTCTCCCCTCAGGTAATGCAATTAGGTGCCACTAATATATCGAGATGCTCTTCAAACCGCTAAACATCAGACAATAACAACCTGTGACAGCACTCAAAATCTCCATTGAAAAAAAAAAGAAGCTATTTTTGATTGTTCCAATTGATCGAACTGGGGAACATGTTACTTTTGAAGAATTCATAACACAATGCAAAGACCTTGCAGAAAGACAGCTGATGTTACTAGGCAACCGTCCCATCCGCCAACATACACGCACTACAGCCAATCAAGTGCCTCACAACTGTTGTTATTTGAGAAGTATGAAAGATTTAACAGCAGAAGGCTAAGACTATGACCAAAATATCAACTCATAAATCCTGCAAATCAAAGTAACAGGTATCACTCTATGTAAGACTCACAGGTGCTTTTTTTTCAGCCCTTTAGACTTCACCGGAGCCACTGACAACAGTCCATGAGAAGAGAATCACAATGAGGAAGACAGGAGTTCATGTTGAGGGCAAGAAAGAGAAGCCGTTAGAATAGCAGACCAGATAGACCTTAGCACATTGGTTTGCAAGCTGCCAAATGAGAGACCCCCGGGCCATTATCGGAGCGAAATATGCAGCATTCAATTTGCTTCAGAAGGGGGAAAACCTGACACTGTAATTTAATATGATAATGTCATACTAAAGTCCCTTTAAGGCAAGTCAATCTACTTGCTGGCCATTTTTGGTAACACCTATGCCGCTATTTTCTAGGTAATAGAAATACAAGAGCAGCGCCTATCTACTTGAATGGGGATGTTTTTCAAAATTGCCAGGACTGTTTAGAAAGATTATGCCTTAATATCAAATCCACAAAAAAGGCAATTGACTTTTTCACCTGAGAGATGGGTCTTCCATTCCTACAGCAGACATTTTTTAGTCTTGATGTCTGCTATTAATTTTTCAGAATGTCCTGTCTCCTCCTCCTCCCGTTTTGTCTCTGAATGTACTTGTGTACCAGCATTTCCTGCACCACTTTTCTTGAATCTTCAGTGTCATAGAAAAATAAATAAAACAAATGTTTGACAATATAGCATTATATTATGATAATACAACATGTAATTATTGTTTATAACATATATAAAAACGGAGTCCAATTTGTGATCAATTAATCTAAGACTGCGTACAGTAGACAGTATATTGGACATTTGACAGCACAACTTAATGCCTGTTCAAAATAAGTCAGGGTTTACTTTCTTTCATTCATTCATTCATTCATTCATTAATAACTGATATTTGACAGATTTTCTCAAAACTTATGGCATTATTTACATCATTTATTTATTTATTTATTTATTTATTTATTTATTTATTTATTTATTTATCATCATCATCATCATCATCATTATTATTATTATTATCATTTTCATTATCATTTTCATTATTATTATTATTATTATTATTATTATTATTATTATTATTATTATTATTATTATTATTATTATATTTTGCTGTGGAAACAAAAAAGATGTTGTTTTATCTCAAGAAACATTGCACTTGCAAAATCCTGGAGGCACTGATAAGCAGTAGTGGAGAGTAACAAAATAATTGTATTGCATTATTGTGAATACTTATTTTATTTCTGTGATGTTATTAAATAATTTGTATTTTTTTTTTTGTTTTTTCACTTGACAACTTACTATAAAAATCATGTTGTTCCTTGTTATATTCGACTGAAGAAATCATAATTTTACAGCAGTCTCAGATTATTGAATGAGTTGATTCTTTTAAGCTTACCTGTTAAATTGATTCTCAAATCCCACTGGACTCATATAATTGCATCGTCAACAAGTGATTAGTATAGAGTAAATAATCAGAACGAGTCTCCTTTTTTTACTTATTTAAATGATGCAGCCAAAGCAAGTATCCAGTTGGTGATTCACTGAATCAAATGATCTGGTCAGAGGGAGTCAATTCACAGATTCAAATGATCCAATCAGAGTAAGTCTCAAGCTAAAGATACCCAGATTCAAATGATTCAGTCAGAGTGAATTTTCAGTTACAGTTTGGCACATTCAAATGATCCGGTGAAAGCGGGTCTCCATTAGATTAATCAGTAAATTAACTGATCTGGTAATATTGAGTGTTTGGTTAATGGTTATAAGATTATTCATCATCATCATCATCATCACATTATCATTATCATCATTATTATTATTTTTATTATTATTATTGGTAGTAGTAGTAGTAGTAGTAGTAACAGTAGTATTTCATTATTGTTACTCAAAGATATATACGGCAACAGAAGTTTGTCTCTGTCTTTGACATATATAAAGTCAGATATAGAATAATGCTATTTACTGCTACAAAACATAATTATATAGGAAATATATGCCATATAGTGTGTTTGCGAGTCTGTGAGGTTTGTTGTGCTGTATGAAGTATAATGGGCTTGCTGATGAGTGGGTTAGTTTGTGAACAGCAGCACTACATGTATCTGAGAGTTTGAACGCAGCTGGGAGTTGAAGAGTCTAATCTAGCATTAAGCTGGTAAGTGTCATAAGTGGTTATCATTCCCAACACTTATCATGAGACAAGTGCTTTAGTGTTCTATAAAGAAAGTGCAACAATAAAAAATAAAAAAAACAATAATAATAAGTGTGACATGTCAAAATGATTTCACAATGTTTCCAAGCCATCAAGCAATTCATTAAATGGAGATTTAAAACATAGCTGATGTGTTCATTAAGAGTTGCATACAGATTTAGGCCTCGTAGATCATGTATACACGAGCAACGGCACCAATGGGAGACCCAACGCTTCCTTTTCCGCCTTTTCTCTGTGGGATTGAAATTATGGCATCGCCTCAGGAGCAATCGCTGAGACACACAAGAGCGAGCAGGAGCCAGCGTTCATAGAAACAGCATAATCTCTAGTTAAATCTTTTTACTTGAAGGATTAACTGGAATATCAAAGAGCAGGATGCAATATCACTAAACAAGAGGATGGGGAAGCCAGATAACAGTTGTGAATTCAGCCAGAAGCAGGAATCTGCTCTCTTGTTCTGTTCACCCGCAGGCGACTTCAGGGTGAGTCTTATAAAGGATTACACCCCGTCAAATAATGCTCTTTTCTCCTCAACATTGTATGCCTCTTTAAACACAAATTGATGCATCAGATATTCATGGATGGATGGAAATCTGTGACAGATAACATTCCCCTTGACTTACGCGCTCTGACAAACATCACCTCATAAACAATATTTACATAAAATATCTGGGCACATTCTAGATATGATTTTCTTCAAGGGCAGTGGGCTTTTAGAAATCAAATCCTTTCAAATATCACTTTTTCTAAAATGTCTTTTTCTGCCTAATTAATATTTTGATTTTTTTTTAACAAAAACACTAAACATAATAAGATTAATAATATTTACTGCTACAAAAAAAAGAAAAAAAAAGAAAGATAATAATAGCAGTAGTAGAATTAACTCAACCCAACCATACACTACAGTACCTATCCACGTTTTAGGAACAACAAATGATAACTTGACTTCTAGTTGATCATTTGGCATCAGAAGTGACTTATGAGAAAGGCAAAGCTCTAGATTTCTAGCTCTAGATCTCTAGATTTTGCATATTTTACCAAAATATAATATGATCATGCCTTGATTTTTAATTATTTAATTAGGACATTAAGGTCTGACTTTGCTTAGACAAAAGTCTTGTCACTTAACAGAAATAATGTACAGTATAGACTATAAAGGCATGGTGCAGTGGAACAAAAATTAATATTGTGTATGACTCCCATGAGCTTGGACGACTGCATCCATACATCTCTGCAGTGACTCAAGCAACTTATTAATAAAGTCATCTGGAATTGCGCAAAGGAAGCGTTCTTGCAGGACTTCCAGAGTTCATCGAGACTCTTTGGATTCATCTTCAATGCCTCCTTCATGTTCATGTCTGGTGACTGGACTGGCCAATCCAGGAGCACCTTGACCTTCTTTGCTTTCAGAAACTTTTGCTGAAGTATGATAAGGAGCGCTATCCTGATGAAGAATTTGCCCTCTCCTGTGGTTTGTAATGTAATAGGCAGCACAACTGTCTTGATACCTCAGGCTGTTGTTGTTGCTATCCACTCAGCAGATCTCTCGCACACCCCATACTGACTGTAACCCCAAACCATGATTTTTCCCTCACCAAACTTGACTGATTCTGTAAGAATCTTGGGTCCATGTGGGTTCCAATAGGTCTTCTGCAGCATTTGTGACAACTGGGATGCAGTTCAACAGATGAATCATAAGAAAAATCTTCTGCCACTTTTCCAAAAAATCAACTAGATGTCAGGTTATTATTTCGTCACCTTAGAATTATAAGGTTCTATCTGACATTTTTGTCAAAATTGAGTTATTGACATATTCTTATTAAATCACAAGCTATTTACATCATGGGATGTTTTTTTTTATAAGTTGTTTACATTTTAAGACTTTTTATTTAATGTTGCACACATACTGTTTGCTATATGGAATGCAAAAATTTTGAAGTTCAATATCTCAAAATCATTCCGAACGTAGATAGAACCTTATAATTCCAAGGTGCCGATTTGTTGCTGGGATCAACGACAAGACTTTTGTTAGGAAGTGCAGCTTTTTTCACACACTATAGCATTGTTGTTCTAAACAAAAAAAGAAAGAAAAAGGAAAAAAGAAATTTTTATATTGTAAGTAAAATTTTTGTTTACATTATCATCATTTATTATACTTAATTTTAGGTAAAACAATAGCATTTGCAAATAAACTAATCAAAATGAATCAATGAAAGCACAGTAAATAGGTTCAGCTTCAAACACCAATAGGAAAAAAGTGAAACTTCTTCACCACTGTAAACATTTAACAAAAACAAACCACCAGGACACAAAAGCATCAGTTTTAAAATAGCATGTGGTTTGTTTGAACAATCCTGAATCATCTTTTCTCTATTATTCAATGGCAACGAGTTTGTATTGGCTCCGGCTTAGTGTTTCATCAAGGCAATGCAGCAAAGTCTCAACTTCGTTGGACACATTAGAATTGCAGCCATACTTTGAGAGAACTCATCAACTCAACTCAACACTTAATTATGTGTTAATTATGCAAGCTGTAAAGAGACCAACATATCCAGTAATTATCATTCTGAGTTGCCAAACAAGTGATCACAGACTTTGATGCCAGTCATTATTTCCCTTTTAAGATGGTCACCACACATCGATTTCACAGAGTTTGGTGGAGATCAATTGGCTTCATTTGAGCCCCGAGTCACTGAAAGGGGGCGAGATGTGTCTCGAATCAGCCGGGTCAGTGATTAAAACATGATTGCATTCATCTTGTCCTGCATCCAGCAAAAAGTGCACGCCGCTTCTGTTTCGTCTAATGGTTAAGCCCCACTTTGTTCAGAGCGACTGGCTTTTCCTTTCGACTGGCTTTTCGCATAAGAGGGTGACTTTAATCATTGTTCTTTTTGGTTTGGTTTGATCAGATTAGAGTAAAGACAAAAACAAGCTCAGACATCTAACCAATCTAACAAATGAGCTAATATACCTTTTAAAATTGTGCTTTTGAATCAATATTTCTCATCTAATCTCTTCCACGGTATTACTCTTTAAAATGGAAATTTCACAAGAGAAATGTTAAAGCATTATTACACCCAAAATGCAGTTTTTCAAAAATGTAAAAAAAAGATGTAAGAAAAAAATAATTATATATATATATATATATATATATATA
>CAIGQQ010038942.1:5521335-5573816 GCA_903798035.1 Danio albolineatus
ATATATATAGGTCGCTGGTTCGAGCCTCTGCTGTGTCAGTCGGCTCTTCTGTGTGGAGTTTGCATGTTCTCCCCATGTTGGTGTTGGTGCTCTGGCCTCCACCACAGTCCAAAGACATGCATTATAGGTGAAAGCTAAATTGGCCCTAATGTATGTGTGTGAATGAGTGTGTATGGATGTTTCCCAGGGCATCCGCTGCGTAAAACACATGCTGGATAAGTTGGTTCATTGTGATGTGGCACCCCCAGAAAATGAATTAATATATATGTTTGCGTGTTTATAAGAAAGTTTAGTTTATAACAACTAAAAGTTAATAACTCATCTTAATAACTGATTCATTTTATCGTTGCCATGATGACTGTAAATAATATTACTAGATATTTTTCAAGACACTTCTATACAGCTTAAAGTGACATTTAAATGCTTAACTAGGTTAATTAGATTAACTACGCAGGTTAGGGCAATTAGGCAAATTATTGTATAACGATGGTTTGTTCTGTAGACTATTGAAAAAAATACTTAAAGAGGCTAATAATTTTGACCTTAAAATGGCTCTTAAAAAAATTTAAACTGCTTTTATTCTAGATTAAATAAAACAAATAAGAATGTCTCCAGAAGAAAAAATATTATCAGACATACTGTGAAAGTTTCCTTGCTCTGTTAAACATCATTTGGGAAATATATATAAGAAAACAATTAAAAATCAAGGGGGGTTAATAATTCTGACTTCAATTGTGTGTATATATAAAGTAAATCTAAGGAATCATCTTTGAAGTTTTTTTTTCAGTGATTGGAGATGGGATGTAGAATAAGATACTTTATAAGCACTAATAAACAGCCACTATCTAATAAAGAAAAAAAAAACTCACTGATCCACATTGTTTATTAATCATTACAGTATGTAGATGCACAGCTTGTTAAAAAAGTTATAAAATGACCCGAACTCCCCTGAAATTATAAGCATGCCTTGCCAATTCATAAATACAAACTTCCCAAAAGCACTTGACCATGGCATTTCTAAATGGGACACAAGTGGCACTCGCTTCATAGTCCAATCCACCCGCTGTGCTTTTTGTAATGACAAGACCTTTTTTTCCCCATACGCAGTCCAATGCAGCAGTAATGGCTAAAGCCAGCATACTGTACCTGTGCCTCATTACAAAGGTCTAATTGAGACGTCTCAGCTCTCAAGACCAGTCTAAAATAAAGGACTTCACACTGCTTAGCAAATGAGCACACCAGGAGCAAGAAACCTCTGTGTCTTGATGCACTTGTGGGAGGCTGTCATTTCAAAGAGCACCCCTTTATAGCGATGGCACATTGAGCGCCAGTCAGCCTCAACACTGCTGGCAAGGAGATTACGGCTCTTTGCTCGCTCTCTTTCTCTCTCCACTACCATTTGGAGAGGAAAACATTCAGCGGAGTGAAGTGAAGAAATCACTTCCATTGCTTGTTTTGGGGAGGAACAGCAGAGAAGTTTAATATTAGCAATTTGGCATCTCGATAAAAACTAATTTGTCTTGGTAGCGCGGAGCAAAGATGTAACACGTAATGAGAAGAGATAATAAATTTTCCCTTCTATCTGGCATTTTCCATCATGTTTATTTGACTGCACTTCACAACCTTGACAAAATCACATTTCGCTTTCGCAAGTTTACTGTCGATGCATGAATTATAGATGGAGACGAGGAGAATGGAAGATACCAATAAAGATTTTTTTTTTTTTTTTGGAGTAAAAAAAAAAAAACACGACATTTGAAAGCCATTCTCCTCAATCCGCTGTTATTTCACATGAGTTATCTGCTCTCCAAAATAACAGCGGAGCTCTGAAGTCATTGGCTTTTACCAGTGCAGTTATGTAGCATTTGCATAGCCTAGGCTTTCAGTGCAACGTATAATTTCGAAGCACATTACAGAAAGGCCATTCATTTGAACACACCGGGTCAACTCTGCCTGATAATGGTGCCTGTGTACCTGCAAATGAATAAAGCCCCAGTGGCGTGCATGTGTGTGTGTGTGTGTCTGTCGTCTATGTCAGATTTTAATGGGATCATATATTATTTAAACATGCAGGACAAGTTAATACACTCCGTGCAGCATACCTGTCATATTAAATAATTAACCGTGGCTGAGCAAAACATTAAACAGGAAATAAAGCTTAACCGCAAATTATTATTATTTTTTACAAAGAGAGCTCTTTCTATTCTTCAATATGTTTTTTTGTTTCATAACTGTTGGCCGGTTTATTTAAACAATATCACACCAGCAAAAGGTGTTGTTCTGGATATCAGCACGACTGTGATTCAGCCATTGGCATGATGCCAGAGGGTAATTAATATGCAGTTCTACAGCATGATTTGACATTGCTTTTTATGAAAAAGTTCTTACTGCTGTTTTAGGCAAAACATATATATATATATATATATATATATTATTCTATATAAAAAAGGTCTATATATATATATATATATATTATACATTATAGAAAGTAATTAAAAAAAGTCAAACAATGTACATAGAAGGCAGTTTTGAACACACATAAGGCTATTTGTATTTATTTATATTTATTTGTATTTGCATTTATTTATTTATTTATTAGCTACTGTATGAACGATCCAGCAAAACAGATGTTCCGACTTATATTGATTTTGGACTTTTCACTGTTTGTATTGCCTGTATGTGTTTGTGCATTCCAAACTGTCAGTCTGTGAACAAATCATAACAGTTTGGCACCAAATATAAAACTCCACTCATTTTCTCCATAGGAAAAAAAAAAAAAAAAAAAAAAAAAAAACTTCTGTCAAACCCATCTGTTCACATTAATTCAACTTTAGAGTATTTGTGTTTAAGAGAATAATTTGTGGAGAAAAACAGCATCACCCATAATGCTTTACAAAGATGTTTACTAATCAGGAAGCAAAGTAAGTGAAAACATATTTAGCTGCACCCTCTCCAATAAATCTTCACAAATGATGTAACCCAGTATCTCCTCTCAAAATAATGAAATATGTTATGTACATACTTTCATTATTCTTAAAATATATTGTTTATTTAAATACAACCAAAAACTGAATACGTTTGATTTTATTGTATCAGGAGATGTAGAAAATTGCCTTGAATATTTGCATACATCAATAATTATTTGGCTTGTATTTTATTTCTTTGTGCCTGTACATCTTGCACACAGTGTGTAAGAATCATTCTGAATTTTCAGAACATATATAGATAGGATGGTGTACAAAAGAAACACATGAAACTTTTGTAATATGACTCCAGAAGTAGGAAGCAGGACATTTCCAATATACAGTAGCACACAATGGTAATTGGTCGCTTGTTCGAGTCCTGCTGGGCCAGTTGGCATTTCTGTTTGGAATTTGCATGTTCTCCCAATGTTCATGTGGATTTTCTACGGTTTTCCCCACAGTCCAAAGACATGCGCTATAGGTGAATTGGATGAACTAAACTGACCATAGTGTATGAGTGTGTGTGAATGTGGGATTGCATGGGCGTTTCCCAGTACTGGGTTGCGGCTGGAAGGGCATCTGCTGCATAAAACATATGCTGGATTAGTTAGCGGTTCATTCTGCTTTGGCAACCCCTGATAAGTAAGGGACAAAACCAAAGGAAAATGAATATTTGAATGAATGAATGAATGAATGAATGAATGAACAATGACAATTGAAAAAAAAAGATTTTTGGTGTGTCTCTTTCTTCGAGTAACATTGGTACACCAATAATGTCTTGGTAAGTGATTTGATCATTAATTCATCTGATTAGTTCAACCACACTGATTAATTTAT
This sequence comes from Danio albolineatus, assembly GCA_903798035.1. NCBI lineage: Eukaryota > Metazoa > Chordata > Actinopteri > Cypriniformes > Danionidae > Danio > Danio albolineatus. The sequence continues at coordinate 5,525,136 of CAIGQQ010038942.1, forward strand.
GACCAAAAAAGATCTGATATCTAATATCTTGCCATTGAAATCACGCAACTGATTAATTGAGTCATTTACTCAACCAAATTCTTTCATCAAATATCATGAGTGTTTCCTTTAGCCTAAATGTTGAGATGATCATCAGCATGCCAAGTGGTTTATACGGTTTAAATCATGCTGTTCCTAAAAGAAGCTTTAAAAATGTTTTGACTGACCAAAGCAGAGCAGACACAGGTCAATGAAAGCAATGCTGACAGCGATTCTCCTGAATAAACATGTTGTGTCCTCTGTGCTGCCCTTGCGACCAGTAGAACGTGTGCTTTATTAGTCTCCCCCTACTTGAGTTCCTATGCCAGCTCTGCTCAGGTTACGATATCATGTATTGTTTAAAACACCCTCATTAAAGGAAAAAAACTGTCTCAAGGAGCGCAAGAATCAGGCTGAAGAGGGAAAGAACGGTTCCATAATTGGTCAGTTGTGCAAAAAACGTGTAAGATTTCTGAAACCTGTGTCTCGGTGGAGTTTCATCCTTGCAAGAGTGTCACAAACCCCATTTCTATTATCTCGCATGCCTAGGGCTGACCACGCAGTGTTTGTCTTTTACCCAACAGCGGGTGTGAAGTGAGGTTACCACACAGCCAATGCTGACTCCTCTAAGTGCTGATGAAATATAGATGTTGAAGTCTGGACCGCTCAATGTTTCATCTCTCTTGCTGATACCATAAGGAAGCCATTAATAGTGTCAGAGAGCATTAGTCCTACAAAAAGAAGATAACTGGATGTTGGAGAATGACTGGCAGCACCTGCATGGAATCAATTGGGTGTCCCACAAGTATTCGAGAAAAGAAGTTTGTCCCCCGCCGTGTGGGTTTGACTGCTGTTTTTTTGTTCATATGTATGCGAGGTCACTTCAAGATGGTCATTTCCCCCTGCGCCGCTTTTGTCAGTGTGCAGAGGCCCGCATCATGCATAATCACAAACAGCAGGACCATCTGTTGTTGCCTTGTTGACTTACCTACGCGCAACCTTTTTAGTGTTGGTTTCCATGTATCAGTCTGATGTAGCACCATATTTACAATATGTTAATTGGTTAATGAAATCCTGTTTGAGAACCTTTGCATATGTTATGAAGCCCGCGCTATGTGTATATGCTCGTGTTTTCAGTGCAGTGAGTGGAGGAATATAGGAGAAGTTTTGCTGTAGCCATCTGTTGACGGTATATTGCACAAGCGCAGATTGATGACCTTAACCTTTACTCACTCAATTGGCTTTTCCATTTCTTCAGAATAAGTGTACCTAATAGGTCACTTTGTTCTCCCTTATTACGAAACATGCAATTTATAGGAACTGCTCTTGGATGCAACTGTTTTATTCTAACTAAAATAACTAATACAGAGCAATTTGTTTTTCTTCTAGAACCAGAGCCAGACCCCGGATAAAGCATTCCCTGTTGTCCCAGCCATGTGCCCTCACAAGGTAAATCACTGTCTTACTAATGGTTCTGCCTTTTAGAAGCATTGTATTTTCAGTGTGTGATAAAGTCGCTACAGTATGTTGCTCTTCTGTAAATCTGTGTTTCTAAACTGGTGGATAGCAACCCCAAATCTGTCTTTTTTAATACACAAACAAGGTAAAAACAGTGTGACAATGTGATGTGTGTTGCTTTATATCAGTTTTAATTGCGTTACTTATTACAGTCAAACCTGCACAATTTCTGTATAATCACCTCATCCATACACAGTAAACATACTTGATACGATATAAGTTTCAGTCGACGTCATTCTCGCTCAAGGAAATGTCCATAGTAAAGCTGTACGGGTCATTTACATATCATATGAGAAGCTCTTCTCACAAAACAGATGCTTCATACACATGAATACTTGTGTACTGTAAAAATGTTCATTACTAAGTTTTCTATAAGCATAATTTGATTATATCTGCAGATCAATGACAGCCTACTGTAACATCTGCAACTATATAAAATAAATAAATAAATAAATGCAACATATATGAACACGTACAGCCCCTTACAGTCTCCAATATGTTACCAATTACAGAAAAACTACACACAGCATACATTTAGTCCTTATTTTTATTCAAAAACAACACGCAACTTGTAGCCTATAGTGCTGTATCTTTAGATAGTAATTCCGTCATTCCGGGTTCATAAAAGTCCAAAAGGCGATGATAAACATGGCAGTTTGTTTATGATTCAGGTTGCTGAAACAATTTGCGCCTGAGTTTTGTCCGGCTTCTCCTTTGTTTTCACGTTTGTCCGTTTCTGAAAGGATCAGATGTTTGAAGCACTTCAATAGTCACATGCATGCTATTATCATCAGCTCAAGAAGTTTCTTATTTCAAACATAGATGTGCACACGATTGATCACGAGCTCTCTCTCTCGAGAAAGCGAAACCGCTCACACTTTTAGATGGCCTCGTACAACAAAAACAGGACACGTCACATTTTGTTCTTCTTGGCTTTGTGGCTGTTCACCAAGACAACGACAATGTTTGTTTGAGCTTGGGTCGAGCATGGCTCATTATTATATGCATATAGTATTACGATGTAATGTCTTGACTGATTATTTAAAATATGTTTTCATTCTTGCTAGCTACACGAGGGAGTGACATTGCTCTGTAAACCGATAGCTTTCCGCTGTGCATCTAGCTCCGCTTTTTGGTACCCTTTCTGTCCAGCTTTGTACCCATTGCAAAGGGTTACCAAAAAGTAGTACGGTACGGTTCGCTTTTAAGTACCTTTTGACAGTGGAAACGGCCATAAAAGTGTACCGAACCAAACCGTACCGTAGCATACGTACCACTCAATGGAAATGGGCCATAAACATTTCAGGTACTGGTATTATTTATTAAAAGAATATTGCATTTAATGCAGCTGGAAGGCCATCCACTGCATAAAACATATGTCAGAGTAACTGGAGGCCCATTCCGCTGTGGCGACCCCTGATAAATGAGTGAATAGCGCATGTAAAAAGTTGATATCACAGCTATTTTCTGTATATAACTATTGTGTCTTAGCACCTCTTGATCCGTGTCCTAAAGCAAAACCAGTTGAGAACTGCAGTTATATAATTGGTGCTCATGTATCATGATCATCTTATTCCGTGAGCTTTTCAAAAAAACATTTTGTGCTTTGCTTGGATACGTTGAAATAGAACAACATGTCTTTTTCTTCTCTCAGCCATGCACCAGAGCAAGGAAGCATGACAGTAGATATTTCCTTTTTATTGTGTCTTATCTCAGGTTGGAAACAAGGCCCTGAATTAAACCGTAGTATTGCTACAAGATGTCGAATTATCTGTGATTTCATGCTTTTTGGGCTCAGGATTTACCAAAACAGTGACATGAATCAGTCGTATTCTTTGAGTAGATGAAGAAAAAGAAAGTACATTTGCTATTTGATAGCTGGCTGCCTTGGATTTTGTGCAGTTTTGCATAGAGCCTACAGTATGTGTGAAATGCAATAATGTGTTATATTGCCAAACCTCTCACTATTGTCAGTCCATAACCCCGAATGTGCCAAAGTGCTCATGTCCTTTTCTGGTTGACTGGGCAGGTCAAGAGTAAAGACCTCACAAAATGAAAAAAAAAGTAAGTGTAAGGCAGGCATCGGCACATCTGACAGCCTGTCAGCAAGTGGTCCAATTCGGCAACTCCTAATATACCGACTGCCATCAAAAGTGACTTGAAGGTGCGAGACAAAACTGCAAAATATTTATACAAATCACCCGGTGCTTGTTGTGAGATGTATGAAAAAAGGCAATCAGCTTTGTCCTGAACCTCTCAGCACACAACGGGGCTCTAATTGCTGACCCGTCCTTCACACAAGCCCGCGCGCTTCACCCCTGTCGAGATCACCTCTAATAACACGTTCTATACAGTGCTGATGCGCTCGAACTCACCTGCCCGACACCCAGCCTGCAACGTTTTGTCCTTGAAATATGGAGAGCGTTGCAATTCCCATGTTGCTGTCAGCTCTCCTTGAAACAGCTGATCTGGATGGAGGTAATGAAGGGATGCCACCGATTTGTGATGGCGTTAACGTTTCCCCGCGACCAGCAGAACATAATCTCTGTCTCGTCGCTTCCCATTAGCGCCTGTGATCTGCACAAACCAATATGCAAAGAAAGCAATGGAGCAGTGGAGTAATTTGGCGTGTCACTCAGCACCGAACCAAAGTATAATGGCTAAACGGTTAGATATGATTTCTATAATAGGAATGTCGTACTGTGTGGCACTAAGACCGCTCCTATTTCCTTTGCTGGTATTGTATGCATTCACAATGAAAGGGAGCTAATGAACAGAAAGCTTTTAAAAGCTCCATGATTATATGGAAAAGAGAGGGGAAGAGAAGGATGGCGGGAGAACGAGAGAGCGAAGCCGAGGGGGGTGGAGAGAACACTAAGTATACATAATTGCTGCTTGACACATTGGCCAAATTCTGCTGTGCCAGGATTGGAGTGAAGATGATTAACGGCTGTCCGTGTGGGTGGGCAACTTGGTCACCCAGGGCTTCCAGTTTCCATAGCAATTGTACTCCAAAGGCCATACATTACATTGTGAGAGTCCCTGAGGCCTGAGCATTGTTAAATTCTCCAATAATATCTTACATTATGCGTTTGTCCTCTCAGCGGTAATTCATTCCAGCCACTGCGATTCACAATAGGTCAGTAGTGAAAGTGGAGAGAGTCCCAATTTCAGACCTCCTATCAGAACGTGAAGGATGGCACACCTCAACGCTTAACGTTGATGAAGTGGCCCCGACTTGAGGGAAACTGATCATTTGTCTGACATTACAGCAGGCACGTCTGTTCTGCAGATCCCACCATCGACCCGGCTGATATTCTGCAGGTATTTAAACGCAATTCATCAAGGCTTGGAGTTAACCCTAGCAGCCGCCGAGGCGTCGTATCGCAGAGCAGATGGCAGATGGAGTGCAGAATCTGACCCTTCCCTCCCTGTGTGTGATGCCTGTGGAACCCTGGCACGAGCTGCCTGATCTGGGCATGGTGCGACTAACGTACCCCTCCGCACAAACACACATATTCCATCTGCGAGAGGGGCGTTGAGTCTCTCTCTGCCACGTCAAGTCCTTTCTATCCCCCTGCTCTGAAAGTGACCCTTGTGCACTCTTCCACATCCTACTCCAAATGGTGTTTTGAACTTGGGGGAACCGGTGGTGAATAAGCGCATCTTAAAAATGAATCATACTAGATAATAAATGGAAATCCCCCCAGCCATGCAACAACAGGCTAGTCATGCGGCAATTAAGCCTTCGTAGCATGCAAAACTCAAGGCGGCGTGCGCTGTGTTAAGGGGCTCCGTTCGCATACATGCACCATTCAGAAGGGAGTAGGCGTGATGCTGGAAGACAAGCAGCAAACTGCCCGAACCCATACCGCCGTCTCAGCGTGGCGCCTGAGGATGCTTTGGTGGACATCTTCAGACAAACATGTTGTAGAGCTGGAAAAACTCACAATTGGAAAGGTCAGCTGTGACCTCTGGGTGCAGGGCTATGCTGAGCCTGTCACTAGCAAGCACAGCATGTTCATGTCAAACTGAGAAAAGGTACACTGGCCGCCCGACTCAGAGCCTGCCATGAAGCAGGTTGCGTGTGCATGCATCTGTGTTAAGGATATTTATAGCTGTTTTGATTCATCAGGGTTGGAAGCTGAACACAGGTAATTGTTCAGAATTTATTCCATTTTAAAACATATTAGGACACAGTGATTTGCTCATGTGTGGCTTCATTTTGGTTTTGATTATTTAAACATCTAGTACACAGCTAGTTTAGTGTGAATGATAAACAAATGCCTAATCAGTGTAGACTGGTTGTTCATATGGAGTTTATTTTTGTAGATAAAGATTGCATATTTTATTGGTAGAACCTTGAATTTATTTGAAATGAATTTATTTCATCAAACTGACAGGAAAGGCATTCATAATGTAACTCAAAATGTTATTCATGAAGTTATTTTAAATTTGGTGATCCTCAAAAAAAAGAAAGAAATCAGCGTTAACATTAAATGAAGTTCATTTATAAACTAATTTCAAGAGGATCACTTGCTTATGATTGAACACAGCTGGTCATGCATTAGCCAATTCAAGATTCATCAATCAGATCAGTGGTTCTCAAACTTTTTTCACCAAGTACCACCTCAGAAAAAAATGCCTCTCCAAGTACCCCCATAAAGACCGGTTTTGAAATACAGTAGACCTAATTAAGCAGCTACCGCACTGCACAGTTCAAAACAAGGCAGATTAATTATTATTATTATAAATATTTGCATGTATGTATGACTTATTTGTCTGTCTTTAAAATCTAAACATTTACCTTTATTTTAAATATATGAATTTGATTTACATATTTAAATTAGGAATTATTAGATCTTCATTCTGCGCGTTTGAGTAAGCTTTGTGTTTCAGTAAAGCAAGTCATTAAACTAAACAGTACCTGTCAGCATTGGGATATAGAAATGAGGGATACGCCCCAACAACCATTACAAATATTGGGAGGAAATTTGCTTCAAATGATAAAATACACAACAAACATTAGAAAACTGAACATAAAAGGTTTAGCCGATTAAAATCAATTTACTGATCACATCTGTGTTATCGTGCGCTTCATTCTTTAACTTTAATTATTCAGTGATTCCTCCACGTACCACTAGAAGGACACTTGCGTACCACTAGTGGTACACGTACCACAGTTTGAGAACCACTGAATCAGATGATTCCTGAGTCACTATAAATATCCTAAGTTCCATATCACAGCTATCTTGGTTTTGAAGAATCCCTCTTCCACCCCTACTCCTCATCCTTTCCTAGATGGGTGGCATGGTGGCCCAGTAGTTAGCACTGTTGCCTCACACAAGAACGTCTCTGGTTCTAGTCCTTACCAAGTTTAAACGTTCTCCCCATGCTCACGTGGGTTTCCCCCGGGTCCCTTAGGTTAATTGACTAATATTAATCGGCACCATAGACGTCATCCTAGTAAGTAGATATCTCTTAAGAGCAATCACTATCTGTTCATTAGCTACTACAGCAGAGGAGTTTTGAGATATACCTGAGCTCAAACTCCCCTCTCGCCATACAACGGGAGGGAGCCCAGGGCTCGAGGATCTTATGAGCTCAGGGCTCTCTCCCGGGACAGCATGCCAAACATGTTTTATAATCAATCATCAGCTAAGTGTGAACTCCTGAATTACTTTTAAAGCACCAAATAAGCATGCAATACAATAATATATAAAAATAAGTTCAGCTGTATTTGATCAAATGTATGTGTATATTAATTACATTAAATATTAATTAAATAAGCACACAATCAGTGACTTTTAAAAAAAAAACATGTTTGTTGCCACAGTTTTTGCTTGCTTGCATGTAATTATATCTAATTACTGTATTGCATATGTCGCCTTTAAAAAGACAGTGAAACTCAACTGTAAACACACCACAATAATGATTATAAATGCATTCATTGCTACAATTATCTCGTGACAATGTTAATGTAAACCACAAAAAAAAGGATTTCTTTATATATACAAGTAATCATATTGAAACAAGAAATTATTCAATACACATGACAACTCTCTTTTGTATTTATATAAATTGTGGTCCAAAGAACCAATTTTGGCCGTCCATTCGGTCTATTTCAGTCCTTTGCTTGGCTGTAATTACAAAAGCAGTGTTAATGTGGTGTCTGTTTAATTGGCAGACTTGTTGGTTTTTTACAGCCATATTAAAGTGGGGTCTGTGCACAGGGTACTATATTTATAGACTCGCCCCTCGCAAGGTCCTCTGGCTGTGTTTGACCCCGCTAATGAAGAGATGAAAGGAATACTAACCCCTGGAATTACAGCTGTAAACCCACTCGGATTGGATGATTTATGGCATTAGAACAAGATTAATTTGTCTCATTTTTCATACACATTTCAATATTAATCAGTCATACTTAAAAGAAGGCAGGAACTAATTTTTCCCCCCTTGTCACCACAAAGCGTGTACCTTTTTTCCTGCATCTACGGCACGTTTCCTGCTCTTTTTTTGTTAAACCAATCAGGGATTTCGCCACATGCTGTCCAATCAATTAAGTCAAATGTGTGCACAGCCCTTTGATATAGAATCATTTGTCAAATCAGTGGAGGTGGCAGAGTGCAGCTACCCAGGAGTCTGAGGCGCTTGACTCCCATCCACCTGGAAATCTGCTCAGCCTTCGGATTCAGGCATTCCTGGTGTCCTCCATCCTGTTAATGGGGTGTCATTGTGTGCGCTGGATTTAGTTCAGCTAGGGTCCAAAGGCTTTTTCCATGCATTAGCCTCTTGACTACATAGCTTAACCTCTTAATTTTTTGAAAGCTCTGCCCAGAGAAAGCTCGATATTATATAACAGAATGCCAGCCATTAGGATTCAAATGATTTGCTTTTTGCTGTTGCTTGGTTATTGCATTTAATGTTACACGATACAACATCCGCGTTCGGCGTGACATAGAAGCATCAAACATAATCCGGTTTTCGGCCATTATTGTGTTATTTGTGATAGGAAGTGAAGGAATCGCGAGTTCTTCAGGTGGAGGTAATCTGCTGATTGTGCTGAATGGAGAAGCATCCTGGCACTGAGCGGTCATTCAGTTCATTTTAATAATGCTCTCATGTTTCTTTCTTCTTATGGCTCTCTGAGGAACTCCTGGAGAAAACTTCAAACTTCACCTAATTTCCTACTGAAGCTGGTTTAATTGAAAGCATGCGAGATGCAGAGGGTTCTTATTTATGCTAGATGGATTCATTGGAAGCCTTCAAATGAGAAAGGTTTTGTTTAATTACGAGATGTGACCCCATCTGGCGAAATGAGTCGGAAGTCGCACTGTTTTATTATGAGATACAGGCTGATAATGTGAAAAACAATGAAAAAATATATTTTTTATTAGCTAATTTCACAGAGCAGACATTTAAAAATAATCTCACAAAGTTTCATAGTGCAGATCATTGAGTATCAAGGTATGTAAATGACCATTAAAGTTGACTTAAAGATTTATTAAATTCATTGAAATTAGTAAATCTCAACTCCTCTCATCACTTTCACTATATTCTGTATATCCCCTGAAATACCAATATCACTGCTCTCCAAATATGGCAATAAACATTGTATGAAACCACTCAAAATGCTTAGAAATGTACACAAACAGTGACATGAACGTTGATCAATTGTCAAAGTTAAATCCTGTTTTAACTGACTGGCGATTGGTCCAGCCATCCTCCTGTCAGAAATAGCAGCTCAATGTGTAAACAAGCTAGATCACTACAGCAAGATTCAATACTGTTTAGGGTAGTATAATGTAGTAGATGAAAGATGAAAATGTTGAACAGCCTGTGACTGATGTCGAGAAAGTTAATAGGGTCATTTGGTCAGTTGTGAAGCAGTGTGTGTGGAAACAGTTAGCATGGATCAAGATGACAAGTTAGGAAAAAAACATGTGCTTTTGCTGGAAAGGTTGTAAACCTAACAATGGAGAGCCGTGTTTTCTGTCATTCGATGAAGATTTTGTGTACGAGATATGTTTCTCTATGGACTCTCTGTCACCGAACATGAGATTTGTTTTAAACCAATATTTAGCTGTTGGTATCTCTGTTATGAATTCTTTAACAGTGTTAAAAATGTAGCACCTCTGTTCAATCTTTCTGATTTTATTATTTTTTTATTAAATTAAGTGCCTTTTAAAATATTTATTAAAATAAATACTTAAAATAATTTGAGCTTCAGGCTGTTAAATCGCATTTGTATATATGTACAAAGTAAGCTGTTAAATAAACAGTTTATCCCTTTAAATGCACTGGATTTTGAAGGATATCAGCAACAAGCTTTTTCTCACGATTTTCTCAGGTTGTCAGTTGAAAAAAGAGGGCAGACAAACATAATTCAAATGGGCACATCTTCAAAAACATTCAAGGTATTGAATAGAATATCATTTTAAAGCCTAGAGTTCCAAAACCTAGAGTTCCATCCTTTCCATTGATACCAAAATCTCAATTTTGAAATTTGGGTCACTGTGACTCATAATGCTGGATCAGGTCACACATGTATTAGAGAAATACATTTATGATTTTACAGTTGCACTGCTCTATTCTAGTCCTTATCCTTACATACGCAACCACTTGAGTAGTCTAGTTGTTTTGGGGAATTTGTGCTTTTTGAATTCTACTCAATAAGTAAGTTGTACTCAAATTTTTCTACATTTTACTTAATGTGTTTATTTTTTCAATTATCATTTATATCTACTGTACATTTAGTCATTTAGTAGATGCCTTTAACCAAAGTGATTTACTAAAGGAGGATTTTAGTGATTCAACAAGAAGAGGCAATAGACACAAAAAGTGTTAGTTACACAGTTACAAAGGAACGGTGTGTGCTCAGATAATTTAATGCTAGAGTAAGAAGGGAAGACGTTTTTTTAAAAAAAAATATTTATTTATTTTTTAATCAGGATGTAAATGCAAAATATGTTCATACCTTGTGATTTTTTACCTGTTTATTGATGCTTTTGAAATTGCATTATGAGGCCTTGATTATGATTATTGCATTAGGAGGCCAACAACTTTGCTGTGAATTTTACAAGTGACTTTTCTAGATTTTTTAAACAATATCTTGTCCTCATTAGTCTTGAGAATTATTCACTTAAACAGGCAATGAGTTCTTAGTGTTTTTTAAAGGTAATTTTATGTTATTTGATCAATTTATTTTTAATACACTGAAAGTTGCACACGCTTAAGTTAACTTTAAGTTTTTACATCTGAGTTTTTAAGTTGTAAGTTTTTACAATCTTAAGTGGATTGAACATAAAACAAAACACTTGTCCTCATATTTTAATTCAAAGCTCATTTTAAATAGGGAGTTTGAACAAGCAGAAAAGGGGGTAGAAAATTACATTTCGTAGTGTTAAGACCATTTTAAAATCATGCTGATCTAACAAGTCAAGTTGTTTGACTTCAAAAATTCAATTAACTATCAAACAGCCAGTGGAATTCAATTAACAATAAATCAGCCAATGAAAATATACTTCAGTGTTAAAGTGTACTTCCTCGCTGGGTACAGTATGAGCACTTTATTTTCACACAGTGCCCTTAATATAACTTACCTCCTAAGTTATTTTGACACCAATGCTTTTGCACTTCATTATGAATCTGTATTTTAATATAATTTTTTTGGTTAGGCTTTCTACCTTTGTAGTCTTTAAAGCTTTTTATCATGTAACAAACATTTGATATACCTCTATAGGAACCATTACTTTACCCAGCACCCCGACGAGGACGCACTGAGGTGCTATTTTTCCCACATGTCAGTGTTTATGAATAGATTACACAACAAAGAACACAAGTAATCTGCACAAACTATACATCAATCTAAAGCTACAAACCTCAAACACCCATTGCAGCTAGTTGCTTTTCAGTGGGAGGCTTGTAAAGGATATATTTGCTAAATTTGTGTTTAGTTTTACAGAAAATGCTTATTAGATATGGAGTGAATATCATAGTAAAAACAACACACACACGCATTCATTGCCGTACATTAGGGTTTATTTTGAAAAGTAAGAGTCCACAGAAAACATCCCATCGAACACATTTAGTCCACTGACACAATAGTACAGATTATGGATGATTATTTGTTTGTTTATGTCACCGTTTTTATCAAAGACCTGTTGTCTTTGTAGTAAAAAGCAAGGCGATGTCATAGCTTATAGTGTTACAGATAAAATAAGACCACAAACTAAATAAAAAGTCAAAGTTATAGTTACTAAAATCTAAACAAAGCTGTCAAGTGTTTAGATGCTCTGCATATGCTGTCTCTCAGTCAATACAAGTCACAAAGAACATCTAGTTGAATTATAATAGGTGTACAGAATGAGCCTACTGAGCTGAATCTCAACGCGATTGAAGTTTAGGACATCAAGATAATGCTAGAGCGGTTTCAGTCCCATGTTTCTTATCTGATCTTCCATTCTGATCAAAGCCATTCAAATGAAGTGCTAAATATTTCAGTGAGAATAAAAAAATAAAAAACAGTGCGGGGCAACCATACGACTAATTTCTGCCCTCTTAATTATCTTTTTCTTTGTATTTAATCTGGGAAAAAGAGGTCTTCAGACAATGTTATCACACTCCTTCTGCCAAGTGTCATGCAATTAATCAATCATTCGGATTTGTCATTTGTGCAGCTTCACATTTCATTGTGTCTTGTTTTGACAAGGAAGCCAATCCTTATATTCGTGAAGAAGAAAAAAAAAAGCCATCTGGAGCCACAATTGCTTTTGCTTTCCCCACATTTATGGTTATAAGGTATTCCCTATAACACGGTATAATGATCCACCAGTGGAAGGTAGTCATTTTCCTGATGTAGGGTGAGATGCTAATGAGCTTGTGTCACAGTCTCTAGGAGTGGTGCTGGATCTTTACAGTGGGTGGCTAAGCGCAGGGAGCATGGAAGAATCTCCCATAAGCTTAAAAGCAAATTAATGCCTCTCACCTTCACGCAACCTTTCCCTCCCTCTCCTCTTCATGCTATTATTCATAGGACTCTCACTGTCAACTTTGGCAATAATTTGTATACTATTCTTAAATATGTTCCCATCCCCATTCCAAGAGGCGCCGAAGGGAATAGACAAGGGAATATTTAAAGGTGATTTTTTTTTTCTCTCGGTGATGAGCGTGTTTGGTTTAAAATAAGGAATTTATGATTTCCTGAGACCCTTCGTCTGGTCCACAGATGGGAGATTTGTTGAGGAAAGGCTGGGGGAAATCTGATGGTATGATAATCATTAAACAGATGTAAGAACTACTCTCTAAAAAAACAACTACTTTCTTAGAAGTAAAGGCACACAAGCTGTCATTGGAGCAGTACCCTTTCAAAAGGTACATATTGTACCTATAGGGTCCATATTAAAACATTTGAGCATGGCTTCTCAAAAACCTGATGATAATTCAATACAGGCATTTCATGTTTCAAGAGCATTTATTTTGTGTCAGCTTGGAATCTTTTAAGTTTTTGGTCTTGTAAGTTTTGGTAAGCTTGTAAGTTTTTTTTCATGTGTTTTCGGCAATGGTCCAAAATGAAATCAAAGATCCTTTTTTTTTTTTTTTTTTTTTTTAACTTTTCCTGTGTGATGCTTTTGTCATGACATCCAGCCAATAGTGTTTGCCATAATCAAGAGACATTCTTCACCGCAGTGAGCTTGTAAATGGGTGAGGATGTCAGTTTTTGGAGAACGAAGATAAGAGAGTCTGCAAAGATGATTGGAGGTATGAGTTCCTCTTGCTCCATTCCTGCACAAAAACTGTTCTGTTTGATTTGTTTGAGTGGAAATGTCAAATGCCACTATGAAACAAAAGTTTAGCCCGCTGATGGAATACAGACAGTGCCATTTCTCATATTAGACTGCTCTGTACTTTGCAGTGGTACTTTTGACCTTCACAATCACGGTTGTGTTTTATTCATAAAAATGACTTAAATTAAGTGTCACTTGTCATATTTTCACCTTTTAAACTTGTCTTTAAGCTATTTTAAATGCAAAATTAATTTGTTTAATTTTTAATGGTTGATTTATGTGTATTTTTGTTAAAAGCAACTTTCACTCAAAAATGATTTTTTGCTGCTTGTTCAAACCAATTATTTAAACTGAGCTGAATCAACACAATTCTTGAGGTATATTGGGAAAATGTAATTGATTTATGTTCAGTCTACTTAAATTTGTAAAAAAAGATTAGTTTAATTTAATTGATTTGTGTTGGGACAACATGAAAGAATTGTGCAGATCTCAGCATTTTTACAGTGTTTGACATTGATGAAAATTCAGAATTGTAGGTACAAATGTGTAATTTTTAAAAGGGTACTGCCTCAGTGATAGCTAGCGTACATTATTTCTGAGAATGTATGATAGTATCGTGCTGATTGCAATTTTAAAGAGGTCACAGAGAGCATTTTTTTATTATGTTCATAATGTTTTCTGAAGTCTACTTGCAATGTTAGCAAATGTAATAGATTAAAATATTACTTTCTATACCATTTTTTTACTTAGATGTCACATTCAACACTGCACATCTCTATGCACGTCCATGTTTGTTTCTTCTGTAATGCAAATACTATCATTCAAGTGCAAGCTTATTGTGTTCTGAACTTGAAAATGGTGTTTTGAGCCTTTTTTGATCCTATTTAGTTTATTTTGTGATTAAAATTATGATTATTTGCTAGTTTGTTGGCGCCACGGTGGCATAGTGAGTAGCATGTTCGCCTCACAGCAAGAAGGTCGCTGGTTCGAGCCTCGGCTGGGTCAGTTGGCATTTATGTGTGGAGTTTGCATGTTCTCCCTGTGGTTGCGTGGGTTTCCTCCAGGTGCTCCGGTTTCCCCCACAAGTCCAAAGACATTGGGTGTAGGTGAATTGGGTAGGCTAAATTGTCCGTAGTGTATGGATGTTTCCCAAAGATGGGTTGCAGCTGGAAGGGCATCTGCTGCGTAAAACAAATGCTGGATACGTTGGCGGATCATTCCGCTGTGGCGACCCTGGATTAATAAAGGGACTAAGCCGAAAAGAAAATGAATGAATGAATGGAATGCTAGTTTGTTCCTTCTTGTTCCAGCAAGTGAAGTTCCACAAACTAATTTCGAGAGGAGCACATGATCTGATTGATCATGGCTGGTCTCCCATCCGTAATCATTAGTAAGCCAACCGGATTAATCCCTATAAATAGCCCGTCTAGTATTACTCCCTTATTTCTGTTTTTTTGAAGACTCCCCCATCCATCCATTTCCCCCTTTTCCTCCTTTGGGGAGCTCTCAAGAACTACCTGATCTCATACCCCTTTAAACACTCATCGACCAGGCAGGAGCCCTGGGCTCAATTATCTCCGAGTTCAGGGTTCTCGGCCACGACAGCATGCCAAACCTGCCAATATTATCAAGCGATATCTAAGTGCGAACTCTTGAATTTCCATTATGTTAATAATTATAATCAATAATTCTGTCTACACTGGAAAATCACTGTGACATGACATAAACAAACAAACAAACAAAAAAAAACTAAACTAACAAACATACACAATAAACTAATGCCACTTGTCAATTACTCCAAGTGCTCATGATATCTCTGACAAGGGTAAACTGTTTGCATTGCATTTCAATGACAGTTGCGTTCAGTGAAATACGTGTTTAGAATACACTGAAAGTAATGCAAAAAATGTTTTGGTTGTCACTACAAAACGTCTTGTAAATCCTGGAGGCATCTCTACTGTTTTGTTTCTCGAGTAATCATGTGTTTACCAATCTTTCGTGGTGTCTGTACATGCACTGCTGGGTGGGGCTGAAGGGATATCAATATAGATCTTCAGTCTTTTGTTGCATAAATACCTTATAATGGCAAAACCTAAAACTGGTTTTGCAACTAAAAGCAGTTGACCGACAAGGAAGTGTTAAGTTCTGAAATTTACCAGCTCTTTTATTGCAGAATGCCCTTGCTGGATGCCAAAATATCAAGAGGAAATTACTTGCCAATTCAAGACCTATTTAAATGTGCTTCAAATAATCTAGGAGTGAGAATTTAGACTTGCTGTTCTAAAAAGAAAGAAAGAAAAAATGGTAAAACGTTTTATATCTATACTGGATGAACTCATGCAGTTGTGCTTCTGCAATCCAGAGCTGCTGTTGCATTGCTATTTGATTGTTATCATCTTCCATACAGCAAGAATGCTTGATATTATAGCATACACATGCAGACCAATCTCTAAAGTCCATGCGAGGCTGGACTTTATAGGTCCTGAAGCAGTCGGCTTGACACTCAGTATAAACAAGCTCTGGAAGATTACAGACTGAGTCAAGCTCTGAAGATTTCTAGCACTGTTCACTGTGACAACATATGTTGCTTTTGATAGCCATAGCCAGAAAACAGCGAGAGGTCTGGAATAGAAATAATGTTAGGTTTGCTCCCTTGTTACAACGGCTGATGACATGGACTATATTTTGAGTCACGGGCCTGTTTTAATAGAGCATTTTTCATGTGCAGACGTGTACTGTTACTGCCGGTTACATTTTGTATCGCGCTTGTTCTCATACATTATTAATTTCTAGTTAGTCATAAATATAAACAGTTTTTGTCGTGCCTGGAAAGCTGTCTGTCATTGATGTTAAGGGAAATTCATTATTCAGCCACCCTTGTGTGATTCTCAACATTTATTACTGTCTTGTGTGGAATTTTTTTTTTTTTTTTGAGCATAATGTCCAAGCTTTGATTTTCCACATACAATACATGTATATGATGATAGAAAACAATGCCTTTACTTGTTAAAATATGTAAAACATACTTCATTTTATTCTATTGTATTTTATAAAGTATTCAAGTATACATCTTGCTGACAAAAAAACAAACAAATCTAAAAATTCTATCTCAAACATCTATGAATTATTATTATTATTATTATCTACTACTATTATTATTATTATTATTATTATTATTATTATTATTATTATTATTAGTTCAAAGAATCTTGGGACAGTTGTTGGGACATGTAATTTACTATGTTTTGGTCAAATTCCAGCTTGTCAGTTGTGGTGACCAAATGCTTATATGGCCTAAAGTGGAAGTACAAAATTGTGTGTGAGGTAGTTTTCATTTTATTTTTCATAATAAAGTAGACTGGAATATTTATTTTATTAATTTTTTTATTTCACACAGCAACCTACATTTATTATATACTGCACATTTCATCCGCATATGTGTTTCCTGGGAGACGAATCATGGCCTTGACTTCACTAGCATCTTGTTCACCAGTTAAGCTGCACTGTAGCTCTGTAATGTCACTTCTGGCAGCTTGAAAAGTCTCCTAAGTCACTTAATGTTCATTTGGCGTTGCTGAAGAGGGAATCTATAAAGAGCTTTGAAATGGTACTTTCCTGTTGCACATACCCATTAGATTCACTGTTGCTTTGAGATGTAGATTTCTATGATTTTAACAGTTCGTCCTACAGAAATAACAATGAAGTGATTAGCTGAGCACTGCATACAAATGTATTTCATCTTATTTTATGTTCTTTTCGAAGTGTAAAACCCTACAAAGGAATGTTTTATAGTCAAATGAGCCTCCTGTTGTCATCACTGAATGAGTGTTGCTGTAGTGTGGTGGGTGAAACAAAAAAAAAGAAAAGAAAAGATAAATTTGGTTTACATGCATGCACTGACTAGTCTCTTTTTACCCATTGATGACACACCCAGCATTCTTCAAGGTAAATCTGCTGAGATAAAAAAAGACACTTTTTACCTGTTCCTTGAAGAATGCTATTTCTCTCTCTCCATGTATGCACGTGAATGTATATGTCCAGAGAGAGAGAGTTGACTTCATTATCATCTTACACAGTTGCATACTGCAGCTTAGCAAGCCAAATGATTTTGTAACTACAATCTCCCTATATCTGTCTGTCTCTCTATATTACAGGAGACGGCACTGAAACCACCACTCTATGGCACACTCTGTGGCACAGGTACAGCTCGCTCCCACAGGATAAAAATCAATCTCTAGCTGCCATTTCCTAAAGAGAGGGAGGGAGGGAGAGGAAGGCGCTCACTGAAGAGGTGAAAACGCGAACTGTACAGATTCTCCAGCCTCAAACGAGTCCTAGACTAATTTAACCGTCCGAAAACTCTGCTTGTGACTTGTAGGAGGTTTGAAATGCTTTCTTTTTGAACCCTTTTGTCCTCATTCACCGGTCGCACCGAATAGGGCACAAGAGACACCTCCACTATGCTTATCCAAATGGAACACGAATACAGCAAAGACCTCTGTATAGGATGTTTATATATAGATATGTATTTATGTATAGCAGCAGCAGCACAGTCCTTGTCGTCTGTGTGTCTATTTATTGATTTTGTTCACTGATTGACACAAAGTTCCTCGAAGCTTTGATGTGCCTGGTGGTTGTTTCTGTTGTTTTCTTTCAGTTATTTCTCTTCTTTCTTTTCCTTGTTCAATCTTTCGCTCACCTGCTCTGACTGTTTCATTTTCTCATTCCGGGCCGGTTTTCGGCGGCCAACTCCTCGTCACTGATTGCAACGGCTGTCCTCCTGTCCCATCGCTTGTTAACACTGAAACGCATGGCCCTCCGTAGGAGGTACCGGCACCGTTTGATTGCGTCCACATTTGGGACGTTGACGATTCTAATAGAGCCCTAATGCTTCGCACAGCTGCAATCATATGGGACATCGTTCCCGCTTCCTAATCAAAGAATCCCCTTGTACGCGGTAGAAAAGGGACACCGGGTCTGACCTTTTATATGTTGTGAGTTGTAGTCTGCTTTTACCAGAGCCAATATAACCTGTGAGATGTATTTATATGATTTCGAATAGAAAGCCTCCGGCAATCTGTCATACGAGATGGTAGGTTTTAGTTACATCACCTAGGTGTTTGTATATTCTGAAACTGACATGCTATGTATTCATACAGCCGAAATGAGAAAAAAAAAATACATATATTAAGTAGAAAACACAATATTGAGCACGACTATTCCGGTTTTGTGTCAACAGCAATAAATTTACAATCAAACAAGAACTCACCCTACATGAGCACTTTAAAGTCGTGATAATGAGCATCCCACAGCTGAAGCTGTAGTCTTTTGTGAAACTTACCAGTTGGGTATTTTCGTCCTGAATGACTATTACATCACTAATAAATTGCTTCGATGGATAGCACTTTTGTTCAAGCCGCAATTTACTCCTTTTTAGCAAATGGATGATTTGTAGAATTGTCTTTGGGCCCAAATGTTTGACCTCTTATTCCTGCAGAGGTATCAGATGTCTTAATGGTGTCAAGTGTAACGCTCTGGAGTAGGAAACACAGAATGACTCACACATAAAACTGTAGCACTGTGCAAGAAACTATTAGATATGCCTAGATATTTGCGATAGACAAAGAAAGAGATGGGAGAAGAAAACAAAAAACAAAACAACCTTTTTTTGATGTAAGGGAGGTGGTCACATCACTTTCATTCTATATGAAGCACCTTACATTATCTTTGTATTCTACTTTGATTTGCCAACCTGTGAAGTAAACTGTATATAACTGTTTTATGTATGTTTGAGCTTTGGAAGTTTATTAAAGTCTTTTGCATTGTACTGCACATTTCCATGCGTCATTTATTAACCAAACAGTTTCACTCTCATAAAAAATGTGCTTCAAAAAATGTGTCTGTTTTGTACTGCACATTTTCTGCGTCATTTAATAGCCAAACGATTTCATCTTCATATACAAGGGACTTCTAAAAATGAATGGAAAATTTCTTTAAATGCTTTATTTCAAGCTTTTAATAATTAATATTAATGTCAATAGTTTATTATTCAAACATTATTATCGTTTTTAAATGCATTATTTGTTTTTAATTAAATATAAATCAATCCAAATCCACATTTTACTTGAAACAAAAGATGCATTAAGCAAAATAAAAAAGCTTATTATTATTTTTTTCCCCCCAGATTTGTATATAAATTACTGTTATTTAGGCAATGTATATTATTATCATTATATCATATATATTATAATTATTATTATTAAATCTAACTATCATTCAATTCCATACGTGTTATTTTTCCAATGAGTTATTGCCTATTGTCCACTCATTAATGTCTTTTCTAAAATATGACATTTTAGTTGAATTTCTTGTTGTGCTTCATACAGCTAAAACGCTATGGTGCTTTAATTAAAGCCAAATTAGCTCTTAAAAACCCAAGCATACTCTACAGTCTGTGTATAAGTGTATAATTTACGGAACCACATTTATTTACCCCAGTTATGCAAGTGCACTGGAACTCGTGCATCTTTTGAAATGTAGCTTTTTACAGCACTGAACAATTACAATTTTTAAGCTTCAGTGATCACACAACTGTATTTCCTCAACACTTTTTTTCTTTTAGCAGGCCCAAGAGTCAGCCATTGTTCCCATGTATGTGGTTTCAAAGCGGCTGTTCCAGAAGTTCACATAAAAGAAAGCAGAAATGAGAGGCGCAATGGAAAACAATTTAATTGCTTATCAAAGTTACTTTAAATTGCAAGACTGGAGAGCTAATCATTTCCCTTGAGGGAAATATGTCCTTGGTGATTAGAGAAAACGGTGCACATGCACTACGTTGAGCTTGTATCTGTTTTTTTTTCCTTAGGTACTGTGCAAATGTCAACTTGCTATTAATATCGCAATGCAAATTCTCAATGTGCTAAACTCTGTGTACATTCATGACTATGTTAGTGTGCGCACAAACACATTTGCTCTTCCGTCAAAAGCGCTATTGCTCATTTTAGCTTTCTCAAAGTTCTTGATAAATATAAAGCCATGATTTGATCATGTCAAATATATAAAAGATAATGTACAATCAGCATGGTACTGTTTCTTTCGACCACATAGCTTTATATATATATATACACATATTATATTTGATATGATTTTACTAAACAGTAATGTATGGCACAAGCAAATGATCAATATGCCATGTCTTTTTGTTTAAATATTAGTACAGCTTATTGAAATTTTCTTGATGTCATACAATCTGGTTTAAAGTCAATTTAATGTAATGTATACGTTGACTTGTGAGGTTAATTCGATTCAACTTTATTTAAATTCAATTGTAAGTTGACCAGTATTTATTATATATATACACCACCAGTCAAATGTTTTGGGTCAGTATGGTTTTGAAATGTTTTAAAATAAGCTTATCCTGCTCACCAAGGCTGCATTTCTTTAATCAAAAATACAGTTTAATATTTACATTTAATATGTTTAATATTGGCGCTACGGTGGCGTAGTGAGGAGCACGTTCGCCTCACAGCAAGAAGGTCGCTGGTTCAAGCCCCGACTGGGTCAGTTGGCATTTCTGTGTGGAGTTTGCATGTTCTCCCCTTGGTTGCGTGGGTTTCCTCCGGGTGCTCCGGTTTCCCCCACAAGTCCAAAGACATGTGGTATAGGTGAATTGGGTAAGCTAAATTGTCTGTAGTGAATGAGTGTGTATTGATGTTTCCCAGAGATGGGTTGTGGCTGAAAGGGCATTCGCTGCATAAAACAAATGCTGAATAAGTTGGCGGTTCATTCCGCTGTGGCCACCCCGGATTAATAAAGGGACTAAGCCGACAAGAAAATGAATGAATGAATGTTTAATATTTTAATAAGTATTTAACATTTTTTTTCTTTTTACATTTCATAAATACCACCTTGATGAACAGAATAATACAAAATAAATCAATACAAATAACTGACCCCAAGCTTTTAACTGGTAGTTTATATATGTATATTTTTTTACAATAAATGTCAAGTTCAAGGGTTAAATCTCCAAGGAACAGGTTGTACAGGTTAAATATAAAGCATTAGTGCAGTGTAAATTGGCAAATGCACAAGTGTAAAAATCACTTTATCGGTTGTTTGAGAGAAAGGGGGGAAAAAAAGCTGCAGTACTGTATGATATAAAAGACAATCACAGTTATGTAAAAAAGTCTGTTGCTTTGTGCCACTGCATTGTTAAGTGGTCATTATACAAATGCAGAATGCTGCAATCGACCAATCACAGTCAAGTATCCCAGTGAGTTTTATCTGTCTTTGGATTTAAAGAATGGGCAAAAATCTTCCAACAGATTGGTCTCCATCTGCTCGCAAATTATGTTTCTTAAAGATATGTAATTTAGCCATTGTTATTCATCAAATTGACTGTGACAGCTGAGGAGAGTTTCTTGCGTTGGCTCTGCATGATTTGTGGCATTGAGCTTAAATGTATTATTTGTTTGACAGCATTTAGTGGAAGGCGAATTCCCATTGTATTGAATGGAAATGGTTGCCGCATGCAGTGGATTATGAGGCTCCGGGTGGTGCACATAGCTGACATACCTGTACTTCTGCTTATAATCTGATAAAACAAACTGTCAATAAGTCTGAAAGTTACAGGCGCAGTAATAGAGATGCCTCAGGGATTGAACACATTAACCTAGATAACAACCTTTAGCAAGTGCATTCAATGCATGGAAATCCTTTACTCCAAAAAATGAGGCATTTAATAAGTTTTAATAAAAGAAAAAGCCAGAATACTTGGAATTGATCAAATAATACTATGATTTATTTGACAGATGAATTTGTATTTCAAAATTGTATTTCACACATGCTGTTATTTTTAAAACACCAAATAATTAGTTTTGACATTTTGCAAGGTTTTTGCACTGTTGTTGGGTTCTCGTTCCTGCAGAGCCCTACACATGATGTGTAAAAAAATAAGTAAATATTTAAAAATACACAAGCAGGAAGTAATTATTTGTCATTGTATTAAATTGTAGCAATTATTTATTTACTTGTTTTAGTTTTAATTGTGGCCATGAATTAAGAATTTAAGAATTATATTTTTAATGAAATTGTGATCATAAATTAAGAATTATTTCACAGTTTTTTTCTAATTGTAGCCATGATCATGCAATTTATTCACTCATTTTAGTAAAATTAAGAATAAGATTTTTTCCCCACAAGTCAAGAATTTGTACACAAGCAAATAATTCATTGTATTATGTCATTGTATTAAATAAATTGTAACAAATATTTATTTACTTGTTTGTAGCCATAAATTATTATTTTTTAATTAAATTATGATCATAAATTAAGAATTTCTTCCGATAAATTGAGAATTATTTTACATTTTTACCTTTTTCTATTATTATTAGTGCAGCCTTGATCATCTAGATTATTCACTCATATTAGTAAAATTAAGAACTAGGAATTCATTCCCACAAGTCAAGGATTTGTTCTTATTTTCCACTAATTTATTCACTTTTTCTAGTGAAACTTATTATTACATCATGGTCACAATTCACTAAAGAGAGGGAGCAAATTGTTATGCCATGTTCTGTGGTCTGTATTTTCTGCATTGTCTCAGTTTGACCTGAATTACTCCCTCTTAGTTGCCTTGGCTACTGATTAGCCCCACCTGTGTCTTGTTTACCTATTTTATAATCGTTGTCGGTTGGTTCTAGTCTTTGTTCTCACTACATTATGGTATTGATGTTTAAGCTTTGTTCCTTGCTATTGTCCATGCTTATTTTAAAAAAAGAAGAAAAGCAATTAAGCCATAGAGGTTTGGAGGTCATTTAGGGTGAGCAAATAATAGCACTTTTCTTTTTTCATCATTATTGTCACCTCTTCCTGCACTTTGCCTCCACATCTAAAAATCCCACAATATTGCAAAGCTCAGAAATGCACTGTTTTGCTTAATCTTCACTTGTACTTTCCCCGTGTATTGGTGTGAAAGAACACATGCATAAATACATAAATTATTTCTAAAAATAAATAAAAGGCTTGCATTTAATTTTGATTAATTTGAGGAAACTTGATGATTCTAAACAAGCTGCTCTATGCACAATGAAAACCAAGACGGTGAGGAATTGCATTACTCGAGTCTGAATGCCTATGAAAGTACCTCTCCGGCAGGTGCTGACTATGAGACTACCGCACCATAAGAGAGCTCATGAATTAATAAATCCCCTGGACTTTAGAATGACAAAATGTATCTTGAGGAGGACAGACCAGGATCAGATTGCTGAGAAAGTGCAACAAAACATATGTCTTGAGATCGTATTTATAATTCATATCGATCATATCCTGTGTCCTCAGTATTACATCACACGCAGAGGGGGCAGAATGAGGCCGGGATTTGAGGGTACAGGAGAGTCGTTATAAATGATCAGGTACACTGGGGAATTTACTGCAGACTGAGAATATCGTGTCCAGGTCCCGAAGGCTTTGCTGATTATCTCTATGTAGTGCTATTTATGCACTTTCTGAGCAGCGGTGTAGGAAACAGGAAGATGGTCTCAGTTATTTGCACTCAAGGCAGTGCCGTGTGCTCCTGCTGCCAAATCTCTGCCAAACTGAATAATTCAATCATGCTTCTTTTTTTTTATTTGCAGTTTTGCGTTTGTGTGTTCAGAAATCGGAGCTCCTCTCTAAGGTTCGGGTTGTCGCTGTGGCGTTCTGCCCATTGGTGAAATGTACAACGGTATAAATATTCACAAGACACGCACTCAGGACTATTTTTAGGCTGGAAAGATTTGCATACAATTGCTCAGAGGTAGCTGGTATTAATTTTATTGATTTAAAGAAGTGAATTCTGATGTTGTATATGGGTCAAAGGCAAAAACAAAAGTGCAGTACAAGTTTCATTTTATTTAAATACTTTTTGAAAATTCATTAATGTGTCTTATAGGGTGCACGCTATTGAAACTAAATCTGACAATGCATTATTTTGTTTCTCTGTGACACACATTGTGATATACTTGATATATACTTGATATACTTGGTATAAGATATGCTATATCTTAAACTTGGAAAGAATTTTGGTCACACTTTATTTTAAGGTTTAATTCACACTCTTGGCAAACCATTTAGACTTTTGCTTCAGTAAACTCCTAATTTGCTCATTATTAATAGTTATTAAGTTACTTAAGGTATTGAGTAGGATTACAGAATATGTAGTTTATAAGTACAAATAAGCAAGCAATATCTCAACAACCTGCACGCTGATAAGCACCAAGTAGTTAATAGTGAGAATTGATCCTTAAAGGGTTCAAATCAAAGATTGATGTGGATGACTCTATAGGGGAGTGAATCATACATAACATTCATTCGTTCATTCATTCTTTTTTTTGGCCTAATCCCTTTATTAATCTGGGGTCGCCACAGCAGAATGAACCGCCAACTTATGTTTTATGCAGCGGATGTTTTATGCAGCGGATGCACTCTCAATCACACTCATACGCTACGAGATATTTAGCTTACCCAATTTACCTACAGCGCATGTCTTTGAACTTGTGGGGGAAACCCATGCAAACACGGGGAGAACATGCAAACTCCACACAGAAACGTCAACTGACCCAGCTGAGGCTCGAACGAGGCGAGTGCTGCCCCATGCATAACATAATAAACAAAGTACAAGTGTAGATAAATGGAACAAAGCAAAGATAAAAGTGCAGTGCATAAACAGTAAAAAAAGTGCGTGCATTATGGTTTTGAATATGTAAATTTGAAAGTTACACTGCAAAGGCAACTCAACATTGCATATCTATGCAATGTGACTATTGCGGGGGCACACATTGTGATATCGATGCTGAAACGATATATTGTGCATCCCTAATGTCTTATTTCCTTAGTTTTAAACCATGCGTATGTAGTGCTTTTTGTCATGTTTTTTACTTTTACTGCATATGTATTATTAGAGGGTTATCTATTTTTTATGGCA
Organism: Danio albolineatus; assembly: GCA_903798035.1. Classification (NCBI taxonomy): domain Eukaryota; kingdom Metazoa; phylum Chordata; class Actinopteri; order Cypriniformes; family Danionidae; genus Danio; species Danio albolineatus. Next base: position 5,550,420 of record CAIGQQ010038942.1, read on the forward strand.
GTGTTAACATATTTTTGTTGTACTGCATATTCTTGGCTTTAAAACATAATAATAATAATAATAATAATAATAATAATAATAATAATAATAATAATAATAATAATAATAATAATAATGATATTCATAATAATAATTTTAAATTCACAATTTTTCCAATAAACCAATAGGTTTGCCTGTTTGTAAGAAAAGTAAAATGAGTATAATCAATTAGAATTGTATTAAGACATACAGGTCAAATTTATCCTGATATTGTTTCTACATATTTGTAACAGTTAATGGCAGTGGAACATTATTTTACTCATATTTTCAGTGTTTATAACACATGCATAGATCAATGTTTTATATAAAACTATATATTAAATCACACATTTAATTTGATTTCGTCTCCAAAATGAGATGTCTAGTCTTTGACCCATATGTACAAACATTTATTTCAGCACAGGATTGTTTTTTTCATCAATTAGAAAGTCTATTTCTCACATCAGAAGCTTCCTAATGCAGAAGAGATTGCTGTAAATGGAGCACGACTGATGTTAAAGTGTCTCTACAGCCATATAGCTTTTTGTTGGTTTTCAGGAGATTAGGAATTGCTTTTAAACATGATTGTCGTTCTTGTTTGTCTAGGATTGCCAGGTTGTATAGGCTTATTACTCCAAAGGGAAGATGTAAAAAAGCTTCAAAATAAATACACTGCTGTCTGATTAAATGCTCTCGAAATTCAATTGAAGAAGGTTGTTATACACTAATCTTCAGGAGGACACTGTCTAAGAAATACATTCTTCTAAAACAAGGGATCAGAATTCAATTTGTTTTTCATCTTGTCTGCATAGTCATCCTGGCAAGGGGACTTTGCTATGAAAAACACACAAACACCCACATTTTAGATGAACTATCCTTTTATCACTGCTTGTAACCATTCTCATGTATTAATTGCTTCCTTTTCTTAGTATGAGCAGTTTGTACAAAAAACTAAAGTGTAACATATAAAATAAATGCTTTTAATATTTAAGTTATTGCTTAAATAGCTATCCTATACCTTCATTTTATTGTCATGTAAAGAAAACAAAAATGCATAGTGTTTTTTTACATAGCCATAGATCTATGCAGTTATACATGGCATTTATGAACTATTATAAAAATATATTGTGCATTCTAAAAAAAGCAAAACAAAAAACGAAAATGATTTTGTATAGCATTTACAGAAAGAATATTTTTCTTAAAGGGCACCTATTTTACCCCTTTTTCAAGATTTAAGAAGAGTCTTTTGTGTCTCCAAAATGTGTCTGTAAAGTTTCAGCTCAAAACACTATCAGATTATTTTTTATACCTTTCATAAATATTGGGATTTTCTGCTCCGAACACAATGAAGCTGTTGTTGCCTGTGGCTTTAATGCAAATGAACTAGTTGTCCCCGCCCACCATTCCCACATGCCTGTCAGAGTGTGTCCTCATCTTCTGCTGCGTTAGATAAACAACACAGTGACATTTGTGAGAAATAAGAACTTTCCCAATGATTCTTTGATGTATTTGTTGTGGAGTTAAGTCAAGCCTTTCTGCAAAGATGAGTCACACACAATGTTGTTACAAAGTTCATACACACACACAGCACACGTGTTTAACTGCACTGTTTTTGCACTGCAAATGTTACAGGATACACATTAATATCCACTGCTGTATGGATATCCATTATGTTAATGTACAAAATAAACCTGATTTAACATCCACAAACCGGGATTGAAGCATCTTTTATAATTGTACTGACATGCGACTGTGGTGAATTACCGTGATTTGACCATCTTTATTACAAACATGTACTGTTTTAAAAACGTTTTAAACTTGTAAATCTCGTTCTTGATCACATTTGATGATTGATGATCACAGCGAGTTAAACAGCTCTTTTAATCCAAGTTGCTTTGCGAACGTCTTGTTGATATGATTATAGGCGTCACTACGGAGATATGCTAATACGAAACTAAGTCGATTTGGTGAGCGGGGAAAGCAGCACTCCTACATTACGTCATGTTGCAGTGGGCCTCAAAATGGGAGGGATTTGTATTATATTTTAATGTCAAGAAATAAAAAAAAAGAGACTTATTTACTTTATATCACCCCAGTATGACTGTGGACACACTATACCTACACACAGTTCTGTCCAAACAGCTTCCAAAAGATGATTTTCATCATAGGTGCCCTTTAATAAAATTAAATACAAATGTAACGGTATCATAAAGCTGAAAATATTAAACAGTATAAATATATATATATAGTTGCATGCACCAACTTGAGTACAAGCAATAAGTTGTCTGTTGCAGTTCTCATAATAACCACTGGTGTTGCTATCAACAATAATTTTGTGAACTATTCTGATTTTACATTTACATTTAGCAAACACTTTTGTCTAAAGCAACTTACAGTTGAAGAGGCATTCAGCGATATAACAAGACGAGGCAATACACACAAGAAATGCTAGTCATACAAAGGAACTGGTTTGTGCTTAGATAATTTTAGTGCTAGAGTAAGAAGGAATTTTTTTTTTGAGAGAGAGAGAGAGAGAGAGAGTTTCTACAGGTGGTTTGTCAAGCCATCATCTAAAAGCTGAATAAATAAACTTTTTTTTCATTGCTGTATAATTTGTGACAATATTGGACTGAGATACAGCTTTTTAAATATCTGAAATCTGAGCGTTCAAATATAAATATTGAAAAAATAACCTTTACAATGTTATAAAATTGCATCAAATCAATTGCATTAGGAATGCACATTACAAAAGTAAATTTACAGGATATTTTAATTGAACGTGATCTTGATTAAAAAAAAAAAATTATTCACAATTTTGACCCATACAATTATTATTATTATTATTATTATTATTATTATTATTATTATTATTAGTAGTAGTATTAGTATTAGTATTAGTATTAGTATTATTAGTATTATTAGTATTAGTATTAGTATTAGTATTAGTATTATTTTAAAGTACCGTGCAAAATAAGTTTTGTAGTTCAGGGTCACAAATAATAAACACAATGTCATGACAAACACAGCAGGTATAATACTTGTACGGTAGTTCCTCTCTCTTCAGGGATTATCATGTCTAGGAAATGGTGTTGCGTGGTGCGGCTGACCAGGACATTTGCATGAGATCTTTTCTAAGTGGGTAAGCAGAAGATCGGCTAAAGTCAAGTTGGGAGGCGTTGACTTAAAGACAATGTTCAGAGCCTCTGTAATCCAGGTAATCCAGCACAGATTTCTTGATTTGCGCTCGCAAAAGAGATTGGAAGACGATAAGAGCCCAGCCCCGTCTTAGAATAGCTGGTAATCTGGTTTGGACAGAGGACTCAGAGGTATTTACCCAGCTTTAACATTTGCTCAAACAGATGGTAGAAAGGGGGGTTGGAACCACCAAACTTCCTCATCCATCAGGACAAAAAAAAAAATAAAAATAAGGAGAAAAAGAACAGTGGATGATAATCAATGTTGTTTATTTTGCTGCTTGACTCCTTAAGTACTGTCAGCCAGATTATAGGCTTTCCTGGGGATAATCGGAGACCGCAGACAATTGCCTTTTTTTCCATCCTGAAAGTGTCCCCTGCGACAGCATAAACAAGGCGGTTTAGGGCGGATGCCGGCTCTTAATTCCTGATTAGTCCTGTTCCAAACCTTGCTAAAATTAACTGGGCAGGGTGCTAATCACTGCGCCTCAGACACTCTCCGCTGCCGAGTTTACGATACAGAGCTGACACGGAGTAAACGTCTCTGGAGCGAGACCAAATTAGGCCGGGCTTTTGAACCCTGCTCCTGACAATGTTTGACCACACAATGGACAGGCGATTTGCTGCGAGCCGTTGTTACTTTGTTGACTTTATAATAGCCCCTCAACAGGGCTGTCCCTCAGTGAAGCCTGCGTTTGTCAGCCTGAACAGACAGACGTCGTTCTTTTAAAGCCTGCTCTGAATAGCTTCTTATGAATAGTGTTTTGTCATGTTTGTAGACAAATCAAAGCCATCCTCACATGCGCTAATGTTTTAGGGTTTGGAGTTTGTTGGATTTTAAAAGAAAATCTCTTGAGCTAATCAAATGTGCATTTATTTGATAAACAGAAAAGAAATGAAAAGAATAATAGTAAAGAAAAGGGGAAATATGAAATTGTGAAATGCATTTACCATTTAAAATATTTTTTTTCTTCTATTTAAAAATGTAATTCATTCCTTTGAGCCAATGGATCTATGAATATATTATGAAAATTAGACATAATGAATCTATTATGCCTAATTTTCACCATCATTACCCCAGTCTCTGCTGCCTTTTTTGTTTTTATTGTAGATTATTGAAATTTATTTGTCATTTAAATTAAAATATTGTCACTTTTGAACAATTGAAAAAATGCTTAGGATAGATTAGGATAGATAGACTTCATATTTGAACTAAAAACGTATTGTAGTAGTAATATAATACTACTACTACTACTACTACTACTACTACTACTACTAATAATAATAATAATAATAATAATAATAATAATAATAATAAAAGCGCCACGTTGGCGTAGTGGGTAGCACGTTCGCCTCACAGCAAGAAGGTCGCTGGTTTGAGCCCCGGCTTGGTTAGTTGACATTTCTGTGTGGAGTTTGCATGTTCTCCCCGTGGTTGCTTGGGTTTCCTCTGGGTGCTTCGGTTTCCCCCACAGTCCAAAGACATGTGGTATAGGTGAATTGGGTAGGCTGAATTGTCCGTAGTGTATGAGTGTGAATGAGTATGTCTGGATGTTTCCAAGAGATGGGTTGCAGCTGGAAGGGCATCCGCTGCTTAAAACATATGCTGGATAAGTTGGCGGTTCATTCTGCTGTGGTGACCCCAGATTAAAGGGACTAAGCCGAAAAGAAAATGAATGAATGAATAATAATGTTATCATAATTATTATTATTATTATTATTATTATTATTATTATTGTGAAAAATCCAAAAGTAAAACAAAATACAAGAATATATATTGCAAAGTTTCTATGAGTTTTAAAAAGATTTTTTGATATGTGAAGGTCAGATCTCTTCTGCTATTTAATTAACGCGATAGAGAAGCTAATGCCGCTGCATCGAACCTTTACTTTATATGTTCCTACTTTTTATCCACCTCATCATCAAGGGAAGGACAACAAGCAGAACGGGGACATATTTCCCTAATTAGCCGGCAGCAGACTCATTAGAGCTCACATCGACAAGAGTGGATGACGTCTAGACGTCAAGTAGCCAGGAGACCATATAAAGCACTTTTTGAAGGTGAGACTAGACTGGTGCTAACAGAACAGTTCAACATTCTATATTGTGGTCAAATGATGCAAACTGGAATCTAATTCAATTACCTTTCCTTTTTAATTGGACAAAAATGTGTGATCAGAGGCCAGATTGAATGGCCTGTGCTGCTGATTTAGTATGCAACTCCCTCGCAGCCTGCTGTAAATGAAAGTGGACAGACTGTTAAGACAAAATACTGCAGGTGAATAGGATTCATTCATTCATTCATTTTCTTGTCGGCTTAGTCCCTTAATTAATCTGGGGTCGCCACAGCGGAATGATCCGCCAACTTATCCAGCATTTATTTTTACGCAGCGGATGCCCTTCCAGCCGCAACCCATCTCTGGGAAACATCCATACATTCTCATTCACACACATACAGTACGGACAATTTAGCTTACCCAATTCACCTGTACCGCATATCTTTGGACTTGTGGGGGAAACCGGAGCACCCGGAGGAAACCCACGCAACCAGGGGGAGAACATGCAAACTCCATACAGAAATGCCAACTGACCCAGCCGAGGCTCGAACCAGCAACCTTCTTGCTGTGAGGCGAACGTGCTACTCAATACGCCACCGTGGCGCCTGGTGAATAGGATAAAAAAAAAAAAAAAAAGATTCTTATCACTATACTTTCCCAGTTGATTGATTACATTAAGCAATCCAAATGGGTGTGTTTGTGCATGTACGCCTGTGAGTGTGCTTGTTTTTGAGACATATGACATAAATGTGTATAATGAAAGATATTACAAGGAGACGGTCACCTATGAGGACATTGCTGATGTCCCACTTTTTCAGAAAGCTTATAAATCATACAGAATGAGAAGATACAGGTTTTTACAGAAGTAAAACTACACCGCATTATATAAGGGGTAGGGCAATAGACAATAGTTTTTACAGTATAAAAACAATGTACACCTATGGATTGCCTCCCCAATTCCTGTGTGTGTATTACACATTTCCTGAAATGGTATGTTAAAATGCAAATAATGCATGTTTAGCTAAATATGCACCAATTTGTGAACATTCCTAGCAAAAAAAAAAAAAAAATCAGAATCTTGGGTGAAGGCAGTTTCCAAATTCATCTTGTGATATTAGAGTCTAAAGTTTTTAGATGGAAGGTTTTGGGAATGTTCTTTTATTACTTTTTATATTTTGTTATATTTTTAGTACTGTGAACAAACAGGAAAAAAAAATCTCACTCAACTCTCTCTGTTTCTCTTTTTCTCTCCCTTTCCCTCATAGAGTAGTGCTATATATAATCAGGCATATTACTGTATGAAGGAACATACACCTGCTAAACTTTTAGAATATAGGTATGAATAAAACTGTAAGTTTAGATTTTTATTGAAATGTATGGCTCATCGCAGGAGAAACAAAAAAAAAATCATTGTCCTTAAAAACAATTCAGTAAATATAATATAAATCTACAGACACAAATTAATGAAGTGCAATTTAAAATAAAAACTTAAAAGTATATTTAGGATGTTAAAAAAAGATGAAAACCCAACACACTGACAGACATAAAAAAGAACTAAAATAAATATTGTTGCCTGCATTGCCTCACCACAAATGTCCAGAAGACAAAGAAATTGAAATTGCGCAAGCTTGTGTTGACATCCCTCCAGAGTAAACTTGATGGCAGAGGTTATTAGCAAATGTCAATATCGGGCCAAGAAGCTTGCTATTTTTATGTTATTCATAGTATGGATCATTACATATTTATGGCATCCAAACTTTGTGTTGCTTTGGACTCAAGTACAAAAATCCTGATCTGGAATGTCAACAAAATGTCAGCTCGGTATTACATTGCAAAGCAGACTCAGAGAAGATTTCATTATAGGATGGTGTGTGCGCCATTATGCGTTCATTATATTAAATTTGGCTGCAGGCAGTCAGATGTAAGAGTGTGGCAGACCTGCTGTTGAGCTGGAGCTGGAAACACACTGTTCCTACAGATTGTGGGCCCCAGAGAGCTGCCCTGTGGACCCCGCATGCCTTCGGATGCCTGCCGCTTGCCTAGTAAGCACTTCCAGAGCTACTGTATTGTTTAATGCCTTGTCGTGGTCTCCATCTGACACTATTGGCTTTTGTGATACAAGATGGGTGTTAAAGAAAATGTAATATGTTTTCTAAATAAATGGGACAAGAGTCACTAAATGATATATCATTTTCCTTGGATGGTGTTTTGCACTTCTTTGCGAAACAAAAAGTAAATTAATAATATATATATATATATATATATATATACAGTATGTCACAAAAGTGAGTACACCCCTCACATTTCTGAAAATATTTATTTATATCTTTTCATGGGACAACCCTGCAGAAATGACTCTTTGACACAATGAAAAGGAGTCAGTGTAAAGTTAGTTTAGCAGTGTAAATTTAGTGTCCCCTCAAAATAACTAAAAATACAGCCAATAATAGCTGAACCCCTGGCAACAAAAGTGAGTACACCCCTAAGTGAAAATGTACAAATTGAGCACAATTAGACATTTTCCTTCCCCTGTGGCATGTGACTCATTAGTTTTACACTGTCTCAGGTGTTTCCAGATAGAAGGCGAGTTAAATTTGGTATAAAAGCTCTTCCACTCTCTCAACCTGGCCACTGAAAGTTCAACATGGCATCTCATGACAAACAACTCTCAGAAGACCTGAAAAAACAAATTGTTACTTTGCATAAAGCCTAGGCTATAAGAAGATAGCCAACACTCTGAAACTGTGCTGCAGCCAAGGCCATTCAATGCATTAAGTGGACAGGTTCTTCTCAGAACACGCCTCGCCATGGTCAGCCAAGGAAGCTGAGTGCACGTTCTGAGCGTCACATCCAAAGATTGTCTTTGAAAAAAGACGGATGAGTGCTTCCAGCATTGCTTCAGGTATTGAAGGGATGGGAGGTCAGCCTGTCAGTGCTCAGACCGTACGCCGCACACTGCACCAAATTGGTCTGCATGGTTGTCCTCAAAGGAAGCCTCTTCTAAAGATGCACAAGAAAGCTCGCAAACAATTTGCAGCAGACATTCAAACTAAGGATCAGGATTACTGGTACCATGTCCTGTGGTATGATGAGACCAAGATAAACCTTTTTGGTTCAGATAGTGTCAAGCGTGTGTGGTAGCAACCAGGTGAGGAGTACAAACACAAGTGTGTCTTGTCTATCATTAAACATGGTGGTGGGAGTGTCATCATGTGGGACTGCATGAGTGCTGCTGGCATTGGGAAGCTACAATTCAATGAGGAATACATGAATTCTGACAAGTACTGTGACATACTAAAGCAGAGCATGATCCCTTTCTTCCGGAAACCGGGCCATAAAGCAGTGTTTCAGGATGATAATGACCCCAAATACACCTCAATGGCTTGCTAAAGGGACTCAGGGTAAAGGTGATGGACTGGCCAACCATGTCTCCAGACCTAAACCCCTTAAAACACCTCTGGGGCATCCTGAAAAGAAAGGTGGAGGAGCACAAGGTGTCAAATGTCCACCACCTTGGTGATGTTGTGATGGAGTGGAAGAGGATTCCAGTGGCAACCTGTGAAGCTCTGGTCAACTCCATGTCCAACAGAATTAAAGCCGTGCTGGAGAATGAAGGTGGCCACACAAAATATTAACTTTAAAAAAAAATTCTAAGGGGTGTACTCACTTTTGTTGCCAGGGGTTCAGCTATTATTGGCCGTGTTTTTAGTTTTTTTGAGGGGACACTAAATTTACACTGCTAAACTAGCTTTACACTGACTCCTTTTGATTGTGTCAAAGAGTCATTTCTGCAGTGTTGTCCTATGAAAAGATATAAATAAATATTTGCAGAAATGTGAGGGGTGTACTCACTTTTGTGACATACTGTATATATATATATATATATTTTTTTTTATGGTCTAAAAACATTTAAGTTCTTATTTTCTGTTGGATTCATGTCAGATGATTGGCTGGGTCATTCTAGCAACTTTATTTTCTTTTCTGACACCAGTTGAGAGTTTTATAGTCAGTGTTTGGGTGTCCATCATCTGGTAATGTAGGTGTTGGGACTGAAGCAGCTAATATTCATTTACAATGATGAGGGGTAGAGGGTTGCTGAATAATTACTGAGAGATTTCAGTTGGTGTCTGGGCTTTCCATGCTTTTTACATCTCCCTTTCTTCATGTGTTCAATACTTATAGTGTTATTTCATTTTATTACTCATAACTTCTTGAAATACTTAACGAATACATTTCTAAACAAATTTTGTTTAACCAATTAGTTTTAATTATTAGTTAATTTGTTTAACTTATAAACTAATTTGTTTTCTTTGTGTATATTAATTACTTTGGTTGTTACTGTCATCTGGGACAAATGTCAATGTTTTCTGAGAAAGGATCTGTTCAACACATTATTATTTTACTTGCTTATTTAATATTGCATGTTTTTTTTTTGTTAAAATGAAACAAAGGTTCTTCACTAAGCACTTGACTGTAAACACACCACCTAAAGTACGCTGTTCAAAGTTTTCAGATTTTAATATTTGAACAGAATGGCTTTGATCACATTTTTAACAGAGAAAAATCATAAGAATAGACCAGAAACCATATTTTTATTTATTTTATTTTTTTCACCCCATTTATGTTCAAATGTGGAGGTCATCTCTAAATATTTAATTGAATTGCGAAATGTTCAGACCATACTGAAGACGTGTCCTCTTTTAAGGTTATAAAGTAAAATATTTGCAAAGATTTGTTTTGTATTGCAAGATTTGCAAATCACAATTGCTATGTTTAAGCATGCACACGAGGCACTGTTTAATTAAGTATGCACTAATTAGCATGCATCTCTAGCACTAAATCTGAACATTGGATGAAGCTGGGTTCATAATAATAATTTGCACCAATATATCCCTCTATAAAAACATTCACAATATATGCCTCAATGCAGGATGCAGGAGGGAAAAAATAATATATATATTACATATATATTTATATACATATATGTTTTTTTAACTACATAAGACAAAGATCTGCTAAAAGATAAATGAGTCTCACTGGATGCAGTCTTGCACTCCTTTTATGAAACATATTTTGCTTGAAATATTTTTTCTTTGGTAAAACAAAACAAAGACTTTTTTTGAACCAAGGACTTCTCTGTAAATATACCTAAAGCGCATTATGGTTGTGGAGGACTATACAATTTACAATACAGTTGAAATAAAAAGTTCAAAATAAAAATGTATTTGAAATTGAAATGTTCTCCAGCAATCTGCATCCGCACTGAATCAACAAAAATAACTAAACAAGACAACTTTGCTTGAGTGCAGTCTTGCATTATATTACAGAACACATTAAAAAAATTTAAATAAACACATTTTCTATTCCTAAAATGAAACAAAGGCTTTTTCAAAACAAGCAGCACACTGTAAATACACCTAAAGCGCACCTTTGAAAGTGTTTGAGATTTTAATATTTGAACAGATCGGCTTAGATCGCATTTTGAAACTTTAACAAAGAATGAAATCACAAGAGACCAAAGCGCTTGCCTTTTTTTCTCCTTCAAAGCTCACTGATGTTTTGACATCTCACAAATGCGTAAATATCTCATATGGTCATTGCTGTTTTTCAAATACTTTCATGTTGTACATTTATTTTTTAATATCATGCCATGTTTAAATGCAAATGAGCTTTGGCTGTTCGGCAATCTGTCTGCATGGGGCGATGCCTTTGGAGTGCTATGGGTGCTGGGCATGATAAATCTCAATAAGCAGAAGCCAAGCACATGGACAGATAATGTTATTCCTCCCTCAAAACATTGAGCCACTGTCCCTTAAAATGAACAGCTGAGCTCATGCGATCGACTGGAATGTGTTAAAATGCTTAGAGACAATCAGACTAGGAGTCATAATGATTCATTAGCTCAACATGAGAAGTCTAGCTTTGATAGATCAGTTAAGTCGATTGCTGCATATTTACACCAGAGTTATTTGTGATTATTATTATTATTATTATTATTATTATTATTATTATTATTATTATTATTATTATTAATTTATTTTTTGTTTAATATTGTAAATTAATGTTCAAGATTTTAGATCAAAGCCCACAATAAGTAAACAGTATAAAACCAGGATATGTGTTTGTGTGTGATAAAAAATTAGAGTAATGCCAAAATACATCCTATTTTTAACTAATAAAACTTAGCAGTCAAATATCCTGTACTTATGTTATAATTTTACTTGCTGTTTACTTGCTGTTATACTAAAATTTCACAGAACGTAAACACTGGGATGTTTTGTCCTTGTGAGAAATGCTGAAAGACGTATTAAATTAAATACATTTAAATAAGTTTGTAATGATAATGATACTGATTCATTATCATTAACAATAATAATAATAGATAATTATATTATATCAAATTGCTAAAATAAGGTAAACAAACAATCAAGGCAATAATAAAAAGGGGTTATATGAACTTTAAGACATTATAAATCTATTCTAAAAAGATAAGTTTTAAGTACAGATTTGGAAAAAAATAAATGAATAAAGTTGATCTCAGAACTGAGAGAGTTACAAAGTTTAGGTGTAAAAGAGGAAAATGCCTGATATCCCATGCAGCATAAACTTGTAGGGATACAACTAAAAGACCATAATCCAGGAGCATAAACGGTTAAAAGTTGGGATAAATTATGTGGAGCAAAACCACACAAGGGGTTATAGGTCAGCATGAGAATTTTGAAATCTATCTGCAACCTGACAGGGTTTAAAACTAGAACTGCAGAACTTTAAAACTAGAGAGTTGTGCTCTTTCGTCCTGGCCCTTGTCAGGATTCAATTGGTTAAGTTTTGTACTGAATAAAGCTTACTGTGGTTTTAGAAGCCCTTGCAAGTAATACATTACATTAATCAATACGGGGGAAAAAGTATTATCAAAAGATTTTTCTGTAGTCAAAAGAGATAACATACTGTAGAGCAGAGTTTTCTAATTGTTTCTGTTATAAAACATGAAAATAAATAAATAAATGTATTTCTAATAAAAGGAACAAAGGTTAAATTAATGTTTAAAAATCACCCCCACATTTTTACATTTATTTTGCACTAACATACCACTTATAATAATTTGATGTGGTGTGCCAAGAAATGCCAATAAGTTTTACCTTTGTCTTGCCACTATTAAGACAAAGGGAATTTAGAGACATCCATTAGTAAAATTGTAAAGCTGTTTTCATATGAATTGCTGTAATGGTACAGTACACAATACCATGCAAACTGAAAATCATCAAATGCTCTTTGATTGAATGGTGTTGAGGAGGATATGGAGTTGGAACAATTTTATAAGGTGAAAAGCATACATGCTAAATTCTAAAAGAAATCATAATGGTCTGTGAATTTAAATGGTGCTTGTTTCCACCTTTATCTTATACTTTTATGTGATTACTGTTTAGATATACTATATATACCAGGGTTTTTTTCCTTCCAGCTCAATCAAATGTTGTAACACCTTTACCTTTTAACAAAAATCAGACAGGCAGTCATATTTACAGACAGACCGCAAGTTTAATTACATTTTATCTTTATTAAAAAAAGCTAATGTTTTACTTGATTCTACTGCAAGAATAAAGCAAAATGTGTTTATGGTTCCGCTTCACGTTAAGTGGCCTTAACTAATATGTACTTATACTTAAATTAATAATTTGTTACAATGCACTTATTGTTCAAGCACACATTTTCACATTATACTTATGCTTGACTAAACACATGCATGTAATTATATCTGTAATTAATTTATCCAGTTACGATTACAATTACACCGTTGATCACCCCTTACTGTACACCTTAAACTTATCATTACCACCGTAACCTCACCCATATTCCACCCATAGGTTTTGTGCAATACATTATGAACACATTAAGTATGTTGCATTTATATTTTGATATGAAGTATTAGTTAAGACCACTAAATATAAAGAAGGAAGGGGTTTCAAGTAGCAAACAGATCATGATCGTGGTACCATCTCTGCATCATTTTAAGCCAGGAAAAACCCTGATTAAAAAAAAGTACAGTGTAAATTTGGATTGCTTACAGTATACTGGTTTTTGCAGGCTGTAATCTAAAGCGTTGCTGTTAGATCTCAGAAGATGAAATATATTCACCTCAGCCTTCACCAGAGCAGATCGTCATTTTGCTGCAGTCACACGTAGTTTGAAGTCTGACTAAAGTGCTGTCAGGCTTTAAGTGTTGAGTGGTTGCTGTGCCTGTTTTCTATTTGTTTTTTGCGTGGCAAGGACCTCCGGTGTAAAGACACACTGGTGACACAACAAAGCTATCATGCTGAATGATATTAAATCAGTGCCGTCGCTCGTGGTCTTTCTTTCGCACGTGTCGGACTCTGATGAGGGAGTCAATCTGTAGTAATTAAACACAGGCGAGAGTGCCTGTGGACTGGCAGCTCTGTCTAACTTGATTTACAGCCTGATAGCTCTAAATCAAGACACAAAGAGTTTACAGGAGCTCAGCTGCAGGATTTATTGGAGCGACGGTTCGGGTTCATCCCAGAGCTGCAGTACATTAAGTGTGTGTGTGATTGTCTTGGATGCTTAGACAGACAATACTGCTGACTGGTAAAGGATATTCACAACAAGATAACTATAACATTAAGTATATTAGAGTCCACAGAACTATATAGTTCAGTTTTTTTTATAATGCTGCAGCTTTTTTGGTCTGCTGCTTGTAAGTGCTCCTTAGAGTCGAGTGAATCTGAGTGCCTGTCAGTGTTTTATAGCTAAAAAAGAGAAGAAATAGAAATAAAAAGAAAGAAGAAATAATTATAGAAAACTAAAAGTCTTTCTTTGTGTTATCATAGTAGGATTCTGCTAAACATTGACGTTTATAATCATTTTTAATATTACAAATATAATAATATTAAAAATAAATATATAATATTTAGATATATGCACCATTAATCTGTGTAATCAGGTCTTAATAAATGGTTAAATTTGATAATATTTTTGTCAGACGTTACAAATACTACAGAAGTCACTAGAACTAATTAATTAACATTTTTTATGTTAAAATAACTTGTACTAACATATTATTAAAAAAATATATATATATTTAACAAATCTTGGCAATCATAATTTTTTTTCCGCAATTGTATTTTTAAGGACGAACAAATATGTTACGAATCTTTTCTTGTTATTTATTATTTGTTAAAGGTAAAACTTTTATATTAAATGTCAAATATAAACATATTGACAGTATTTGTAATAACAATATTATACCTGTACGTTCTCATGCATATTTACCTTAATAATTTAGATAAAACCTAAAACAAAATAATTCAAGTTATGTAGACTTATTTAAAAGATTAATTAAAAATGAATAAAAAAACACTTTGCACTATCCTGTTTATTAACTACTTGTCAGTTTGGGGTCAGTACGATTTTAAAATGCTTTAAAATAAGCTTGTCCTGCTTACCAAGGCTGCATTTATTTAATCAAAAATGCAATACAAATTGTAAAATGTTATTGCACTATAAATTAATGGTTCAAAAGTTAGTAGTAAGTAGTTTAGCATTTAATTTAATAATTTATTCCAGTGATTTTTATGATGCGTCTTACTCATAATAAGTATAATAATAATAATAATAATAATAACAACAACAACAACAACAACAACAACAACAACTATTATTATTATTATTATTATTATTATTATTATTATTATTATTGTTTATTATTATTATTATTATTTTTATTATTATTAATAGCGAAAACAATAATGACTGGAGCAATAATTTCATTTGATTCTACATACAATAAGAGAGCAGTTATTTAAAATTGTAATAAATATTTCACAATTTAACATTTTTAAAAAAATAATATAAATATTTTTTCATTTAGTAAATGCTGCCTTGATGAACAAAAAAATGTTTTTAAAAAAAGTAGTGTAGTGTATGTTGTCAACAACGAGCAACACTAATTTAACTGTTTCTTAAATCAATTTCAAAACACTTTCAGAATGTAAGTATGTAAGAATGTATATCAACATATTTTTACAGTATTTGTAATAGCAATTTTATATCTGTGCATTCTCATGTATATTTCCCTTATAATTTACTTCAAATCTGAAACAAAATAATTAAAATGATGTAGACTTATTTAAAAGATTACTTAAAAATAAATAAAATATAGTGAACACTTTACACTATCCTGTTAGTTAACATGTAGTTAACAATGAGCAACACATTAATTACACTATTTCTTAACACAATTTCAAAGCTCTTTCACATGTCGATCTAATAACTGCAATAACAGCAAAGCTTTAGGTATTTCCATAATGAAGCCTTAAAAATGTAAACACTTTTCTAGCAATTACTGTTCATCCATATGTGTTTCATCAGAGTAACCGCTGCCGTCAATAAACCGTCCTCCGTTGCCTTCAGCGGCAGTGAAAAAGTGCAATAGTCATCTGTTATACTACACCAGGCCACCACGGAATATTGGTCAGCGGCGACAGGACACTTTAAAGTAAAAAAAAAAAGAAAAAAAGCTGACTTTGACGCCCCGATAGGGCACAGCAAGGAGATGAATTTAGAGTAAACTCCTGTGTTGAAACTCATAAATCTCACATTACAGGCCATATTCAGCTGGGAACATTCAGCACGAGCTCCAGCCCAGTGTCTTTTTTCATGAGTAGCCATCTTACTAATTACTCGACATGCCGGTTTTAGCACTGTGGTCATGACTGAATGCTTGTCCTTGGTAAGTTAGCACGCTGAATATGCTTTAAAAATTCCCTTGCGAGTTTTATCAAGCCATCGGAAAATAGATAGGCTTAGGCTATGTTTACTTTTTTTTGCTTTAAATGGTACAGCTTTTGATACAGTTACATCAGGCATCTGCATTACTCCTCGAAAACTGAGAAACGCTGGAGGCCTTATTTAGTTTTAGCAGACCTTGTTTTTGCATTTCAGTGTGTATCGATCAAAAACAGCTGCTCTTGCCAGACAAATATGCGATTGAAGCTTCAAAAACAAGCCCAATATTAGTAGATTATTTTTTATCATCAATTTTCTATATTATCGAGTGCATGCTATATAAGTGAGCCTACAACATGGTAAATTGAAAACACAATTTTCTTTTAGTTATTATTTATTTATTTAAAAAAATTAATTCAATTCAGTTCAATTCAATTCAATTCAATTCAATTAGTAACAAAGTATGGGGCACTCTACTACTCTCCAATAATTTGTAAGCAGAATAGATGGGGAAGCAAGTAAAAGATCAGCACTAATTGGGACTGTATCACACAACCAATTATGTGTAATAAAGTAAAATAAATCATAGGCTGCAATGATTAATACATTGCAAATTTATTATGTATTAAAAAGAAAAGGATAAAAAGAATGTCATCCCTCCCGTATGCCTAATTACTGTACACGGTCACATGGTTGCAAGATGAATGTGATATTTCTCTGTTGAGGGTTCAGGGTTCATTTTACTGCACTGACTGGCTATTAGCTGTAAACCGTGTCAGTCGATGCATTAAAAACAACAACAATAACAAAATTGAAAGAAACATTCATTCATTCATTTTCTTTTCGGCATAGTCCCTTTATTAATCTGGGGTAGCCACAGCAAAATGAACCACCAACTTATCCAGCCTATGTTTTACACAGCGGATGCCCTTCAAGCTGCAACCCATCACTAGGAAACATACCATACACTCTCATTCACACACTTACACTACAGACAATTTAGCTTACCCAATTCTCCTATACCACGTCTTTGGACTTGTGGGAGAAACCGGAGCATCCGGAGAAAACCCACGCGAACAGGAGGAGAACATGCAAACTCCACACAGAAATGCCAACTGACCCAGCCGAGGCTCGAACCAGCGACCTAGAGCTCTGCACGGGCCTTAAATCTAAGCCCGAGCCCGACCCTGGCCCGAGACGCACAGGCTGAAGCCCGGCCCGTGTCCGACAGATTATCAAAATTTTCGTCCCGAGTCCGGCCCGAAGCCCGTTTTTTTCCCCGCCAAACATCTTAGCCTATATGCAGCCATTAAAATAGACCAGATTTGTATTTAATAGAGAACTGATATTTTTCGTTTCCTTTTTTATCAGAATGATTTAGAGAAATTATTGGAGTTTTTTTGTTTGTTATTTTACGGAAAACCTTTGATGATGGAGGAGAGACCTGTGGTGGCTGTTTCAAGTTATCTAGAGCTGTATGAAAGCGCACCGCGCTCCTTTTTTTCTCTTGTCAACATAAAGGCAGTATACGCGCGCGTCGCGCTTTTGGAACGGACAGGTGCGCTCGGAGTGATCAGCCCCTGATGTGCAAACATATTTGTTAATTCGCGGGACGGTAACACGTGCCGACAACACGTTTGCCAAAGAAGCAAAGAATATTGCAGATTGAAACAGATGAGTTGCCAAACCTGCGCTGATGCTGACCGCCTCCGTCCTGGATATGCGTCATAAACTCAACAAATAGGCTATAGTTTTAATAAATTAGTGTACAACTAACAAACCAACTTTTTTCCATTTAGAAAATTACAGTTATTAATAGTTCTTATATAATATACATTCTTACAATAGCCTGCATACATGAACCGCGAGTGAGACGGAGGAAAGAAGTCATAATCATAAGACATAATCTTTAAACTAATGACTTATGTTAAAAATGTTGACAGGGGTTTTGTAATATAATATTAACAGCAGAGCATTAATTAAATGCATATTTAATGCGATCGATTCGAGGTAGCCAGTTAACAATCCAGTTTGTGTTTTGGCATTGTAGACGCATTAGCGGAGGTTTTTTTTTTAAGCACTTCACTTAGATGTTATCTAACATTAACAAAACTTATTAGACTATAAACTATACGAAACTATACGAAATTCGTTTTTAAAATATATTTTTTTCTAGCAGAAATTTACTAATTATATTTTTGATTAGATCCCGTCTACTGCTCAACTGTGCGGTGGAGGATTTTCGGTCAGTGCAAAGTGTAAGGATTTCATTAATGCTTCACTAATGATTGTAGCATATCACAATCTTCTGACATATATTTGCAATTTTTTAAGATGCCATAATTATAAAGATTATGTCTTATATAAGAAATAAAAAAGGAAACGAATTATGTCATAATAATTGCTCTTAAATAATGTAGCCTTTGACAGTATAAGCATATGTGTTTCTTTAGATGATGCGGGGGAAGGAGGCGGGGCAGTGCTGGATTTGTGCGTACCGCAGGCCCCTTTGACATAAATGTTGTGCATTGTGCATAACCAATTAGCTCGTCATTTAAAGTTGTCACTATTTGAAAAGTTGACCAGACCTTTCCTCTTTCGTTTTTCACAGTTTCACGTGGTTAGAAATCTCTATAGGCAAGGCACCACTGGCGCTTCTGGACGGCGCGCATTAGATGTCATTAAACTCTTTTTGACGTTTGATTATGGAGCAGGCCCGAAGCCCGATATGCGCGCTAGCTAAGACGTGAAAATAGGCCCGAAGCCCGGCCCGAGGGGCACAAAAAAGTCGGGCCCCGACGGGCTCGGGCTCAAATGCAGGGCTCTACAGTGACCTTCTTGCTGTGAGGCGATTGTGCTACCCACTGCGCCATCGTCATATTTTCAAAATAAGCAACCATATTAAAATAATAATACATTTTAGAAAATCTGTGATCATGTCTTAACATCTTTCATGCCCAAAACACATACAGTAGCAAAGGTTATACTGCTCCATTTAAATGGTCATTTCTACAGTCTGTGACAGCTGCACTGAAAAACTACACTGCCAGATGATGATGTTTTACATGGATACTGGAACATGAGTGAAGTACAAAACCTTGTTTTCATAAAATATTCACAATATAACATTTGGCTGCTAAACTGGTATGAAAACAGTTGTATTTGTTTGCCTTTAAAGACATAGTACACTCAAAAAATCACCATTATACTCACCCTCAAGTGGATCCAAACCTTAATGATTTTTATTTTTCTGTTGAACCCAAATTAAGATATTTTAAAGAATGTTTAAAAACATAAAAAAGAAAACATCTGTTTATGTTTAACAGAAGAAAGAAACTCAAACGGAGGGTGTGTAAATAATGATGGGATTCTCATTTTAGGATGAGCTGTCCCTTTAATTAAATTCATCTGTAGTCTTTTAATGAATGCCATTGTGATTTGTGTGTGATTTATTAATTGCACTGAATGTAGGCAACACTTTTTTTGTGCTGTAATTTAAAAGCTTTTTTAGCTTTAAAGAAACACAGTGGAAACTCCAATATGGATCAGCAATGTTTACCAAAAAAAAAAAAAAGAAAAAAAAAAACAAACCCAGAAAAGAAAAGAAAAGGCTACAAGATGAGGTTTGAGTACCTCAGCATCAACCGTTCATCCGAAGCCTGATGTTTGCATTGTGACGAGAGCTACAAAAGACTCCCCGATGGATTGGAGCTGTGGTCGATGTGAGCAGGGGGTCAAGAAAATGTGGTCTGTCTGGGTGACCTTAATCACACACAGGTTCAGCCGGACTCCGGTTTCACTTGTGGGCCTTATTTCAGGTCACTGCCTCAAAGTCAAAGGAGGGCACAGTCATTATCTCCAGCAGGAGAAGCCAATCATCCACACAATGAAATGAGCTCTGTTCTCACAAAGCGCTCAAGTGTTGTCCATCTCCCAGGGCTGAACACATGTATTCGCTGGACGTGCTAATCTATGAAGTGAATTAGCCGTAAGGAATGTGTCCCGGTCTGCTCAGCACAAAGCAGATTTACAACCCATCAAACAGCATCGGTACTGAAGCAACATCAAAACCGGTGCCTGGAAAATAGACTGTATTAGTCGCATTGTACATTACGCTTGCATATTATGGCTAGCCCCTCTGTCTGCTCGGCCTGTTATTGACATTATGCATGCGATAAATGTATTACGCTTGTATGGATCGCATGTTCTTTCAATGGCATTAGTTCTGTGAGGCTTTCACTGCGTTCAAAAGGGTAAGTGTTACAATTCAGAACCAGCAAAACCGGCAATGCGGCTCAGGGAGATTTATGTGCGTTTGTACATACAGATGCATTTAGAGCATCTAAAGCACAGGCCTTAAATCAGTGTGAAGTGTCTTGAGTGGCTTTGATTTTTAGATTTTATGTTTGCTTTTTTTCTTTTAGTTATTTTAAAAGTTAATGAGATGGATTGGACATTTAATGACATGTAAAATATTCAACTAATGTTGATCATTAAACATTCAGCTTCATTAGTAAACATTTACAAGAACATTATTTCATATGTGGAGCTATTTGAATAATATTAATTTTGTTAATATTAATATTAATTTGTTAATTATAACAAATTAATGTTAATATTAATTAATAATATTAATTTTGTTAATATTAATTTGTTAATGAATAATATAATAAAGTGTTAGAATTAACAAAGCTGTATTTATAAGCAAATAATTTAATTTAATTTAATTTAATTTAATTTAATTTAATTTAATTTAATTTAATTTAATTTAATTTAATTTAATTTAATTTAATTTAATTTAATTTAATTTAATTTAATTTAATATGTATTAAAACGAAAAGCATAACTAAAGACCTGTTAGATATTTTAGAATGTTTGTTAATTTTTATTTATTAATGAAAAATATAATTAGTTATAGCGCCACGGTGGCCTAGTGGGTAGCACGTTCGCCTCACAGCAAGAAGGTCGCTGGTTCGAGCCTCGGCTGGGTCAGTTGGCATTTCTGTGTGGAGTTTGCATGTTCTCCCCGTGGTTGCGTGGGTTTCCTCCGGGTGCCCCGGTTTCCCCCACAAGTCCAAAGACATGCGGTACAGGTGAATTGGGTAGGCTAAATTGTCCGTAGTGTATGAGTGTAAATGAGTGTGTGTGGATGTTTCCCAGAGATGGGTTGCGGCTGGAAGGGCATCCGCTGCGTAAAAAAATATGCTGGATAAGTTGGCGGATCATTCCGCTTTGGCGACCCCGGATTAATAAAGGGACTAAGCCGAAAAGAAAATGAATGAATGAATGAATAATAAGTTATAATAAGAAAAATAAGTTACAATAAAAATATAATAAGTGTTAGCATTAACATAGCTGTATTTAAAAGCAAATAATTTATTTTTAATTTAATTTAATTTAATTTAATTTAATTTAATTTAATTTAATTTAATTTAATTTAATTTAATTTAATTTAATTTAATTATTTTATTTTATTTTATTTTATTTTATTTTATTTTATTTTATTTTATTTTAGTTTATTAATAATAAATGTATTATTTAAATAATAATAATAATAATAATAATAATAATAATAATAATAATAATAATAATAATAATAATAATGTTTTTAATAAAGCTTTGGGGTGACACGGTGGTGCAGTAGGTAGTGCTGTCGCCTCACAGCAAGAAGGTCGCTGATTCGAGCCTCGGCTGGGTCATTTGACATTTCTGTGTGGAGTTTGCATGTTCTCCCTGTGTTGGCGTGGGTTCCCTCCAGGTGCTCCGGTTCCCCCCACTGTCCATAGATATGCGGTACAGGTGAATTGGGTAAGCTAAATTGTCTGTAGTGTATGTGTGTGAATGAGAATGTATTCTCTGTTTCCCAGAGATGGGTTGCGGCTGGAAGGGCATCCACTGCGTAAAACAAATGCTAGATAAGTTGGCGGTTCATTCCGCTGTGGCAACCCCGGATTAATAAAGGGACTAAGCCAACAAGAAAATGAATGAATGAATGAATGAGTAAAGCTTTGTTTTTTTAAGTAAATGTAATCAGACAGACAGACAGACAGACAGACAGATAGATATTCAAAAGAAAGAACCTTTGAATGAATTACACATCAGTTCTCTTTTCATTCTGTACACATTCTACTATGAAATTATTTTCCCAGTGCCGTGTGATTTTATTCACTTTATACCAGAATCCCTTCCTTGTGATAAATAATTGAACAGAATGCATCAGTTTCCTATATTTTCTAAGCAGATCTCTGAGCGGCCACATCACTTCATTATGAAGCAATACGTGCATGAGTAATGCGTCAATGAAAAATATACCAAAGCAACATCTAAGCTAGAGAGTGAGGCCGTCAGTTCAACCTTGGTATCTAATACTACAGTAGCATCTAACCATTGATTTTCATCTGCCAGATGATAGGAATGTATGGCATTGTTTGTTAGGTTGTATAAAACATTGATCAGAGGCAGACTATGTAAGACTGAATAGGTAAGAGTGATTACTTGAAAAGAATTGTGTTGCTTATTTTTGTGCGATCACATTGTACGGCTTGAATCTAAAGAGCTCAGAGAGAAGTTCTAAACAGCTTCCCTTCTTACTCTTCCTTTTGTACTGCTAAAATTCACCACTTTTTAAAATCAAACACAAAAGCCAAGTAACGGAAGTAAAAATCCCATTTATTTTCATCATAGGGAAATTGATTTTTAACAATCATGTATAAACCATTTTGAGATGGTCGAAGCTATAGTTAGTTTTGTGGAATATTGCTTAGGGAAAAAAAAGACAATAAAAAATCATGTTTCATTCCAAGGTTCCCTGTGAAAATCAGCAGTACTCATGATCATAAAGCAAACCAGCACAATTACCGATCATGAAGAGAATCCAGCAATCAGAGAAATCCCTTTTACCCTGAGACATCTGTTGTTAAAAGCACTCCGAAAAAATATTCAGGGATAAATTATGTTTTAAAATACAAAAAAGTATAACAATTTATAATATTTAACTTGTTGCATTTGTCATGTAATTTACTGTAAATTTATATTTGAGCATTGTCATTTTAGGGCCTCATCTTTCAAGTTCTCTTCTTATTTTTGGTCGACTTAGTTCAAGGGTCAAGGGGGGGAAGCAGTGGCGCAGTGGGTAGCGCTGTCGCCACACAGCAAGAAGGTCGCTGGTTTTAGCCTCGGCTGGGTGAGATGGCATTTCTATGAGATGGCATTTGTATGTTCTCCTTGCAATCGCGTGGAGACATGCGGTATAGGTGAATTGGGTAAGCTAAAATTGTCCGAAGTTTTTGTGTATGAATGAGAATGTATGGGTGTTTCCCAGTGATGGGTTGGGATGGGCATCCATCCATCCATCCATCCATCCATCCATCCATCCATCCATCCAT
>CAIGQQ010038942.1:5599230-5637217 GCA_903798035.1 Danio albolineatus
ATATTTATTTATTTTTTATATTGAATGATTAGTTGGAAAAATACCTCCCAAGCTTGTTATTCCTAAAGTTTAATAAATCACTTCAATTGTCTTTATCTATCAAAGAAAACAGGGTATCCTTAAGATGTACATAAATAACATATATCACTAGGGCGTGCACTGTTTATATATTTCAAAACTAAAGAGTAGTTTTTTGCCTTGTTTTTTTTTTCCTACATTATATATTGAAAGAGTATAAGACAAAGAAAGATCTGGTCCAAACCTGCCCTGGAAGGTTTTGAGCTGCTCAAAGAAAGGGTCAATGTCAGATTGAAAAGGGTGGCTCACTGAGAATGTATTCTTTTACTACAGTATATCCCTGTCAAAAAATCTCTTTACAAATACAGCATGAATTGAATTTCTATAGTAGCTATAGCATTGACAGTACAAGGCAGCCTCTGAATAGGATTTTATCACAGACATTTCAAGGAGAATCTGATGCAAGGTTTCAAAACCTCCAACAAATATTTCTGCATATTTCAACATATACAGACGCAGAAGGAAAACTTTGGCAGGGCAAATTACAAACTAACCTAAATTATGTGTCATTCCATAATCTCACTTTGTAAGCAGGCTTATATGTAATGCACCATGGCAGAGCGTTGCTTTTAACTGCATTTTAAAATAAAGGCCTCATGGTGAAAATGGAGCATCAGCTATGTGTGGGTGTCACCTTAAATTACCATGTGCACAATGTATCTGAGTGGATATACTGTAATTTGTAAGAAATATGCAGAGGGGGATTTTCTTCAATAAGGACAAGAGCTCACAGTGGATGACATGATATTATGAAATAAATAAATAAAAAAGACAAGATATGTGATTGAATGCTAGACAATGGGGGGAAATAAAGATCATGTAGATGGTGTCCTATCTAGTTTCCTATCACTATCTACATGCTCAGTCTTGTTTGAATCTAGGCTTCTGGACACCCGCCAATTCCTGAACCCAGTCCTGCGCTTTCTAACCTTGCGCGAGAAAATGGCTACACTCCAGACTGGATGCATGGTCATTAAAAACATACTGTTGATAGGTAAAATGAATGGTGTTTCGGGCTATTAGTGAATATGCTTCTATTTAAGTCTCACGGTCCCACAGCTCTGTCTTCACCTTGATCTCTCTGACCTACAATCGCACAGCTCAGTCTTCCACTCTGCAAGAAAGACCAGTCGCCGCAGCGAGGCCACCTCTCTCTCCACCCCAATTTACATTTATGTCCCTCACCTGCTTTTATTTATTAGCTATTTTGCATTTGGCACATCTCCTCTGGAACCGTAGACTAGAATACTAGTATTCAAATGAACCTTCATCTCATTAATGCCTGCAATTTCCCTCAGAGATAACTTATAATGTTTCCTTTGGACTGAGTTCGGAATTCTATTTAAAAATAATCAGCCTTTTCCTACTACGTTACAAGTTTTAGCTCTAATGAGTTCTATCAACCATTTCTGTGGGAAACAATTGTTTCAGCAGTGTGCATCTGTTCAGCTGTGCCAGTGGAACGCAACCCTATCTTGTTTGGTTTTCTGTCAAGCATGCTTGGTTTTGGCATGTCAATCAAGAACAAACATAGCTGTAATCTCAAGCTAGCAGTCTTAGTTTTGGTACACACAAAAAGTTGTTTTGCTAATAATTGCTCTTTAGAATTGAATGTCAGATTGGGAAGGAAAGAAGATGAAAAAAAAAAAAAACACCCCATTATCAACCCTATCCAACATCTTGCTATTCGTCACAGTCTTCCTAATACGTACAATGTTCATTGAGTTAATAAATTGTGGGACTTTTCCTACATGTCATCTTCAGTCAAATGTGAAATGCCTTTTTTGCTAATGTGAACACACAACCACAGAACCAACAACCTTGCATTTTTTTAAGTTTAAGTTGCATACTGCATCCTGACATGCATGCACCTTTGAGCCCTCGGTGAAGCTCAGCACATGCGTCTGCCACCCTCCATTCCACATCTTTCTAACTGAAGGACAGTACAAATGGGAGCTGGAGCAGCGAGTGGTTTAAGAAAGGAAGTTGTGAATTACCTGTCTGGTGTGGATTTGTCCAGGTGCCTTGAAGCCCCCTTGACAGCTGCACTCTGAAACGCTGTAGGGGTCGGAGCTGCTGGAGGAACATTTGGAAAGTGAGTCACAGCCCACCACGAATGTGTTGTCCAGTGGGAGTTCCTGAATGACATGATGCTTCTTGGGAGCCACAGGGGTCTCTGGTTTGATCTGGAATGTTGGCTGAGGGGAAGCGGATTTGTAGTGCTTGGCTAAGTCAGGACTGTCGGGTTTGAAGGTAGTTGGTGTGGTAGCCCAGTTGTACTTTCCCATTGTCTGCTCCTCAAGTTCAACAGGGAGGTCTAAGGTGCCATTGACGTGTTCATGAGTAGGGTCATCAGACTTGTTTTCCTCAATGGTAACAAAATTCAACAGTAAACTTTTTGGAGACCTCTTCTTCTTCTTCTTTTTCTTTTTAATCTGCCGACCGTCCTGGTTGGGTGAAACCCACTCACCACTCTGCTTGCTCTTCTGAACAACTTTGTGTCTCGGTGTCTGTCGACAGCGTACCAAAGCAGTTACAAAGATCACCAGGATAACAGTCATAGTCCCAGCAATTATGGCAATAACAACAATTACATAGCCATTAGTCTGGGGTGTCACATCATTTTCCCCAATGTTCCGCTCCAAAGGAGTCTCCAGACTTTTGCGTAGCTGCTCCTGGATGAACGTGGCATTAGAAACTGTATCATTCACAAACAAATGGACAAGGGCAATTGCATGTAAGGATTCTGGCTGCCCCAAGTCCTTGACCTTCACCACCAGTCTATGGAGACCTTGGTCTGCTGCTACAACCTTCTCCTGCAGAGTAATGTTGCCAGTTGTTTTGTCAATGGTAAACAGTCCTCTCGGCGACCCTCCAATAATACTATACTGGAGCTCAGCATTCATCCCAGTATCATTATCTATGGCAAACACTCTGGTCACCACAGATCCAGGGCTGGTGTTTGAAGGTACTAGATCATAGGAGTAGTTTGAGGAGGGGATGACAAACACTGGTCGATTGTCGTTAACATCAACAACATTTATGGTGACCTTGGCATATGAGGTGGTTTGCATTAGACCTGCATCCACAGCCTTGACAACAAATGTGTAGGAGCTCTGTTGCTCCCTGTCGAAGGTAATGTTTGGCTTAATCACCCCAGTTTTGGGGTCAATGATGAAATTGTCCTTCCCATTAATGATCGAGAGGGTGACGACTGCATTGTCGCCAGCATCTGCATCTGTGACAGTGATCAAACCCACTGTCCCATACAAAGGAAGGTTCTCAGGCACATAGAAGTTGTACTCAGGATGGGTAAAGGCTGGACTGTTATCATTTTGGTCTTGGACTATTAGCTTTACAGTGACGTTGCTTTGAAGAGGAGTAGTACCGTTATCCCTTGCAATGACTGTGAATGAATACTTCTCCTGCTTCTCTCTATCTAGCCTTTTGACAACAGAAAGAATTCCAGATCGAGAATCTATGTTAAACCCATCAGGAGCATCTGGGCCAAGACTATAAATAATAAGAGCATTAGAACCACTATCAGCATCTGTTGCGCTGATTTTTATCAACTGTGTGCCAGGGTCATTGTTTTCCGGGATGGACAGCTGGATTTCAGGCTGAGGGAAAACAGGAACATTGTCATTTTCATCCTTGATTTTAATCAGCACCATTGCAGAAGTGTTTAAAGGAGGTTTCCCAGAATCAGATGCAACAATCCGAATCGCATACTCTCGAGTGGTCTCATAATCTAAGGGTGCAGCAGTTTCAAGTAAAAACTGATCATTGAAGACCGGCTTCAGTCTAAAAGGTACATCATGATCAGTGTAACATGTCACTTTACCATTCAGATCTGAATCTCTGTCTGTCACAGTAATTAGGGCTATTTTTGTGTTAAGAGGGGCATTTTCAGACAACAGCACAGTACCATTTACAAGATTCATTATATAACGGGTATCTATAGAGGGAACGTTGTCATTAATGTCTGTCACGTTGACTATCACTGTAGCCCTTGAAGGTGTAGAGCTTCCATCACTGGCTAGAACTATAAGCTTGTGCACTGGGTTGACTTCCCTGTCCAACGGCTGCTTGACGGTAATCAGTCCAGTTGTGCTGTCAATAGCAAAATGTCGTTTGGTGGAAGGGGATATTTGGTTGCTGAAGGAGAAGTGAATTTGAGCATTGGATCCCAGATCAGCATCTGTGGCATGGAGGTGAGTGACAGACGTTCCCATTGGGGCATTCTCCGGAACGTTTACCTCCACCTCGCTGTCCTTGAACACCGGCCGATTGTCATTCACATCTGAGACGGTCACTTGAAGAATAGCTGTGCTGGACTTTGGAGGGTTGCCACCATCTTCTACTTTAATTTTCATCACAAAGGTGTCCTTCGTCTCTCGATCAAGGCTCTGCTGGACTATGAGTTGGGGCCATTTGTCTCCTTCAGGCGTCTCGATGATGTCCAAGCCAAATTCACTCACACTCTGGAAAACACACATAAAAAAAGAATGTAAACTATTTGTAGTATATTTGACCAAGACCATCATCATCTAAACATGAGCAAGAAAGACACCTCCACTTGATGTTAATGTTTAAAGTAAAAATGGCATAGTACTTTTTTCTTCTGACTTGAAAAGCTTAGTCATTATGCATATTGTTGTTTTTATCTTTGCACATGTTACTTTTTTTCCCGCTTTCCTATTTATGTGAGAATATGTGTTATGATAATCCATCAGACACATTTCACAAACACATGTAAGAAACATACAAATACTGATGTATTTGAGCCAGTCATTTATTCTGGCTTTCAACAGATGTTGGTTTTAGCTCCCGCATTAAACCTTGGGGTTAAAGTTGTTTAATCCTATGAGAAAATGCACAAGGTCTTCAAAATATTTACTCGAAAAGCCTGGCCGGGGATATGATCCTATAAAGCAAACATTGGATCCCTATAGTGTAAACAGTTCTATCAAGCACCTGAAAACTAAAACATGTCCCATAAACGATGCAGTGAAAACAGATTCCACACTAAGTAAATAAGACAAAGATGTGGTAAACAATCAAAAAATAGTTTGTTAGAGATGACATCACCTTGTGCCATTCCAAATTTACTTGGGTGAGCATAAATCAACGCACATATTCCTATGAATATATTTTATTGACCGTCATGAAATATATTTTGGCCCTGACCTTTGCTGACTGCTTAATAAGCATGCTTAGTGTACATTTTCTAAAAGTAAACCATTTGCCAGACTGAAAGAAAATTGAAAATTTAACATGCAGAAACAACATTTCCTACCAACTAATACAAGTAAAACAAAGCCACACCGCATCTCATAGCCGTACAATAATGAAACAGTGAGTTCTAGCATTATTCTCTGGTGTATTCTGCTTTGCTGCACACAACTTATTGTTTTATCCAACAACCAAGGCTCTGATTTAGTATACGAAAGACAGCTTTTGTAGTTTCAAGTTCATATGTGAGGAAAGCAGCTGAAAAAGAGTCAAAGAGATAAGATCCCATTTTAATCATATTGCAAGACCATCACAGATTAAAGCAAAGGGAAAATCCAGAAAAAAAGCTAAATCTAGGCAACAGCGAAGCCTGAGGAAAATGAAAACAAATACATATGCGAGCCTCATGAGAAACCAGCTTTGGCTGTTTAAAATAATTACCTTCCTACCAAAATTAGCCCTAATATTTATGATTACAGATCAGGCTACATGGTACAGGCAAACATAGCACACTTTCTATATTTCCGCGGTTAGTAAGCGAGGAAGACAGGGGAACAGTGCCTGAATGAAAGTCAAGCACATTTGTGAAACAAAGAGGCTCTTTGAAGCTCTTTCAGTCAAAAACATTTTCATGCTAGAACAAGAAAAAGCAACTTCCTTAAGAGATAAGCTTCCTGCCGCACATAAAGCTGGGAAAGATTACTCTGTCTAGGCACATATTTCAAATGTGATTACGATACGTATATGCATTTCCCATGCCATGGGTAATCTTGAATCATTTAGTCTGGCTCTAACAATACACTTTTTATTGGCACCCTGCATGCAGCCGCATAATAACTACACTAGCAAACACCAGTTTAAATATTGGGTTGACAGAGAAAGCTTTGTACATGCTAAAATCATGCAACATCCCCCTTTGGTAGCTCTTGGCACACTTTTGTGACCATCTGTGGTCTACTGTCAGTGCTACCAACACATGCAAAAACACACATATCAATACTCATCCAAGTACATAATTAGCATTAAACACAGAAAGGTTATGAAAGTAACAGTTTGGATGCCTGCATATTTTAGCACATGCAAAGCAGCTCTCCTTCCTTATATAGTCAATGCAATTCAACAAAACTGACTGCTGTAATTTTATATGAGAATCAGCAGAAAAATCTGTGAGAAACAAATCTGGTTGGTGTGCTACTGGTTACAATAAAGGTAGGTTAGAGTTTGTCAGTTATAAATGTATGCGTGTTAGCCGGAAGACCTCTATTTTTCTTGTTCATCTTATACAGGATGATAAGACAAGACATGTTTTATCTAATGAGACTGTTTTTAAAATGGCTAGCAATAAGGGGATCAATCATAATTTTGCAAGCCAGGCCCATAAAAATGAGGCTGGGGAATTCTGATTATCTTCAAACAGACTCGGGTGAAGTCAAAAGAACATGAATCACAGGCCCAAGGGATGTGACAAATGTCTGAAATTAATACAGGTAGTGCATAAGAATCTACATATTCATACCAACTGACCCATAGAGCATTACGAGAGACACATGGGATGAATCGCTTCCATTAGTGTAAAATCTGACAAGGAATGATACTGGATGTAAAACAATGCTTAAAATCTTGCTTAAATTGAACCCAGTTGTCTAGTGCAATCAAGAAATATATGCAGAAGGAGCTAATGTCAGTTATAAATAACCCAAAGAGAACAGTATCTTAACGGTAGAATATTAAGCATCAGTGAGATTCATTTTGTAAAGCTCTACCCAAGAGTTTATTTCAGCTTTGCAGACTGGCAAAGTATCTGCTGTATGAATCAATGAGATGACCTTCTACAGCAACAACTCAGAATGAACTCAGTATCAACAGCTGGGAAACTGAATATTTTACTTCCTTGCACCGTTGCACTGCATTAGAACAGTATTAATGCAAGCATATAAAAAACAACACTAAATCATTATTATTATTTATGTCAGTAGTAGTAGTATTTGAGTAGTCGCATTTGTATTTTCATTTGTATTTTTTATATTTACTGCCTATTATAACTGGATGTACACCATCTGATAAAAACCAAACACATGCAAGGCATCCTTGGTCGCCCTTTGGCTGAGGAATCAGCTAAACATTAGGCACAAATGAAACCTGGAACCATTTGACAGTCAGCAATGCAATTAGAAACTGCTACTTTTCCCCAGTGTCCACCACTGTCCAAAACACTAACAGAAATCAGTTTACCTTATCCACTCATCCTTAGAGCTGATGCACTTTTACTCTGACTGATTCTCAAGGGAGTACAATTAAACGGGCATCTATACTCGCTCAAGCTAATTGTTATAATCATTACTATTTATTTCATATACTACAATTGTTTCCTGGGAAACAAACCTTTTGTGAGAAGTGTCAGAACCCTTCAGCTCAACTCGAGGCACAACAATTACTTTGTTCAAAGCGGATGATATCTTTCTCGAAAATCATTCGTAAGCCTTTGTGTTGTAATATTCATGGAAACTCTTTATGACATGTTACTTGTCAGCCCTTGATCATTAATGCATCATTCGGCTGGCTCTTCTCATTGTCTTGAAGTGAAATAACTGCAGAAGTGAGAACTTAAAAAATAAAATAAAATCACATTTTCTATAAATTATTTAAGCTGAGCTAGTTTCTCTTCCATTTCAAATCAGAATCAGACACGGATGAAAACCAAAATACTCATGAATTATTGAAATTAAATGATAACAACTTTTAGCGCTGACCTTGACTCCCCAAATAAGCAATCCAATGGAGACTTGCTGTAATGAAAGCTCTTTCAAAACATCCTTTCTTAAGTTTCGATCTTAAAAATGACAACGCTGAGGGTCCCGGGCGATTAAAAACACACAAATGGCTTCAAAAGAGAGAAACGGCTTTCTTAATGTGAGGTTAGAGTGCTTAAACGGAAGGGTAAAAATAACAATGAGTTGGGTGGAACCCACAACAGAAAAGTCAATATCCTCATCCCATGAGCCTGATCTGATCCACATGCCTCCAGATAGGACTTGTAAAGAGGTTCTCTTTAAGTGATAAAATCTCTTCTAATGGAAAGCACTCCTCCAGCCATGCATGGTATTACTTTCTGTAGGCTGACCTTGATAGTGTCCAGAGGTGCTTCTGTGCATCGTTCCAGGTGACATGGCAACACTAATGCTGATGGAACAATTAATATGGCAGCGCAATTAAAACAGGGGTAGGCAATAACGGCCCTCTGTGTCATAAGCGAGGGCTTCCTCCTTAGGGGACATGACTGGAATGAATAAAGAGCAGAAGAGGGATTGCTATCAGAGCTCTTTCAAAGCTATGTGCGCAGCAGCTGTGCCCCACAATGCTAATCGTGCAGCTCCATGCTGACGGTGAGCCGGTCTAAACCATTACTGTGTGGGAGCTTCAGAGATTCGTACTCTCACAGGACCATGCAAACGCAGTCCAAGAGGTGGATTCACGGCCAGATGCCGCTCGTAGGATGCTTTCAACAACCTCTGAGGATGAAACATATCCTCCCGTTCCATTTCTGTTTACTCAGATCTACCCTCACCAAACTTGCATGCATGATTCATAAAAAGAAACACTACACTTGCAGACGAAGAACAAATAAAATCATCGGAAAGACAACAGAGTCTTTACATATTTACTGTAATTTTATGAGGCATCGCACTGGTCATTTTCCAAGCACGGGCAAACGAAAGAGCCACAGCAGGCTTGGCAGAGAGAGAAAAAGAGAGAGAGAGGGAGAGGGAGAGAAAGAGAGTGAGTGTGTGAGAGAGAGAGAGAGAGAGAGAGAGAGAGAGAGAGAGAGACTCTTTAAAAATGCAAATTGGTAACTTAATCAGACATGAAAAGCAAGGATTCGGCTAATTCTCAAAAGAAAAGGTACAAATTACTCTTTCACACTTTAATAACAGTCTTGGGCTCTTTGTTTCACACTGTATTTGAATTTCACACTGTATTTGAATTTTAATTAAAATACAGGACGACCTTTCTAGGGAATACGAGTTCATTCACTGAACTATGTTATGTCGGAATCTTCTGTGTTGTGACTGACAGCCCAGATGAAGAGCGTGCTTAGTGTCTTTTTACCCCTTCTGGGATAAAAAGCCCCTTTGACTCTCCATAAAATGCTAAATTAAACACACATGCAACATATCTGCTACTTTATACGATTTAATAGTTTGCATACCATTATCCTACTTTCCAGTCAGAGCAGACTACATTAAGCCTCTGAGAATATTACACTAGTTGCTCAGAAGACATCAATTAAGAGAAAGTACCATTTCACCCCATTGTTCATGTCTATCTTGGTGCAATTACCTACTTACCTTAAACAAAACACAGGGAATTACTTTTAAAACCTTGAGCCAAATATTTCTATTGCTTTTTTTTTTTAAATTCGGACATTAAGGGATGATTAAATGGTGGTGTTGTGTCATAAATCACAGCTGAACGTTGAACTCACCTTGACAAGCTCGTAGTGCTGAATCCCATTGATTCCTATATCGGGGTCAAATGCGGAAGGGACTGGGTAGCGGCTGTTGATGGCTGTGTTTTCTGGAATGGAGATGTTGATAACTGTCGACTGAAAGAGCGGGGCATTATCGTTGATGTCTTCAATGAGGAAGCGGATCTTGACCAGTCGGAAAATCTCATCAGGTAGTACAGCAACCTCGATCTCATAATAGCAGCGCTTCTCGTTGAAGACTCCAGAACAGAGTTTCTCGCGGTCGATGCGGTTGGCTGTGGTGAGAATTTCTCCTGTGCTGGCTTCTACCTTGACTAAAGGCACATCACCTGTCTTGTAGACAGGTTTAAATTGCAGCGCAGAAGACAGTTTAATGTCTGGATCCAGGTTCAAGTTTAGGTCTTTGCGCAGGTTTCCGATGCGCACATTCTCCGGCTGCTCCTCTTTTACAGTGTAGTCCTTTTCTTGAGCCCGGCACATCAAGAACAAGCAGGTGAATAAAACCACCAGAACATGGGCCTCACTTGCCAAGTCCATACTCAGAGTAGGTGCTGCACTTTCTTCAAAGATCTGCTAGAGGAAGATGAAAAGAGAAAGATAGTCATATTCCAACTATAAAAACACAGATACAAATAGCTTTTTGATTCTTTGGGACATTAGCATCTGAACAAACAAATGATTCTCAACTCTCTAGGGGAGCATTTTAGATTTTTCAACAAATTAAACATAGTTCAGCCACATTCTGTCCATTTTCTTACTCTCATGTGCTTCCAAACCTACTTTGTACTGTACAGCTTGCAACACTGAAAAAAAGATTGTGTTGGTTGCTCCATAGAGTTACACATTTTTATTTTTCCTGGATCTTTTCAAATTAACGTAAATGATCGGTCACACTTTATTTTGATGGTCTGTTTGTTGAATTTAAGTTACATTGCAACTAATTCTCACTAGAATATAAGTAGACTATTAGGTTGGGGTTAGGGTTGGGGTTAGGGGTAGGGTTAGTGTAAGTTGACATGTACCTGCAAAGTTTCTTATAGTCAGTTAAATGTCTGTTAAATGTCAGAATCAACAGATTTTAAATAGACAGTCTAATAATACTCAATACCATTGAAATAAAGTGTTACCAAATGATCTGTTAATGGATGAAATTGGTTCTCAAGTCAACTCACTCAATCAGGCATAGCAGTGAACAGCTCACTGGGAAATACAGAACATATTTACTTTTATGAAGTGATTTTACAATTTTTTTAGTCACTAAATACTTAAAAGATGCAGAAATCAGTCTTTCTTTCAAGAACAAACATCTAAAAGCAAGACACATTGTTTTCATAGAAATCTCAAACTAGTGAGATTGTGTAAACTGAGAAAATGAATTTGCCAAAGGGGTAAGGAAGACAATTGCACAGAAAAGAGAACAATTTCCCTTCAAATAAGAATGAAAGATCATACAGATTTGGATCGACATGAGCAGTAAATGATGACTTAAACTGAAGAATGGACTATCCCTATAACTATTGTTGCCATTCATTTGTCGTTTACGATGCTTAACAATATGAACGACTGTTTAAAGGGTAAAATGCTACCAAATACACCATACAATCGTATTAGAGAGGCCCGGCAGATTTCAGACTGCAGATAATGGACTATTGTACGTCATTGGCAACACTCAACAGAACTGCAGTGCATAATATCAGATTACAGTATGTTGATATTTTGAGCAGCCAAGATGTAACTGTAGGGTAAGTGCGAGTTTTATGATTTAAAGTTGCAGAATAAGAGTCCCAAATGACTGTCAATATCCCTCAGAAGAATAGGACAAAGCCATAATTCAAAGCACCAAGACATGATTTATGAATCAGCATTTCAGTGTTTGTTGCCAACTTGCTCGATGGCCACACAAATCCTGTCAGGGCATTATATAAATAAAAGTAGCCAGGGGGCTGAGGCTTTCACAATGTGCCAACAACTCAACTAGGTCACAGAGAACTGGTGGGGGAGATGCCTAACACTTCTAGACTCTGGGTTTTGTTAGTTTACCGTTTTGTCCATGCAGAACTATTTCTGTTTGAATATAGTACCCCTTACTATGACCATGTTGGAAAATCCACACTCTATTAAATCTTACTTATAACAACATATGCAATTAATAAGAAAAACCTCAAAGCTGGAAATATAGAATGTTACTATAGTAGAAAAGAAAATTTAAAGAAAAATAGGATATCCAGGATTTACTGCTAACAATGATTTGCCATTTGTCAAGTTATTAATGTGTAATTTGTACGTGCCAAAAGGATGTTTGTTTTAAAACAAAGCTGAACGCAGCAGAGATGCATCGTGTACCTTGAAGATCTGCTTCACACATCAAAAATTCATCACAAAGGCTGATTTATTAAAACACACAGAGAGTTGAAGGCCCCATTTTTTTATTTTTTTTTAGCCGCTCAAGTCTCGGCTGTCAGCGAGATGTTCTGTTTTTCACAGTGAACACTCTGGCTGGACTGTAGGGACTCATTAAAGGTTTGTTGGGCAGACGAGCAGCACTCACAGTATTTACATGACATTGATCAATGGCCAGCTTACTATCTGCAGATATTCTCAGACTGTTATGTTGTTTTTTTGAAGAAAGTTGTGAAAAATGATTCGGTTTGCTTTTGAAGATTGCACCATTTTTGAGTCGGCGAGAGCAAACCAATTACTATTCACCTACTATACTCTGATAAGCCCGAAAGAGTCCAAGGCTGTATCCAACATTGCATAATGAAGAGGACTTACTGGCTAAGGAGTGCATAGCAGAGCAGCGCATAAAAGATGAAAAGATGATCTACATCTAAATAACCGCAACTGACATTAAAGTGTGACGTGGACGGGCCTTTAAAAAGGGCGATGGGTCTCTAGTTCTGCACATTCTCCTGCGTCTGGATAATCAGTTCACTGTCAACAATAACAAATGGCATGGTCCCGAGTGGAGCACGAATGCTGATGAACCTGTACAACCCAAAATAGCACTAAACAGTGTAGACAGTATAAGCTCGAGCTCTCGGTAAGTGATGTCTGGCATTTTGTATGGAGCTCTGCTATCCAGGGATGTGGTGCTGGGATTAGACAATTCCACACGGGAGCCTACATGTCACTCCTCCCCATATTTAGGACAGTTTATGTTGTTGCGAAAACTCAGAGCCATTTTCAGATTTACTCCAGGGAACGATTCTTTCAAAACTATACTCTGGGTGGATTTGCAAAGCTTTGAGTTTCAACTTTCCCAATCTTTGGAAACTTGCAGCTCATGAGCGAATAGAGAGAATTAGCTGGGAAAATTGCGCTCGGGGGTATCGGGGAGACTTTCTCCCTGCTTGCACAGAGTTCCAGTGATCTATTCTGAGCAGCGGACCATGCATTCCAGGGAGTATGCAAAAGCCGTCCTTCCCTCCAGAGCCTGGAGTGAACAGCACACAGACTTTGGAGGCGCTTTACGTGACAATGTGATGGACAGGCCTGCCTGTTTTTTGATTTTGAGCTGAGCTGTCAAGGAAGAAAATTATTTTACATGTCAACCGCAAGTTCATGTTGAACTTCTGTCTATATGAATCAGCAGGAACAGAGTGCTGCAGAGGTGTAAAAATCAATACAGCTCACCTACCAAACTGGCATCAGATTAAAACGATCAAATTTAATAAGAAAGGTAATTAAAGCAAAATGACATTTCATATAATGATTAAAGCCGCTTATGGAAGTTAAACTGGGACAGCTGCCTGAAGCGTGTCACTTAACTTGTTCTTATCAGCAGCATCACTCTCTTTATCGGTTTAAAGAAATCGTGTGCGTGATGCCTTGACATTTCAATGTCTTGTTTGAGTTTGCCCTCCACCTTTGCCTTCAGCAGCTTGAGACCCACAGCCCTCCTGCCAGCTGTTCGCCAGTCTACCTGCTGTCCTTCTTGTGTAGAGCGGAAGTCAGCCTTTTCATCACGAGAAAACATGTTTTTAATCATTTATTTATGAAGTCAATTTTTTTATCAATTATGTGGTAATGCAAAGCATCTGGTATTATTATTGTTATTAAATCTGTTTATCACCTGTTGTTTTGCAACATTAACATTGTATTGTTATATCTGTTAATTAATCATTCCTACAGTAGGTACCTGAAGACACTAGACTGACATGTCGTATAAAAGGTAGGATCCTACTGAAATGCAGACTGGCTTTGAGTAGCTTTGATGCAGACTACACTGATCCAAAGGACCAATGATCAATTGAATGATCAATAGGGAGGTATTAACATACCAAACAGGCTGCCAGTCGCAACGGATAAACAGATGTTGCAAACGCAATGGAGTCGATTTATGTCTGTCAGCAAAGATTATGCATCCAAACAGTCATGTCTGCTATTTTTCAATTTATCAAAGTTTCCATCCGGTCAGATGACAAAATAACTTACAGCTAACTTCGGCTGGGAAGGAACTGAGACAGATTTTGTTAATGTAAAATGGTGCGTCGTGAATCATGGTTCAGATTTTGCTAATTTGGATCATAAATAATCATAATAAAACTTGATTTAATTCCTTAGACCAGCATCAGGCAATTTATTGTGGGCACTTTCTGTGGAACAACATGTCAGTTGTTGATATATCATTCTCCCAAATTGATTTTATATGGACACACATTGCAAAGTGTATAACATGCCAATGAAACTCTAAATCTAAATGGCTGTTTTTTGGCCTGTGATACAATGCTCATTTTTACTCTTACTCAATGATTTTCTTTTTCAGACACATAATAATGACAATAATAATAATAATAATAATAATAATAATAATAATAATAATAATAATAATGCATGTCTATAAATTATAAATGACAGGGATAGGAAGCTCTGCTAGATTACACAATCTAAAATTTAACAAATAACACAGACTTGAAAATGAAATTATTTTGTTATTTATTCACTCTTGTTATCAGGGTTTATTTTGTCATATCAACCATTTAGAGTATATATCATATATTTAAACATTATTTTTTCAGACCTATAGCATTACTAAATGACTGTGACCTATTAAAATGAAAAGTAAATAAATTAAAAGGAATAAACAGCAATATATTATTATCTGTCTACTGAAGGTAGTGTAGAATTATTGTGTAGAATTATTGTAATCCATGGTATGGTCCATAAATAAATAATGTAATAAATAAACAACCATTAGAGGGCACTGCGGTGATCACAGTCTGGTCATAAAAACAAAATAAAAAATAAAATAATAATATACAATAAACAACTATTCGTATTAATGGTAACATATCTGAGACAAACGTATTCTAATTATACTTTTTATATAATGCAAGGTTACTGTATATAGTATGGTAGGAGATTGTGTCAACCACCCTGACTAGCAGATTCGGATTTTGGTAATGGCGGTTTTAATAGTCATTGCATGTATTTTTTTCTGCCAGTACTAAATTTATTTAATATGAATTGTTTGTGGAAAATAAATATTGTTAACATCATCTTACAGAGTTGCTAGGTCAATTCTTCCTTCAAATATTGTTTTTTTGTTTGTTTGTTTTTTGGGTTTTTGGTTTTTTATTATTATTATGTCACGCTGGGTGAATGATACAGAGGAGGATCCAATAGCAAGTGAAAACTTATTTAATGACAGAAATCAAATGGGTGAATACAGGACTGATCCGACTGGAACGAAGGTACAGACTGGAGGTACAGACAGACAACGGACGGACTCCAGCGGACACTGCAGCAATCCTGAGCATAGACAAAGGTGAGTGAGAC
Organism: Danio albolineatus; assembly: GCA_903798035.1. Classification (NCBI taxonomy): domain Eukaryota; kingdom Metazoa; phylum Chordata; class Actinopteri; order Cypriniformes; family Danionidae; genus Danio; species Danio albolineatus. The sequence goes on from CAIGQQ010038942.1 coordinate 5,614,811, forward strand.
ATGTAACGAACTGACACAGAAACATAGAAACGGTGTCCATATATAGACCTAGTAATGACACTCAGCTGGTGACTAATCAAAACAGCTGAGTGACATCATGACCCGTGACCAGACTAGAAACACCAAAACAATAAACACGTGAACGATCAAAACAAGACAGCCCCACGTGAAAACAGACAATCTGGAGAGAGCACAAAACTGCAACCGTGACATATTATGTTTGAATTCACCAGGTGGCTATACTTAGCTATTAAAACCATAAAATGCATGCTTCGTTATCAAATTACAAGTAAATAAACAAAAATCACAACTATTTTGTGACTTTCATGTCAGATGACATCATCTTTCTTTTAGCGGCAGACAAAAAAGAAGAAGCAAAATCCATCTTTTAAATTCACACCTTTATCTTTGTCACAACTCCATTTAACTTCCCCTACAATGTAGTTCTCAATTACAATATATTAATTAATAAAGTCTAATTATTTTGCAACACTGATTTTTAGTATCTACACTTCATGGCGAGAAACAATAATAATGATGAATGCTAATCAGATAAAAAAAATATATACTATAAGCAATGATCTGTAAAAAAAGAAAGGCCTGTTGAATTTCTCCATATCTGAGTGTTGCTCAACCAGAGATGACTGTAAAATGAAAACCAGTTGCATCATTTTGCCTTCAAGCATGAAACAATGTTGAACTCTTGTCCCTATGAAAATCTAAATTAGAAAGTAATCAGATTTGACACTAATACCTGTCGTCAAAGGTCGTTTGTTGCATAACTTAGTGAGAAAATGTGAACAAAGCAAATAGAATAGACTACAGCTATTCGCTCTGAAGTATGCCTAAATCTGGAAACTTTCCTTTAAAAGAATTACCATGGTAACAAAAGCACTTTTTAGAAAAATACCATAATTACCACAGTTATTATGGTGGTTATCCCTTGCAAACAGTGTAAAGACTTTGAACCTGTTATACTGAATTAGTGAATAGTAAAGTTGCAACACTTTTACAAAAATAACCAAAAAATTTAGTATTTATGCTTTTTATTATAAATGTTCCCAACACAGCCAAAAGGCTTAACTTGTACTAACAAGAGAACATTTTAAACTTCACAATAAGGTCAAAAATAAAATAAAATAAATAAATAAAATGCATTTGCTATTATTATTTAGTTGCTGAGAAAATTACTTATACTTCTGAAAGGGTAAAAGCAATAAACTGAACTGAAGTACATGTAATATCAATGATCTCAAAAATGTGTCATTTAAAAAAAATCGTTTTTAACATGAAGGCTATTATGGCTTCAACTACAAACCAAAGAGCCCTTATTACTTAGAGAGCACGGTATTGTGGCGGGAACTATGGTTACCATGGCAATTTTTTAAGGGACAGGATCAGTTTAAAACAAAGTATTTCTGTTCTGCCTCGGCCAGCACACCGGTTCAGAAAATGACGCATCCTCCTGGATCAGCCTCCGACTTCATCTGCTGATGCTCTTCTGTCTCGCGAGCTGTATACTGCCGTGCATTTTTGAGTAGCCTAACCTTTATGTCTCCATTTACTTAATAGCAAGCTATTTAATGTATTATTACTGTGATGCTAGGTTCAAAATGACTACAATACAACATTTCTACGATAGTCATAAGATTCAGGAGAACGCTTCAGAAGTTGATGGTATCTAGTTGATGCCGTTATGATTCACGTGTTGGCACTTACCCTCTCACAGTATGAAACGCTTTAAAACGACTTTACATTTAGCTTTTTACTGTTTACTTTCTGTGTAATAAAGCGAAGTCGTTAACCGAAAAGAAAAAAAAACTGACTAGCGCATATTCAAACGTGAAATGAAGCGGGGTTACGAAATTCTGCAGAACGTTTTATGTCTTTCCTAATATCACAATGAATTTATTTCCCCAGTCAGATTTAAACCTATTCAAAATGAACATATTATTGAGTTATATGCGCGTGGGCCCTTCTACTTTTTTGCATTTCCTCCGAACATTGCAAGCGCATGTGAGTAGCAGTTTTAATCCAATTCGCGGTGTTTTTTAAAGACATAAAATAAAGTACGGCCAATCGTGTCACAAATTAGAGAGCTAGGTCAAATTCCACCATTTATTTAAATGCTTAAGATAAAAAAACAACCCATAAATGAGCATAAAGAATGCGTGTCTTACCTCGGATTTCTCAGTGAATATGGAAACTCTCAATTCCCGTCACGTAGCGGCATCACTGCTGGAGGAGATGAAGTGCCGTGAAGCAGACTGAAGAAAATCCCAGAATCAAACAGCTTCACGTAGTGACCAGTCGGTATCCAACTAGAGAAAACGATCCATGTCCATGAAAAAGTCCAAGGTCCGAGCACGAACAGCGAAAAACATTTGTGAATGACTTTTAGAAGAGACGATGTAATTCCTCAGATGTCTCGCGCCTGGATACTGCTTGAATCCCACGCGCGCGGAGAGATGGTGCTGCTCCAAATGGGTTTGTACTTCTTATTTCAGTGCATTCATACAGTCAGCACGGGAAAGCGCGAGAATGCTCCTCGCATGTACGTGAACTGTTTGGTTAAGTTGTTTTCTTTTTTCTGTGCCTTTAATTAACAGCTACAGAACTTGTAAATCATTTAAAACATCCCCGGACACGTCATTTTAATGTCATCCCGTGGTTTGGCAGAGTGATAGAGAGCCAATCGTCTATTCTGAGAAATGCTCATGTGCTGTCAGTGCAACGAAGCAGGTGGACAGTGTGCCTATATGTGCAGCATCACTTCCATACACTGGAATAGGCGTTTTGCCGTAGTTGTACGCAGAGCTCTAGCAATCTCTGTTGTATTGTATGAACTCAGTTCCTTAGTACTGCCCACCTCTCCACCTCCGATTGACATCATCGCGGGAGGAGGAGCCAGCGATAAATTTCACAGCCTTCATCATCTTAAAGCCGCACTGCTGCTGGAGTCAGAGCCCCTCTCGCTCGCGCTCACAGCGGACTAATACCTCACACCAACGCCGCTACTCGCCTGAGAGGAAAAGGGGGCACTGTTCGCTTTGCTTATAAACACCAGTTTGTGTGTAAAGTCCAACGTCAAAATACCTCATTTACTTTACTAATGCGCATAGACGGACGAAACGTGACAGACAGACAGACAGACAGACAGACGGACGGACGGACGGACAGACAGACAGATAGACAGATAGACAGAAAGACAGACAGACAGACAGATAGGCAGATAGATAGATAGACAGACAGACAGACAGACAGACCCCTTTGTATGAAAAAAAAGTTTTTTCCACTTTAAAAGATGTATGGTGGAATGAAAATGTAAAATGAACGTTAAGTGTTCTTTATGATTCAATGAAGAACGTTTAATTTTAAGAATAGATTGGGGCAATGGTAGAATATCAGTCATTGTAAACATAATTTGATTGTTGATTAATTGATGTGGAAATAATATGAAGCATAAATTAAGTGAATTTGTAAAACATGTAAATTGGTTGACATTTTTGAAGGTCTTAATCTTTTCCTGATACTGACTGCATTTGTACTCTGTGTCATCTCAGATTAAGAGTGTGTCCGCAATTGTAGTTTGTTTCTCTTAATGAATTTGGTCCAAACTCAAGCAGAAAATTATTTATTTCTGGTTCACGTAGCTTTCACACGGTCAGTTTTAAGACTGAACTGAATTCTCAATCATGCACGCACATGAAGATCTGAGGACTCATTTTTACTGAACTGTAATGAGAAACACTGAAACTACGTAAACTCACTGGTTGAAATTTCTGCCTCATTTCACCAAAGGTTGCTCATCTGTTGCTCATTTGATTTACATGCTTCAGCCTATTTTTTTGTGAAACTGCAAAAATGTACAAATATACATATGTCTGCAGTTAAATTAAGTAAAATTAATACATACAGGGCAGTATGAAGTAGGGCTGTGCAATCAAATCGCAATCGCAAAAAAAAAAAAAGTGATTTAAGCACATGCAATTTTTTTAAATAGCATAATGGTGCAATTTTATCTATCAATTTATTTAGATTTTTATTCAGAATACGTTCTTGTGTGCATAATTTTAATATGTTAACCAATCAGAGCTGACACAGCACACCGGGCAATTACAGCTAAGCTGAGCAGGAGAAAGATGTTAACCAATCAGAGCTCACTCCGCGCACAATAAAGTGTAGAGGGAGGTGGTTTTGATTTACGTTTATTTAGTTTTTATTTGTTGTTAAGACTGTAATCGAGGTTAGTTCATCTTTATTTTTTCATGTTTTTTACAGTTTTGTTTATCAAGCAGTTAGTACTGCTGTGTACAGTATGTTTTTACCTAGAGTTGAGGCTAGTTAATCTTAATTTATTTATGTTGTCTATTTTAAAGACAATTTTACTACAGTTTTATTTATTAAACTTAATACTGTTATTTCATTGTGAAACTGTTATGCACTTCTTGTGCACTGAATACATTTAGAATGCATGTATGTAGCTAGTTTGAAAAAGCAAAAACAGTTGCCAAAATCACAAATAAAATCACAATCGCAATATTCATAAAAAAACATAATTATAAAAAAATAATATTTATTATATTGTTCCGTTTCACACTAACGATACATATTATTACACCCAAGGGACATTATTGATGAAAGAATATATATTTTGTACAGTTATTTGCAAAACATCAAATAAATACCACAAAACAAGTTAACAGTGTCTAGTGAAGGACGTTTCCACACACACAAAAAAAAATGAAAATACTAATTGCTTTTGAAAATACTATTGGTTGGGTTTAGGTCAGTGGTTCACTAGGTGACAAGTATGACAACCCCACCGTGTGGATATGTACATGATGAAGGACATGTATCTGAAATATACAACAAAACGTACCCTAAGTGAAGTATTCCAGATATGCAAAAAAATAAAAATAAAATGTAGACAGTACCCTTTAGTCGATTTGTCGTCTAAAATGTGTTTTACTTTTTTGCAAATATAGGATTAGGCACATATTTCCAATAAATATAAGCAGTGCATTTGCATGCTTGCATACCAATTCCCACTTCTTATTTAGATTTATTTTTCCTACATTGGTCAAAAATGAACAGGAATTGTGTCAAAATTAATTAATTCATTTTACTTATTTGGTTTAGTCTCTTTATTCCTCAGGGGTTGCCACAGCGGATTGAACCACCAACTTTTCCAGCATATGTTTTACATGGCAGATTCCCTTCCAGCTGCAACTCAGCTGACAAACATCCATACACAATCATACACTACAGCCAATTTAGTTTATTCAATTCATGTCTACCACGTCTTTGGACTGTTAGGGAAACCGGAGCACCCAGAGAAAACCCACAACAACACGGGAAGAACATGCAAACTCCACACAGAAGTGTCAACTAACACAGCCGGAACTTGAACCAGCGACCTTCTTGCTATGAGGCGACAGTGCTAACCACTGAGCCGCCATGTCAAACATTGTCTAAAAATGTCAACCAAAATTAGTATAAATGCCCTGACAAAAAGTGTGGATGTTTGTGATCTTGATATTTACATGATGTAAAAAATATTTTATAACATAAGATAGCTTTTTCTAATTATATTGTATATAATATAACATTTAACTAACTTCAAAGTTGGCTATTGCATTTTCATTAGCGAAAACAATTCTAAACAAATTAACAGAAGTGTAATTGTGCATTTCTGAGCAACACAAAGATGTGCCTCTGTATATTACACTAATGTAGACAATTAAGATTTTTTATTTTATTTTGTCTGACAAATGGTTAAAAAAAACTGTTAGTTGTTTAAACAAAATGTGTAACAACAACTCTGGTAACTGCAATTCGATGCATTCAAAACAGACAATCAGAAATTTAAAAAGAACCATAGTCAATTTACCTATCTGAAAAGCACAATCATTTGTCACCTCAATCTAACACTTTCTATTGCAAGGGACGGCTGAAAATCTTGCACAGCCCCACATTCAATAAAGGTCACTCACACAACATGTACACATTGATCTTCCCATTAATTTTTACACTGCTGCAATGTAACAAATCACAGTCTTTGACTGGTCCCCTCAAGCTAGCTTTTCTTACCAAAAGCCATAACCTTCGTAACATCAATCACGTCCCGATGCTTCACCTCAGCATGCTTTTAAATGGTCACACTTTCAATTGACTGTGACATGCCCTTAAGGCTGAAAAGTTGGCATTTAATAAAAATCATATTCAATTCTTGTGTACAATTACATGTTTACAGTGGAGCTGTGCATTTCATGAACTCTTTCGAAGGCTAATGTGTATTTGATCACAGTCTTTAACATCTCATTACAAGCCATTATTTTAGGGCAGAATTTTCAAAACACCTCAGGTAAATGTCTCCACAATTAGAATAGTTGTGCTAATTTGCACAGTGTACTCCGAGAAACCTACATCTTTGAAGGAATTTGGAGCATCCAGGGAGCTTCTCTCCCTCATCAAGTAATGTACCTATCCGAGAGCTATACCTAAAAGGGTTGATCCCTTCATATTTTTAAGATTCATACTTCATGTCACTGAAGGACTTCTCCTAGGCATGTTAAAGAAATGCAAATCTGAAAGCCTTAAAGCAATATGAAAGGCACAAAATACCTCATGAATTATTCAGAGGGCTATTTTGCCACCCTCAAAATGAACTTTTAGAGAAACCAGTTATGCATTTCTGATAGGGCTAGAGAATCCACCAAACGCACAGAGCAGTTTAAATGTCATGCCGCACATCTAATCTTGGACATTGTTTTATTTCCCACTTTAATGGGACGGTGAGGGTAACATTTGTGGGGAAGCATATGTGCATAAAATCTTAAATGTATTGGTAACATGTAAAGCAAGCCTAAACGATGATGGTTTCATAGTGTCTCAGTCGTTGCTGCTGTCCTTCTAGCTTCTGCTATGCAGATTGTCTTTCAATAGAATTGTACGCCAAGCATTTTTAGATTGCTGTTCTCCACTATCCAAACCATAATAATCTAATGATGTGTGACACTGGAAACCTGTGTCTGGATTTTTCAGGGCCACATAAAGGACAGGGTTACAATATTTAACAACGTGAAGTGCTTGCTTGATAAATAAAACCTCTCTGGTTAACTTGTGCCTGTTTCAGAATGTGACATATTATTTTATTCCAATGTCCAAAGGTCTGTAGTTAAAATTTCCCCACAGCTTGGAGTTTCACAGTTTTGCCACAGCATCATCATTACACTGTTTTGTTTGTTTGATTTGTTTTTTATTGCAAAAATAATCTGGAAGCTGACATATTTTTGAAATGAGTAGCATAATGAGAGGCATTTTGGTGACTAACGGTGCCTAACTTGCAGAGTTAATAACTATATTTGTCATTAAAGAATAGTTAAATGTTAACTTAGCAACTAAATTGATCTACTTGCTGATCACTTACTAATGAAAGTTCATCAAATAAATCTTGGTAGTATGCACAATTAATCACGATTAATTTGAGTTCATTTAAAGGGAATATTTTCATATTTTTCATTGTAAATGTATTTAAAATGATGTTTTTTGAAGTTAAAAGTATGAACATCACCTTGTTATATGACAAACAAATTCACCTACTTTATTATGAAAGAACGTTTTGGGTTTTTTCACCAACAGTTTCATATTTTCCTATTTCCTAATTTAGCTGAAACTTTAACAGCAAGTTTTACACTACTTACCACATTACAATCAGTGACGAATAGTGCTTTCTCCTGGTGTAAAACACTTCAAGCTGTGACTTCCCATGGGCAAATCAGATCGAACCAACACATGTAATCAAGATGACTACACAGAGTGTTAATTACACCTCTTGTAGTAAAATCTAAAGTAATGTTTTAGTGATTATGCAGTTTCTTTAATGCGATAAAAAGGTACTGTGTATAATATGAGATCCTGCAAATAAAAGTATAAAGTAGTGCACAGAGCTGTTTTTCCATTTTTTTTTTCACTGATATGATCAAATGGGGTTTTCCTCTATTCATCCCTTAGTCTGCATGTGACTGGCCCCCCTACTGGATCCATGACTCATTACTAACAGCACAAAGAGAAATCATTGGAAGAAAGAACACACTAATATACCTTATCAGTCTAGCACAGCTTGGCAGGGAACGGTGCTGAAGACCAGGGAGGTAAATTGCAAGGTGTGCCTCAGTATATTAACATTCAAGTTCTTTCAGAGAGGATTGATCTTTCTTCCCTATAAAACATGACCATGCCTCTGTATTATCCAACCTGCCTTTAAAGAATGACTTGTTGCGGTTCCCACATCCTCCAGGCATTCATTGGCCTCTTAAAAATCCTGTCATGCTATGCAGAGGATACGTATTATTCGGACAATCAAAGTTGCTTCTCTGTTAGCATACTGATGGACATGGGTCGAATAAACAGGCTTGAATTTAAGGGAGGTTCAGGAAACTAACCTTGTATATATTATAAGCAATCATTAATCTATTAACCTTGTGTCTGTAATGGAGGCCAGCTTGTAGGAGCTATTCAAGTAACCCTTTCTACCCTGGCCTCAAGAACCCTTGCAGAAACAGGCATAATTTAGAGGCTAAAATCTTCAGTCACTTGGCTTTAAGCAACATTCTGTATTATTGGCTGACACAAGCGACAACACTTTTTTTAGCATCTTTGTTGGCACACCTGCCTCCCATAGCAGGAACAATGATTCAAACCCAGCTTGGAGCAAGTTAGATTGGTGGAGGTGTTACATAGGTGCTGCGACCTGGATGGCAGTGAGGTTTAGAAAGGTCATTGTAACTAGTGGGCTAGCTTGTAGGAGCGGTGCATGTAAACCTTGCCCTCCTGGCCCCTAGAGGCACATTCATGACTGTCATTTATTAGAGGCTACAATCTTTAGCTTCTTGGGCTCAAGAGGCAGTCTAGCAACTGACAGGAGAAACAATGGTCTTTAGCTCCTTATTGGCACACCTGCCATCCATGCCAGAAACACCTGTTTGAACACCACTTGGAGCAGTACAAGTTACATGGGTGGAGAGTTTATATTAGTGCCATGACCCAGGTAAGCATCAGGTTAAATAGGGTGAGACAACAGACACCTGGTAGAAGCTGTGGAGGAAAATATCATACCATTGACCTCAAGAGCTCACTAGTGACTGTCATGAGGGAAACCATTTTTAATCACCCTTGTGAGTGAACCTCTCCTGTTGGAAGTTAGAATTCTGCTTTGAGATTATGGGCCGAGAAGCACCGAAGGTTTCACTGGTGCCATCAGTCAGCTGGGAGTGAAGTTTAGGGGCTGAGTGCAATGGAAGCCCACATTACACATCCCTTCCCTTGCTTAAAGAGCTGCACCAGCGACTAACATTAGAGACTGCAGTCTTCAGAGCTCTTGTTGGTGTGCCTGCCACCCATTACGGAGTCATTGGTTCAAATCCCGCTCAGGGATGCACGTAATACATTTCAGCCCACTGCTGTTGTCCATCTCCAAGGCTGCATATACACTACTCTAGATACATTCCAAAACATTTCTCTATGCGTTTATCCACACTGAATCTGCATATTTATGTATTCCAAATAGCTATGAAAAAACAATTGATATGTTTCATTCCTAAATAATGCAAATTAACAAAGCAGTGTTTCCATCCAACGAGTCAAAGAGAACACTTTGAGTCACTTAACTGGCGCTGAATATCAAAAATAAAAATTTATTATGCTGCGGTAGAATTTGCGTGTGTCTTTCCTTTATTTAATAAATGACTTGCGCCTCAGAAGACAAACACAGACACGCAATGAACGTGTGGTGGCATTTGAATGCATAAGAAGTGGAGCACAGATCCTGACAGTTCTGGAGGTAATTAATGCTATAATAATACTAACTGAAATGGTTAAAGCTTTTTAGAATGTCCAAAACAACCAAACCAAAACTGAATCTCTAACAATCTTTTGTAACGAAATCACATCACCTTTTTTAATGCACATACTGGAATTTGCTCAGTAAAAGTGTTTCTTTAATATTTTTTGTGCATATTTTCTTACCGAATAAAAAGTTTATCCTACTCAGTTATGCGCATACATTTTTATGCGCAATTTCCAAATTTATGCCATCAACCAATTTATGCGCATCTTGCAAATATGCATAAAAAAAGGTGGATGGAAACATAGCTAATGATGCACATATGTTTTTATGGAGACGGTTTATAAAAAAAGGTTACTTTGTTTGGTCTTCACTTTTACATTCCTGCGCAGATACCAATTCATGTACAGTAGCTGTAAAGATGAGGGCAATAGTGTTTTAAACCATTCACAATAACTGAATAGTGGTGGACCTGGATGCACCTGTAGGTGGTAAAACATTTTGCTAACAAAATGGTTGTGCCACAATAAAAGTATAAGAACTCAATTACTTGCAACATTTCAAAACATTTTACTGTGTTTTATGTTTAGTAATGTTCCTGTGGATGGGAAACATTTTGAAAAGATGTTAAACTCCTAGAGTGGATAGAGATGAAATCTAAAATACCGTTTTCAAATATACCCATAATAATACATTTCTTAAAAGACAGCCCAATAGAATGATTGAATTATCATCAGCTACTGTATTATTAAAATCTATTATTTCCTATATATCAATATGCCCCTGCGTGTTGGCGGACTCTTTCATTCTACACCGGCTAGCCGCCATCATCTATTGAACATGATGAACAAAGACGCAGGGTTGTCTGGGGTTGAACGGAGCTCCATATCTTGACCTTCGCCTTCAAAACATACAACATTCAAGACCTCGATCCAACCTGGCATTAAACGGAAGCGCCCTTCAGGCATGATGATCGCTGATGTGTTGTTCCACTGTGGTGGAAAATGGCAAAACGTAAACAAAAGCGGGCAGTAATACAGTCAGGGCATGAATTATGAAGGCTGTTGGAATCTAATGAAATATGTAACGATTTAGGCCATCATCTGAACTGGATTCTGTCTTTTGTCAGGTAGGTATGAAACCCTCTCTGCCTACAAAAGAGAAGGGAAGCAGAAAGGGAGCAAGGGTAATACTGCCTGTCTCTCCAAATGTCATTGACTGCTACCGTCAGGGGTGAGCGTTAGGGGTATGCATCCAACTATAATGGGAGAATCTGAAATAAAGGATTTCAGAGTTTGATGCACACTAGCCTCACAAAGCTCTCTATTATTGTCAGCTCTGAGTCTTGCCGAGCTGTTGTACGGCTCATGGAAGAGTCAATTGCACAGGCCATGGGGTTTCTCAGTTAGATGAGACGAAGCGATTCAATGAATGCTGGTGCTCTGTGAATTGCCTGGCATGAGCCAGCTTGGCGATGGTCAGGGTGAAGGATAGTTGTTTGTTTGTGTGGAAGTCAAGGTTGATTGCAATCATGGAGTGGATCTATGCCATGTCCTTGGGGAATATTATGAGGTGAGGGGGCCAAGGAGATTTCTGACAGCAAGGATACATCTGTCCCGAAGCCCGCTTCCGCTAATCTGTGACAGCAATGCTTGTGTTCTACTGGACATTTTCCATGGTCCTGGACTTGAATGTTAGAGGATACACACGCAAAGAGCTTCACAGACCAATAACTGGGCTCTGATTTATGTACGAGGACCAATTATTGTGGCATTCCAAAGAACTCTATTGCCAACTGTGCAAATGTTGCTTGGATGGGCTTTTAATGAGAAATAGCAATACCTGTGATGTCTGTTCATTCTGTTAACAGCTATTTGTGGAGGTTTTTTTTCTTTTTTTAAGATTCTAACAACAGGCTATTCATTTTGTTTATGACTGGAAGCCACTACTGCAACATAATCACACTAGCTCTTGCTTCCTGATTGCTTCAGATTTTTATATGCTGTTTACATACACATTGCACTGCACTGACGAATACGCTCATAGCGGGTGTGCTAACTTGTTATTCTTATAATATCACTGAAGAAGAAAAAAAAAACTAAGCTAAACGTTTCCAGTAAATGGAAGTTAAAATGTAGAAAATGTCTCAGGCTGCCTCTTTTTTTTTTTTTCCAAAAACCTCTAACAACAGTGTATTGATTAAGCAAAACGGAAACGTCCAAAACAGACAGTAATTTAGTATGTCAAATCGTAAACAAATTTATTATAATGAAGATGAAAATATGTTCAAGGAGAAAATGACTTATCTAAAAAAAAAAAAAAAAAACGGGTCTTTATGGAAGGCAAAATAAAACTAATTTGTCTCTCTGAACCTGTGATTTATTAGTTCATACATCAAGCGGCGGAAAAATACAGCTTATTACTGTTTGCACATCTTGCCATGAATGAGAGACACTGTTTGTCCTTTGCATTACATTTGAATAAGAAATAATATTAATGCACTGTAGTCATGCTGCTCATCCACATACATCACTGCATGCAACATCTGCTTTCTGTGACAGAACAGAGCAGGATCAATTTGTTGTGTGCATGCATAACTAATTTATCACATTGTTCCCCCCCCGTAGATCTCAGCTGCAACACACGCTCATGAACCATACACACTCACACACACACACTCACACACAGGAAAAAAGAAGGATGGAGAGAACAAGAGTGCACATGAAATAGAGAGAGAGAGGGTGACAGCAAGAAAGAGCAATCGAAGAGAGGAGGGGTTACATTAAAATACTTTTTGTCTTGATGAATCATGTTTGAAAAAAATCAAGGCATTTGGTTGTGGAGGCTGCGTGTTGCAAAAATACAAAATGCCTATTGATGTATTTTGTCTTTTTTATGCCATCTGTCTTTCTTTTCTTTCGGACCAATGGACCAATTGTAGGCAAAATGCTTTTTTCCTTCTCGGATGGAACTCATGAATTTAAAGAGATCAGACCACTGCATTTAACTCCCACTGATAATCACCAGCAAATGGAGGAAAGAACTTATCAAGTAGTCCTTGACTAAATTACAGGACAGAAAGGCACATGCAGTGCTTGGACATAATGAATCAACTACATAAAACACCAATGAAACATGCACATTAATAACCAGTTCAAAATTAACATACATTCACCCTTAACTTGTTCAAAACCGGTTTGTCTTTCTTTCTTCTATTGAACACAACATAATATATTTTGAAGAAAGCTGAAAACCTGTAACCATTCAGTCCCATAGTATTTGTTTTTCCTACTATATACAGTTGAAGTCAGAATTATTAGCCCCCTTTGAATTTATTTTATTTTTAAAATATTTCCCAAATGATGTTTAACAGAGCAAGGACATTTTTACATGTTTGATGATATTTTTCATATTCCTATTCCTCTGGAGAAAGTCTTATTTGCTTTATTTCAGCTAGAATAAAAGTAGTTTTAATTTTTTTTAAAGACCATTTTAAAGGTCAAAATTACTAGCCCCTTTAAGCTGTTTTTTTCAATAGTCTACAGAACAAACGATCATTATACAATAACTTGCCTAATTACCCTAACCTGCCTAGTTAACCTAGTAAACCTAGTTAAGCCTTTAAAAATGTCACTTTAAGCTGTATAGAAGTGCCTTGAAAAATCATGGCATCATGGCAAAGATAAATTAAATCAATTATTAGAAATGAGTTATTAAAACTATTATGTTTAGAAATGTGTTGAAGAAAATATTCTCTCCATTAAACAGAAATTGAGGAAAAAAATAAACAGGGGGCTAATAATTTTGCTCAAAATAGGCATGGGCCGGTATAGGATTCAGATTACTGCTCTAATATATACTCCTCTTAAATGTCTGAGTAAAAAAAAAAAAAACTTTTTTCTCCTTTAAACACAATATATTTTATATTGAGAAACTTCTTAAATATTTTGGAACAGTAAACATGTCAGGCTAAATGATTCATTGACGTCTACTGTTTTCATCAGTTTCAAAAACACAGATTTATTTACAATTTAAAACTGCACCGATGGATTTATTTTCTGCTGGAGATACTGTTGTCCAAAAAAAAAAAAAGAACATAAATAAAAAACCTTACACATACCTTATGATCGGTATAGCGGAACATTTTGGTGGTTTTAAAACCTTAACTTTCCAAACCGCAGTATACCTTGAAAACGGTTATCGTCCCATGCCTAGTTCAAAATATCATCTTTAGTGTTCAACAGAATAAAGATTTAGAACGACTTGAGGGTGAGTAAATAGTTAGTAAATGTTCATCCTTGGGTGAACTTTCCCTTTATGTGATCTGTCTTTACTCAAGAAGGTCGGTGAATTGATTTTGAATACATTTTTTATGTGTTGAAGATTCTCAATCTTAATGACTAGCTTTTTTAAGGTAAGGGATTAGACTGGCCTTGATGGTAACAAAAGCAGGTGAAATGAATGACATGTGGCAACTAGAGATTCTCCATCAACCAAACCTCAGGCTCGGTAGCCCTGTAGTCTGTGTGTGTGTGTGTGTTGTGTGTGTGTGTGTGTGAAAATTGAATAGCACTTTTTCTTTATGTTTTAGGGACGGTTGAGATGACGGAGATCGCACTAACAAACAGCTGCATGAAAACCCCAGATTTTGCTCTGCATATAAGTGAAACAACACACATTAGCGTAGCACTGAAGGACCCGGTCATTATTTGGTGCTTGTAATGTGGCCCAGATGGTCTGACGCTTGATGTTCAAATCACGTTTTGTTGCGTTTTCCAAACCTTGAAAGCGCTGTGTACACAACCATTGTTTGAGGAGGAAAATTGAAGGCACGCCGTGTAAACCATCATCATCTGACGCGAGGAACAGAGAGATTCGCTGCGTCTCAGACTAGCCTCTGAGGTGTATGTTTTGTGGCTGAAGTAAGCGTAATGATTGTGACGCGTGCTGGGATTGAAAAGGCTGTATGTCTTAGGCGGGGGAAGAGATAGATGAGTGAGAGGGAGAGGACTTGGGTTTACATGGATGAGACAATTTCTCTTCAGGGTTTTGGTGTAATTTAGGTTAAGCGATGCTCCTCCTCTGACAATTGAAGTGAAGGCTCCATGTAATTAACCTAGAAATAGGATGAAACCCCAACTCAACTCCGAGCTCCAATACAACACAGCCATCATCTTATCCAACAATTCAATTTCATCTCCTCCCTATTCCTCCATTGAATAAACACTTTAATGAAATCATAATTAGGCTGCAACTCTTTATGGGGTCAACTCTTTTAGTGCTGGCTAATATCCCATGGGTCATCTGCAACTTTATTTGATTTTGTAGCTCTTTATGCGGTGCCGGTGCGGCTTTAACGTGTGATATATTCTAACAATGCAATGGCCTACATACATTCATACAACAATCCGATAATTCATGCTCGCGAAGACATCTTAATGCATTGTAACTGCCGCATGGTACTAAGGAACAACAAGACCTGTAATACAATACAAATTATTTGTTGATTCATTACACATGCATGAGTTATACATTATAGATGAGAGCATCGTCAAAGATGTTACTGCTAGACTATTGATTCATCATTCCTGCACCAGTTGAATTAGCATGTAAGTACTAGTCTCAAATCTATTTTCCATTCGCCTGCTTTAAATTTTAACGTACTTTGCACATTAAGAATCCAGAAACTGACAGCCAATAGCTGCAAGATATGCAAATGTTCTGTGAAGAGGAAGAACATAGCCTTTTTATAAGGTGCAGAGGGAGTTAGTGGATGTTTTGTTTTTGTGGCTTTTGGGAATTTGCAAATACGGCCTTAGCTAGAAGAAAGAACAACAGATATGTCAGGTAGTACGAAACGCACATTCAGATGAAGATTGCTGGATATGATCCACTTTCGTTTTTAATGGATACAAAAAGGGACTACATTTATAATACTTATTGTAAAATTCTTAATTATGCCTTACAGATTTATTAATCAGCCTACGCCTACATTCGGATCAGCATAAGCTCTCACAGTGCATTCAAGAAATAACTAGCTACATTTCTTGGATCTTATAAGCAAATGTGAAAAAAGTCAAACCAAATGATCTCATTATGGAAAAGATGCATCTCTCCATTCAAATGTGAATAGGGATGTGCATTTATAAATATAACATGAGAACATGTTGTTCAGCTGATTGATCTAGAACGCATGTGGACTGACCTCTACCAGCACTTCATACCTTGATCTTGTTTTTTACCCCCTTCTGAATTCATTAACACCTTTGCAGCGTCACTTTCCAGGACCCACCTGGTTGTGAAATGTTGATGCTTATACAAAGTGACTGACTTTATTTCCATTCAGTCCCCTAAATTATTCTGAAAAACTTACTGTTGTATCGTTCATAGAGAACTACTGTAGCTAAATTGCAACAGATTTGTTTAAGCAATTAAGTATTACGAATTTGTCACCACGATGTTCACTTTCAACAGCGTAGCATGACAACTCCATGATCTCTGCCAACAGACACCAGTGCAGAGTGTTTTGGATTTAGCATTTAGCAATCATCCAGGTTAGTATTTCTACCTTTTTTATAAAACGAGATAAATATGAAGAAAAGAAATAATGTGTTAATATGAAGAAATTGTCCTTTTTATGAGTATTTATGGAATTAAGCATTGCACTGGGTTGAAAAAATGGCCATAAATTAAACTGAAAATGCACTAGTAAATGTCTGACAGGATATTGATATTCCTAATTAGTTTCATATAGATGTAACTGTTAATTCAACAAATTATTAAAATCTAAAGCTTTAAAAACAGAGATTTTATATGTTAACTAATGTAGCTAGTAGTTAGTAGTTAGGTTTGAATTGGTAAATCAGTTAAATCTCAACTAAACCACATGATTGCAACATATTGTTTAAATCAATCTAAACTCCTCAGGTGACTTTATTAGAAAAATCTGTGGATTAGTTTAGCAGAATACTTCAAAGAGGGGAGAGATTAATACTGCACTGCCAGCAGCATTATTCAAGATTCTAGCAGCTATGAATTCCATGAGGTTTAAACATAATGACTGCTTATGAAATTGACCCTTACTCTAGCTAAAGAAGCTTCCGGCAGAAACTGTAGTTTTTTGAGAAAAACTGAGTGCCAAAACAGACAGACGAAATCATTTCAGCTTTCCTATTTCAGAAAATTAATATCGTTTTTCAGGTAATGAACTAAGCACAGCCATGCGATTAAATAACTGAAAAAATAAGGAATAAAAAGCTTTTACTTACAGTAAGCACTCATTTTATAAACAGCACCGCTTTCGTGTCCAACTGTCTGCAATTCATGGCTTTACAATGCTAAAAAGTCACATGCCATTGAGTACACATTGGTTTAAAAACCATAAACCCTTTCAGAAAGATTAAACTTTTTACAATTATTAAACACAGGTATGCATTAGACTCATTGAGAGCACTCTCACTTGGCCAACCAAAACTAATGGCATATTGCTCTCCCATGGTCTGTGGCACAAATTCATCTCCGCATTAAAACTACGGACGTGAAATTATATAGTTAATTTTCTTTAGTGCTGATGAATGCAT
The DNA here is from genome assembly GCA_903798035.1 of Danio albolineatus. Lineage (NCBI taxonomy): Eukaryota > Metazoa > Chordata > Actinopteri > Cypriniformes > Danionidae > Danio > Danio albolineatus. Next base: position 5,632,238 of record CAIGQQ010038942.1, read on the forward strand.
TATCAGCTGCAGAATGACCTTTGGAGATATTACGGCAAGCTTGAGGCTTTCCTTTTCTCTGTCATTAAGGCCAAAGGGCTGAGTGACAGATTCATAAGATGTTCACGCACACCAAGAATCACAGGACTAAAGGGATAGCAGTGCCGTGAGCGTTATGACCTCTGAAATGGCTTAAGGCTGCGCTATCAGATTTTTCACAAGCTAGTTCTACTCCCACACTTTGTGTAAGATGTGGTTGATAAGCTTTTATTATAAGCTAAAAATAAAAGAAAAATGTCCGTTTTACAGCTCGGAGAATTTTAAAGGTCCTATCCTATGTTTCATGCTTCCCTCCTTAAAGAATAACATCCATCTGATTTTAAATCTGATATGTGACGCATACAGTATTCCCTCAGGAACGCATGAAATAAGCCACTGCTTTCCAAAGGCTCTTAGTCACAGACAGTGAACTCGGTGCAGCAAGATTTTGAACAATGGTCACAACTGTAGGTATCGCGTATAAGTGCTCTTCCAAAGGAGTCCTACTTAAACGGGGTCTTCTGGGACTGCTTGTCTTATTCCTGAAATCACTTTAGCCTCTTTTTTTACATTTCTTTTGGCTTTTAAGGAACAGTCTCAAGTAATGCTCAGAGGGACGCTTAGAATGACATTTCAAATCTTTCACAAGGATGTGTACTGCAAAATAAATCACAGATGTTTCTCACGTTAAACACTGAATCCATTAACATCCTAATTCTTCTAGCCTGTGAACATAAATATAGCTGTTTATTTAAACCTGTTGAACACCACCATAGACAAATTACCTTCAATACTCTGCCTTTAATTCACTGACTTCAATGTTGTTCTAATGCCACACATGGACATTTTAACAGCATTTCATGCTTCTGCTGTCCTTTTAAAGAGACATTACACTCCAAAATTAATTAACTGTTAATTTACTTACTCTTCTGCCACCCGAGATGTAGGTGAATTTTCTTTAGATTTTCAGATGAAACTGTGCTGCTTGATCCATTCAACGCATGCTAATGGCTTCCAGCACATTCAGAGTTAAAAGCACATAAAATAATAATAAAAAACAAAAGGATTATTACTTGTGGCTCCTGATGATACATTGAGGCTATAGCAATGGTTTCAGCTGTTCTGATATCAGCTGCAGACGTGAACAAATGGCGGAAGAAAGTAGTTTCTTACACAAAAGGGTTTTTAGACTCTCTGTGTTTGATTTTCTTTTTTATACACATGATTATGCCGTCGAACTGTTGTATAAATGCAATATCACACTCGTAGCAGTGCAATATGGCTGTATATTGTCACTGGTGGTACACAAAGACAACACACGCCTCCCACCAATGCCGATATATAGCCATATCAGACTGTTACTCATGTGATATTGCTGTATATATCATGTTTGGTGTCACGTTCAGAAGAAGGCGATGAGTCAAGATATACAAAAGAGTAGTTTTATTAACTAGCACAGAGTTATATCACTCAGAAGAAGGTAGATACTTGGACGAAGGTAAGGGATAAGGTGTCCGATCAGAAGAGGTTGTATTCAGAGTACATAGAGTCACTTCCCTGATTGGAGAGATGGTTGTTGAGGAGAGTAGGGAGCACAGGAGGGCGTCCAAGACAAGACGACGAGTAGGTAGGGAGAAACGTGTCCATCGATGATACCCGACCAAGGGTTAGTGACTGAATGGGGTTTATATAGGTGGTGGCTAATAGGCTGGTGATGGTGCACGGCTGGAGGATGGTCTCGGTGATTGTGATTGATGAGGTGATGATGAGTGACGAGCTGGGGATGTTACATTTGGTTTGTTTGTTTGTTGTTTGCTTTTGTTTTGTTTGTTTGTTTTTCTGCCATTGACTTGAATTATCTATAATTATCATTAAGCTTTTTTTTAATGTAAATGTTTCAGAGGTCCTGTAGGACCTCACATAACATTTTCACTGTCAGCGTGAGGGTCAACGCTAACTTGGCTTGGCAATTATATGATACTTGATTTAAAAGCAATAGCATTGGTTATTTGCTGACATTAAATGGTAAAACATTTTAAACATTTCTTTTTGTGGTCAGAGAAAGAAGGACATAAGTGACTGAAAAAAACACCAGGGTAAGTAAATTATTTACATTTTTTGGTGAACTATCCATTCAAAATGTTAAGTGTTAAGTTCTTTTAGCAAATCTCACTATGGAACTAATGAAAACAGTATCTCTCAGAAACAGACCAAGGACGTACATGATGAATGCTATCTCTTAGCATTCCTATCTCAATGGAGCAAATATTTTGTCAGCTCATATACTTACTTTAAAACTGCCGTAAATGGAGAAAACTTTGTGCATTAATGGTGCATACAAGCATTTCCTAGCTAACTTAACCATGCTAATTAACATTTTGCATACAAACTAAAATGTTGTCATAAAATAGCAGATAGCACAAGCATATTTAGTATTTAAAGGAAGTCTAATAGACATCTAAACATAGACATCTTTGCTAAAACAAGGCTAAACGTGGGCTTTCAGTGAAAATCAAAATACACTTCTAACAACAGTCAAATAAAAAATAAATAAATAGTCTAGTCATAAAATAGAGGAATGGACGGCTAAACAAGTGAAGTCTGTCCAATGTGTCTATTTGATGATTAGTGAATTATTTTTGGACTAATTTTAGAAGTTTATTAGTGTTTCACTAATGCTGGATTTTCATAGACACTTAGCAAAGATGTCTATGTTTAGATCTCTATTAGACATCTTTTAAACATAAGTGTTTGTTTTAAAAGATAAATAATATCTACATGGGCGCCACAGTGGCGCGTGAGTAGCACGTTCGCCTCACAGCAAGAAGGTCGCTGGTTCGATCCCCGGTTGGGGCAGGTCCCGGTTGGGCCAGTTGGCATTTCTGTGTGGAGTTTGCATGTTCTCCCCGTGGTTGCGTGGGTTTCCTCCGGGTGCTCCGGTTTCCCCCACAGTCCAAAGACATGCGGTACAGGTGAATTGGGTAAGCTAAATTGTCCATAGTGTATGTGTGTGAATGAGAATGTATGGATGTGTTTCCCAGAGATGGGTTGTGGCTGGAAGGGCATCCGCTGCGTAAAACAAATGCCGGATAAGTTAGCGGTTCATTCCGCTGTGGCGACCCCGGATTAATAAAGGGACTAAGCCGAAAAGAAAATGAATGAATGAATAATATCTACATATTTTCAGATATATTTCAGCCTGTTTGAACATAAAATGTACTTTATGACTGTCTTGACAGTAACTAAAATGTATAATTTTGTGACATGATGTAACAGTTACAGTACACCCTTTTATTTTCAGAAACAGATAATTAATACAGGTGTGTCTGTTAAAACCAAAGATGTTTAACTGATAAGGGAACATTTTAGATTAGAAAAATGTGATGGTACTGAAGAATACAATAAATTACAATGATCAGTACTATTCAATGATCCCTAAACATTTAACATCCCTAAAGTTGCTTGTATGTTATATTTTTAAACTGTAACACTGCCAGGATTAACAGTAGTGATACAAAGAGACAAAATATGCATGCTACGGTTTTGTTTTATGTTTTTTTTTTTTTTTTTTTTTTTGCACAAAACCTACGATTACATATATTTTCCAACCACCTTCCAAATACTTGACTTTAGACAAAACGGCTATAAATATTCTGAAATGATCTGATCTTAATTACAATGTACAGTTTGATCTGTCAATCAGCCATGTAAGGTGCTTCGGTGGACTTAAATAAAGTGCAGTCTGTTCGAAGGAATGTTTCTTTTTCACCGTGTCCCTATCAGCGGCAGAACACACCGTATTGATTTCATGTCGTGTGACCATAGAAAGAACAGTTGGAAGTGATAGGCTGTGGCTCAGCTTCCCGGTGACACAAGCTGTACTTGGCAGCCGTCAGTCATTCAGTACAAAGAGCTGATTCTTACAATATACTGTATACAGTAACACAACGCTGAAGGGCATATGAGTACTTTTGGCATGGAAAAAGTTTCGGAACTGATGTATACATCATAGTTAAAATACTGTAAAATGTTTACGATTTTTGTAATTATTTTTCCTCTTATCCTACTTTAATAAAAAAAAAAAAAAAAAAAACACACACACACACACAAGTACAATTTCATTTGTTTAAGTATTGCATATTAGCAACCCATGGCAAGCTATCTATTTACAGTAATAGCTATAGCTATTTCATGACCCATATTAATATAAAAAATGTATTGTCAGTATGCTTTAGAAGAATGTAAGAAAATAATGAGGGGCAATTTAGACTGTAATCTAGAATGTTCTTTTACACAACAAATGTGTTTTGGCGTTAAAACCTGAGGGGGGGTTGCTGGGGAGGCGGTCGGTCGGTCGGTCAGTCTGACAGTCCGTCAAATTAAAATTATAATTATAATTAAAAGAAAAAAATCTTGTTTTAAGTCTATAAATATTCCCTAATCAAGACATTTTAATTAAAATTTCACTTTAAGAAGTGTGGGGCGCCATGGTGGCGTAGTGAGTAGCACGTTCGCCTCACAGCAAGAAGGTCGCTGGTTCGAGCCTCGGCTGGGTTGATATTTCTGTGTGGAGTTTGCATGTTCTCCCTGTGGTTGCGTGGGTTTCCGCCGGGTGCTCCGGTTTTCCCCACTAGTCCAAAGACATGTGGTATAGGTGAATTGGGTAGGCTAAATTGTCCGTAGTGTGTGAGTGCAAATGAGTGTGTATGGATGTTTCCCAGTGATGGGTTGCAGCTGGAAGGGCATCCGCTGCGTAAAACAAATGCTGGATATGTGGCGACCCCGGATTAATAGAGGGACTAAGCCGAAAAGAAGATGAATGAATGAATGACTTTAAGAAGTGTGACTTTTTTCCACTTCCTATATTTATTTATTTTTTGCTAAAATAAAGATGATACCTCTTTTTAAAAAAATTTGCCCAAGTCTACGGAAAAAAAATGTAAATATATATATATATATATA
>CAIGQQ010038942.1:5637317-5681999 GCA_903798035.1 Danio albolineatus
TATATATATATATATATATATATATATATATATATATATATATATAATTTTTTTTAATCTTATTAAACTTTAATCAAGATAATTGTTTGTAGACATACAACACTGAGGCAGTCTGAAAATATTTAATAATTAGACCCGGCTGATTAGGAGAGATACAGGACAGCTAGAATTTTAAATACGCTGCTCACAAGCCACCATCCCCCATTCACATATTTAATTCTTTCCTCCTTTTAGCAATCGGAACAGCATTACTAATGGCTGTTTGACATATTTTAGGAATGGCTAAAATGACTTGATGAATCTGGCTGCCATTCGAACCCTTTTACCGTTCCCTGTGGTCCCCGTTTTACAATCCATGCCACATTCTCCCCGTTCCATTTCAAGAAGCTTAATTTATCCTCGATGTGATCTGATGGGAAAGCTTTTCCGCCGGCCACCATTAAACACAGAGGAATCCTGCTTTGTTTTGGTCAGTCCACCGAAAGGACGTGGTGATCTCAGTATCCATTCACCCATCACCCGTGTCCGCCTCCATAGCTCCTAACCCGAAACGCAGCCGAATAATTGTCTGTCATAGTCGTGGAGAAATGACCTTAAGTTGTTTTTGTACTTAGTGTCAGCGCTTTGCGAAAATGATGGAGATCAAACATGGCAGAGCGGGCCTGTTTGTTTCACCATCAAAACGTTTGTTTAAGAGAATGCAAATGATTCCCTGTCTGATGAAGCTTTCCTTGAGAGTGGTTTTTGTACGGCTATGTTTACAGACAAGCTCCTTAAGTTGTCCCCTCTAGCTGGTACGGGCAATAATGGAACTGTTCTCAATTTTGTCATCAGAGAATTAAATGGTTTCTTTTTGAAGTGTGTATTTCTGAGAATGAGGAATGGGTTCGTAACTATGTTTTTGGTGCAGAGATTTGCATAAAAGCCCCTCAGTCTGGTAAGTTTTGAGCGGATTGTGGCTGGAGTGGAGTTAGGATGTGAGACAAAATGAAAGCCCCGGGGGAGAAGGTGAGCCTCCGTATGTCTGGGTATGAAAGGAGTAAATCCGACTTGGTTGGTAAACAGAGGCTCTGGGGACTGCTTTACTTTTGCGTGTGCACTACTGAGGAAAAGATGCATCCCTCTGTGATTCTAATAGAGTAAGCCTGTTTAAACTGGCACAACAAAATGCCAATAAATCATATGCGATGCCGACACATCCGTGTTTTAAAGGAAAAGATGAAAACCAGCAGACGCTGTACTTAATGTGAGTGAGAACTGCATGCACGTCATCGAAATGTTTTCATAAGCCGTGCCTTTTAAATGAATCAAAAAATTGTCCATATGTTGCCATAGCAATAGACTCCACAAATTAAGAAACATAAAGGAGAAAGCAGAGCTAGTTATCACTTTTTCACTCAGCTGAATGTGTCTCAAGATTTGTTTTCGAAAGTCAGTTGGTCCAAAGGTGCATACCTTGACTGTAAGAAAAAAGTATATATAAAATGTTTTGAACTTTTCTACCATTAGTGCCAAGGGAAGTAGGAAAGGCAATAAAACTAAACACCAATAGCAGGGCATGCTGTGTCAACCTATATGGTTAACTTGTTAGGAATAATGATAATATGTTTTAATACTGTAATGGGCTCACAATAATTTATCACAAAATTAAAAAATAAATACTCATTTAGAGACTTTTTTTAACTGGGTGAAAGCCACTTCACATTTCCATAGCAATCAAGAAAGTGGTGCAGGAATGGCTTCAGAATCCATTCACAATTTTGTTAAAATTCTTTAATTTGTGATTTTTAATGGGTTGTAAATTAATGGCTAAAAAGATCTACAGTAAACACAGCTCAACAATCCTAAAAAAAATAGTGTCTTGCAACATTTTTTGTCTTGAAGAGCATACGCTTACAACCCAGTTTTTCTTATCTATTCATTTATTAGAAACAGAACATGCATTTACATATACATGATACATTATAGGAAAAGATAAGAAAATTGGAAAATTAATAGGAAAATTGTAAATGAACCCACTTCATAATATTACCTATATTTTCATGTTTTGTTTAAGGCTCTGGATCATAAGTTGTTCATCCAGTCAATGCCTATGGTCTGGTGCCTGTCAATCAATGTATTTGCATACCTTCATGCTCATGCAGAATCACATGCCATCAGACAGTTCCATGACGATATGCAGACCAACCCAAAAATGAAAGGGAAACAGCAGCTACCGCATGTTCCTTCTGAACCAAAAACACCTGAAGTGAGAAAAGAAAGAAACTCATTTAAAAGACAATATAAAGCAGAAATGACACTGGTGTTGTTTTTCTATGCTAGGGGCAACTGAGGGACTCAAGATATTTGAGAATTATGACATGGCTGTGATTTTTACCTTAGACAGTTTTGGTGAATTTGTTATTTAGCTAATGTAGTTGTGCGCCTTTATGTATAGCTCAACAACAACAGCAGCTACACTTCAACAACAGTTGCAAATAAGTTTAAGTTCATCAGCAATATAATGTTAGGTCAATGAGACATAAGGTAATCTGAAACCACTGCGTTCAAGAGTTCTGGATGAGTTGTGGCTTTCGGAGAGGGTGGGATCTTTTGCTTTTAAAGCTAGCTTGCTATCAATATTCTCTCCAAAACTGCCTACACAAGCTTTAACAGCCTTTAAAGTCAAAAACAAGTATTTGCATATTTTGACTCAGAACAGTATCCTCATTTAGCCTTTGTAGCAACTTGTCTGTGTGACAACTAGCCTTACATCTGATGTCTGAAAAACAAAGTGGCACATACCAAATGTGATGTATTCTTGTTTGCATATAGTACGCTATTCTATTCTGGCTTAGCATTAACCTCATTCTGAGCATTTGTTCTAATTAAGGGTTTTGCCTAATAATAACAACAACAACAGCAACATGGATTTCCATTCTTTCTGTTCCTCTTGTTTGTGCTTTATTCTCTCTCTGCAGATAAGAATTACCCTGCTAATAAGCAAGATAATTAGCTCATCATTTTCTTCATGGATTAATACATTTTGTGGTGCTCTTTTGAAGTGGTTACTGAATGCAGCTATGCACCAAACAGGTTTTATGTACAAAAAATATATATGTTTTAACCTAAACAACTGGTCAAATGTCTGACGAATCAATCAGATTTTAATCAAATCATATATGCATGTATGTATGAATGCATATTAAAACACTTTTGCACATAACAGTAAACGGCATGCATAAGTATTTATTTTAATTGCATTTCAATGGGAATTTCCAGGCAAATCTACTGTGACTAAGACTGTTCATAATAAAATAATGATGCAACTTCGCATGGATATTTGAAATAAACAATACTAACCATAATTAGGTGCAAATTAAGACTGGGATATTATAAATTACAGTGTTTATATTATGCAGAATTGGAAGAAATTAACAATATGCAGTACGAATACACAATAAGAAAATGTGATTCTGTGTTCAGTTGGGGGAGGGGTTGTGTATTTGTGCATGCTCAGTTTACAAATTCTAATTCATTACAGTATTTTTTTACAGTTTTGCTTTTATTACTACTAGTCCACTGTGATCAATAAATGTGCAATAACTGTATAAAATGAAATGATAATAAAATGATTTTAACCTGTGCTTAAGCTGCAACTAAAATTACATTGTGCATGGATGACTTAAAATCCACACCCCATTTGCACTTGAAATGTCACACTTCTCTCAACACTTTTTTTTCTTTCTTCTTTCATTTGGATGTCTCAACCAATGTGCAAAACAAACTTTACAGTAAGAAAAAAAAGAGAAACCTGAGAACAAAGATGAAGAAGAATGTCTGTAAATGCTGTACATATGTTAGGCTGGGCCACAGCATGTGGTACTGACAGCTTGAACAGATAAACATGTGACATGAGAATGAGGAAAGGGTTCTTAGTCAAGCTTCAGTGCAGAAATTTTGGATGTTTCATACCCTGCAGTAGGGATGCCAAAAAACCAGCTAGACCTGCATGAGCAGAAAACTGGAATAAGCCACCCTTACCGTATGCTTGATTTGAGTTGTAAATTTGTCCTAAGAACATGCAGCACTTTGATTGGTAGCACCATGTTCAAAGGATGTATAAAACTGCAGTTCAGAGTTCATTAAAAGGGTTGTATTTATTTAGCCGTTCCAAATCTTCACACTGTTATATAGACAAACACAAAAGACCTTTTTCTAAATAATTGTATACAGTTTTTTGTGCATACTGTTAAGCAACATAATACAAATATCTGTAATGCATTTATGCACAAGCCTTACAATACAATAACTTTGGGTGGGGGGGCAGACCAAACAGTAAATTGCATGTTAGTTAATTATGTACTGAAAATCTTTCCTTGCCCTGCACCCCTTGATTGCCATTATCTATTTAACATAATTAAAATTTTACATTTGATTAGAATATACACATGGACCCATGTCATTAATTGTCAGCAAATACATTCACAAATCATACAACTTGGCTAACAGGATTTTATTTAATTGTCCATTACAATTATTAAAGTGTTTAGTTAATAAAATGTGGTTTGTTGTTAGGACTAAGATTGGCTTATATGTTTTTATGTACGACACAGACTGTGCAAATAACCATGATTTTACCTTTCTACCCAAATATCTGCAGTTTTCTGTTTTTGTCAGTCAAAAAGAACAGTCGAAATTCAATCAAAATTGTAAGTTCCTCAGTAATTTGATGAAGTTTGAATGATTGATTCGGTTGATTTTTTGTTTTGAAACAATCTGCCTTGACTTTAAATGTACAACAAGCTACATGCCAAGCGTAAACAACCTACAGCTAGGCTAATGATCTATATTACTCGGTGGCACAACTGTCTGTTGTGATTATTATTATCAATAAATTACATCAGTTGTCAAACATTAGTGTGTTTTATCATATTTCTGCTGCAACTGTTTTATAAACCCCCTTTGTCATGCCTAACAAATCACTTTTCTGGCATATTGCTTTATTTTAATATATATTCTGCAGAGCAATGTCTGATGGATTGCCGCTGTGAGCACAGATGATTATAATTAATGAGTTATGGAAAAAACCAGATAATCAAGATTATTTTATTTCTCTATAATCAGTTGATTAACAATGTGCACAGTGCATGGTAATACACCATTAAGTCACATTAACTTTTAAAACAGGCACTTCAAAACAAGTGTTTTAATGCCATCTTACATGGGAAGACTACCTGTAATTTGTCTTCATCAACTTGTATGGACATCGCCAGTTACACAAAGTCTAGCCTGAGGAGGATCAAATCAACTCTACAATTTTCAGAAATGACAGATCCAATTTTATGTGCGTCCCTGCAGCATTCCCCAACTGTTGCTGTGTTGACCTCTCACCCATTCTGCGGTGCTCTCTGCGGTACGACTGCAGTTGTGTAAGATTGTGCTCTATCCCCTATAAACCTTCTCTTATGTTTGGTAGAATATCACAAAATGAGTAGTGACAACACCAACGCAAGCAAAGCGGATGGAAATTGACCGACAGCCATATTAATTACGTGCTTATATCTGAACACGCTTTTAAAAACTCAAATCTCTTTTTACATAATCCACTGTGGTTCACAGTTTGCATCCTACAATCATTTGACAGCTCTCTCTACTTCTGTTGAACCAATTTTCAATCTTTCTTTTCTTAAAAAACTGATTGCTATCCCTTTACATTGGTCACAGTCACCTTTCTGACTCTTATCAGTTCATTATGAATTCACCTCAGGACACCCACACAGCTTTGTTCATTACTTGTGAAAGTGCACTTATTCTGGCAGTTCTGTTTGGTTTTACCAGACCGTGACTTTCTGGACTCAAATTATTAAACCAAACATCACAGCATGCAACACTAACTGGCATCTGTTGTGTACTTGTGTTTACTGTTAGGTTTCTCTCCTGTAAATGGAGTACTGCGTTACTTCTTTTTGTTGTTTACCTCAATCCACATAATAGCAGAAAACAAGACAGCAAAGAGCAAAGTTTTACTTTTGGGACAACAGACTTCAGCAGGTGAAATAGTGCCCCAGATTTGATGGTGCGACTATTTCTCACTTCTCCTCCTTAATCTCCCGAGACAGCATTCTGGAGCAAATACTTGTCAAATGACATGTAATAGAAAAAAATGTTTTTGCTTGGGGAAAAGCAGACATGTTTTTTGTTTTTATCAAATCCTTAGATTATCATTTGATGTGGTGCGATGAAAGCGGCAAAAAAAATATCTCATGGATTTGTGCTGAGCAAAATGTAATCTTATAAACAAAATGTAACTTTTACAGACACCAAAATAGAATTGTTGCCAGTCAGATATTTTCAGGAAAAAAAAAAAGTCCAACAACAGTCTGCATGGTAAGACACGATATACAGTTGTTATTTGGCACTGAATCACTTGTTATGAAGGATATTTACACTGTCTCTTGCATAGCAGATCGCCAAATCCTGTATATATATGGAAAATAGCAGATGAGCAGAGGACTGTCGCTGAGCACATGTCAGATGAGACATGAGGCAGATCCAGAAAGAACGGAGAAAACAGAGTATGATGGCACTGAAGCAAAAATGCAGCAAGAAAATCTGTCAAACAATCAAAGTGTTGACATATTGAAGGGAGGGATTCAAACGCAGCTTAAAAACACACAGTATTTCACACAACACGGGGTTGAAAAGCCAAGTGTAATCTAATTCACAGAGATATTTTTGAACTCCTGCCCACTCAAATGTTAAGTACTGTACGTAGGTATCACTGGTTCGACCCACGAGTCTCAAAGGTCAGAAGCATCCTTCAGTTTTGACCTTTTTAGAGTGTTTTAGCAGGGGACTCTTGTGCCCGCTGTATAGCGAGAGTTGATTTGCATACTCATACAAGCGTGCGTTCCCTATCTGCGGATCATTGATGTGTGGTGGACTAAAGGAGTTCCCTGTCTGTTTGTCAGTTCAATGTAAATTCAATGCTCTAGTTATACTTTGATATAGTTTTTGGGTTAAAGACATATAGGCCACATTTATGTATTTAAGTCATCAATACTATAAAAATATTACCCTTTTTTTTCTGTTTTAAAAACCAGTAGATATTGACAAAATATGCTGCAGATTTCAGATTTCAAATTAAAGATGAAGTAGGTGATTGTCCTAAGAAACATTTTTTTGTTGTGCTGGTTAAAAGTCTCTCCACATTCCAATTGTACTGATTAAAGTAAATGATCTAAATGTATTTACATGCAAGTAAGACTGAAAATAAGACAAAAAAAAATCTTGATCCAATTAAAATAGTGTCGGGCTCCCATAATTCTGATAAGTAGCACAAACTGTCTGTCAACAAATGCAAATTTGAGCTACTGTGCACCTGTTTTTACGCAGATCTGCCATTTGTGCATACACATGCTGAGCGTTCATGAGAAAGAGAGAGAGCATGAGAGAGTGAGCGGTAAAAACATGCTGAATCAAAACTTTTTTTAGTCCCAAATCAATATTAGAGTTACTTTTGCACGCTGGAGGAAGAACGACACCATGACAGAAGGATTTCTTTTAGACAGGTACTGTTACGTTTAAAACTATTTTGGCTTCACACAGAGCTGATGTAGATGTTGTTGTTACAAATGGGTTATATCTGCACAGAAGTGTTGTTCAGCCACTATAATCTTCCGGCGATAAATTGATGTGACTATTTTCAGTTTCATAAGGGACCTTTTACAGCATTGATAATGTCAATTTTATTTAGCTTAACAACAAAACATATGGCGCTATTCTGCCTAGCCTGCTTTACTGAGGTGAAGTTGGTTTTATATTCACATTGGTTCATTTTTGAACAATGATGACCTGTGACACCTGTGTTTACCGCTACTCTGAATATTCAGTCATAAGTAGCGTTTAAGAATGACTTAGTAATGAGTGTAATTCCTCCACGTTGCTGGCCAAGCTTTACTGTAGCTTTAGCTCAACACATGAGAGAGGGTTCTGCTGTCATCTTTAAGGTGCGCGTACTCGTGTTTTCAGAAGGCGTGACTTCGGGCTGTGTTTCAGAGATTCATGCTAACAGGTTAGTTGTGGCAGATCACCTACTCCACCTTTAACACTAGTGGCAGACATTAAGTAAATTATCATTACGGGCCTGGACATCACTTAAAGAACATTGCATTATAAAAGTTATATAGTACTTCTCACACAATACTATGTACTATGTTACCACCTAAAAATACTTTTACTATAGTAATATATCTACCCAAAGCATGTTTCAGTGTAAGTTTTTGAAAACTATTGCTTTACTGTCTCATGAAAATGATAAAATCATGCAAATGAGCATGACAATTTTAGTCTATAGGCATCCACAAGCACTTCACAACCAAAACAGTGCTGGTAGACTGCAGGACTCAGGCATTGCCATCTACTGGCATATGCAATAATGTGATTTTAGACATTTTAACAAATATGTATGAGCAAGTACAATTTCAAAAGTGCAAAGGAAAAACTTTTCCATTTCAAAGTACATTATTGCTCTGTAAATGTACCCAAGTTACCATATGCACAGCTCCTTCAGTGTAACTTGTTAGGTATGTCAGGTGGTAAAGTGTTCCACTTGCGATGCAAATTATGAATCTAATAAACCACAATATGACAGATCTAAGAGACATGTAAACAAGGCAAAATGTAAACTGTTGTTTCAACATATGCATTTTTCATGATTATTTAACAATATAGGTTAGGCATAGAGTGATGTGGTTTATTATAAGTGGCATGCGCTTTACAATATGATAAAGCATTAACCTAATAGCAGCACTGTTTGGCTACTTTTTTTCTATACAGTTGCATTAACCAAATAAGTAAATAATTATTGGCATAATCACATTCATCTTTTTACTCTATTTCATTTATTTATTTATTTATTTATTTATTTTTAGCGGCAGTCACTGGAAATTTCTCTGTACCAAAGTTGCAAGAAGCAACAGAATAACTTTTGCAGAAACATATTTTTTCATAAGTTTGGGTTGTATACGATACTCTGAAAATTGAGATTGAGGAAGTTGGGAAGAGTCTGTTGGGTGATTTTTTGTGATTATTTTCTCACAGTTTCTTATTGTTTGTATTTCACAGCTGTCAGATATGGTGAAATAAAAGTTTATCTATGGTTTTATATAGAACATCATCACTGTGCTGTAAGTAATTTTATTTTATGCAACACAAACAAAATGTGATGGAAAAACATGAAGCCTTGCGAGTTATTTTATTCAGAAACATACAGTACTGAATCGAATTGCTCTGAATTCTAAAACATGTTTTCAGAAATGGTCACTGTTTATTTGTGGGCAGGTAATATGGAGTGTATCTTTCTGCTATCAGTGAAATGTGAGGTGTTAAAAAACAGTTCAGCAAAAACTGGTCAACAATCTGGTCAACAACACCAATGTTTTGCTCACAATAATGTAATAATGTAATGATTAGCTTTTATTTATGTAAAGTGACCCCTGCTTGCATAATATTGCATCCCTTGCTTTTAATTTTGAGGCTAATGAAACAATGCATGAACACATTTCTTACTCTGTTCTTATTTGAGCTTCATCGGATAAGACATTACACCTGTTCTAAGAACTTCTATTGCAGTTTACTGTTTACTTATTTTTTTTCTGGCAGAATGATGGCATTTACTTTAAATAAATAAATAAATAAATAAATAAATAAATAAATAAATAAATAAATAAACAAACAATTGCACTTTGGGGACAGAAATGATTCAGGCCCCCTTAAATTTTTCACTGTTATATTACTGTCAAAGTATTTTTTTACCTCATTAATGTACACACAGCACCCCATATTGAGAGAAAAACACAGAACAGTAGATATTTTTGCAGATTTATAAAAATAAATAAATAAAATAAAAATTGAAATATCACATGGTCCCAAGTATGACACTTGAACACCCTGTCAGAAAATTCTAGTGGCTGGAAATTAGCTTTTTACAGTGTCTGGTATAATGTTAATGTGTTTTTCTTGTCCTTACTGTACACACATAAATATGGCCACAGAGTAAAAACACAATAGTTGTGTGCTTTTTGCCACATTATATCATTATGATAACATGACATCATTGTCTTCTGCAATTTCACAAAGATAAATACCAAAAACTGTAAGCCACACAACTGGAATAACAACAGCAGGCGCCATTGTCGATCTCGTATGATGTAAGAGTTTGCGACAGCATATGATGACGTGTACGGGTGTTGTTGTGGTGTCCCAGTTCTAAGGGTAAATATAAAGCCCTTCCCCTTCACATTCTGTTTTAAGGGCTAAGGGGAGGGAGTAGGGGGAGGGGTAAAAAATAAAATTAAGATTGGCCTTAAATTCAGGCTACAATCTAGCATTTTCAGATGAATTTCCACATAATTATTTATGACTTATTATTTGTACTTCTACTATTGGTTAATATTATAATAATAAAGTATTGATCTTATCATTGTTTCACACAGTTTCATTGTTATTATTCTTCTTTTTTTTCAAGGAAGAGCTTCTTCATTGCTTCCTAAGCAAAAGAAAAAAAAACATTCATCCTGCTGTATATTGCCCGAAGCATATTCAAAAACTGGTTTCCCTCTTTAAAGCACCCTTTCTATGTGGGAAAATGCTTTTCATGCCTGTTTTATTTGTCATGTACTGGGAAAGAAACTTGTAGTTCACCATAGTAACCTCATTCAATGTGTATGTGTACCTAGTGCAATGAGTATACAGCCGAGGTGAGAGGGGTCAAAACAATCCTCTTTTCCACAACCCTTTTCAACAAGTTGACTTAGCCCAAGTAATCAGGTTTTTACGAGAGATGTTCCATCTCAATCCTACTGAGGATCTCTTAGTTTTCAAGTGCCTCCAAGTTATTTTTGGTGCAGAATTACCAGGTAGTCCTCTAGATGCAATCTAAAATTAATTTACCACTCTTGTGCTTTACATAGTGTCCTCCAGACATGTGCATATTTCAGCAGGGTGAAGTCGAAGGTGACTGGTATGATTTTTACTACCTTGATAAATTTTGCTCATATGGTGTGACATATCCAAAGCACTCACGCAGAGCCTGGCATGACTTTTATGATCATTTGCTACCCCTGAAGTGATTAATGACACAAGTCATATAAACCTGGCATTGTTTTTAATTGTACATGCATTGAAGCTCTGGTTTAAATGATTATTAATAATAAAAAAAAAAAAGAAGAAGGGAAAAAAATCATTTACTCTACCTCATGTTTTTCCAAACCAGTATGACTACCTACATATTCCATGGAAAATCAATGAGAAATAATTTTTAATAGGTACTTTGCATAAAATAAAACAAGATCAAATTTGCCCTCCCATTTCATGATAGAAGTAGAAATGTGAGGTTAGTATTATTTTGAATAGTATAATTTGATTAAGTAGTCAATCTGGTTCAAATTTAAATTCAGATCACTGACTTGATAAAACAGTAACAGCTGAGCTTTGAAACATGAGGGTACATAAATAATAACAAAATATTTATGTGCAAACTAATAGCTTAAAGGCACGATGTGTAAGTTTTGTTGCTAGAGGTTGTTTATTCAAAACAATAACAAATGCCTGGCTCGATGATGAGGTGAAGGACTCTGGAATCATGGGAGTTGTCATGCTCACTTCCACAGCTGATGGAAATAAATCTGACGGGACTCATGTTCATGGATGAGGTAATGAATAGGCTTGCAGCAGAAGTCAGTGTTACTAGTGTTATGCTTGTCCACAAACCAATTACATTAGTTGCCCACCGCAGCAGCACCCCACTCCACCCCATGACACATTCACAGGTGCTGCAATTGAAGATTTGACTAAAAATGCAGACTGTTGTTGGAAATATTCAGTATAATGTAAGCACACAAGTCAGTATAAAAACACTTTTCTAGTGTTTTTTTTTTTTTGTGGATATTTTAAAGTACACTGTAAAAACATCTTGCTGCTTTAATTTTCTTTAGTTGAACCAAATTAACTTGATTTTCTTTTGTCATCTCAACATCAGTCACACTGACTAAAAATATTATGCTATATTTTGTATAGCTTAAAATATTTAGTTGAAAGCTGATTCACTTTTTACAGTGTATTTATTGTTGTTTATTGTTTATGTTATGTATGGATGGTTTGCCCAAAAATGAAAATCATTTACTCACCCTCATGTCATCCCAGACCTTCATGACTTTCTTTATCCTTTGAAAAATAAAGGATGGATTTACATGAATAAGCTAATATAGAATGGATGCTTTCTTAAATTAAGTAAAAATAAATAAATGAAGTTAAAAATAAAAGTAATAAGATATCAGCAGTTAAGTCAGAACATGATATGGATATGTTTACATAAAATCTGTAACTCACCAGCATTATTTTGACAGATGGGGCCATTAAAATCAAGGCTGTCTGAGACTATAGTTAAATTTCTTTTTCTTTTCCCAACAGACTGACATTAAAGTATAGGACAGTTTTTTTCTGCATTATTTTTCTGAATTCTATTTTAAACATCATTTATATTTTCCAGCAAAAACATAAAAACCACCCTCTACAATAAAAAAAATCAGTCTACAAGTTATGTAACACTGGCAATTAACTTCTGACAATAACAGAATGTGCACTTTACAAATATACAGTACACCGTGGGCGCCACGGTGGCATAGTGGGTAACACGTTCGCCTCACAGCAAGAAGGTCGCTGGTTCTAGCCCTGGCTTGGTCAGTTGGCATTTCTGTGTGGAGTTTGCATGTTCTCCCCGTGGTTGCGTGGGTTTCCTCCAGGTGCTCTGCTTTCCCCCACAAGTCCAAAGACATGTGGTACAGGTGAATTGGGTAAGGCTAAATTGTTAGTAGTGTATGAGAGTGAATGAGTGTGTATGGATGTTTCCCAGAAATGGGTTGCAGCTGGAAGGGCATCCGCTGCGTAAAACATATGCTGGATAAGTTGGCGGTTCATTCTGCTGTGGCGACCCGATAATAAAGGGACTAAGTCGAAAAGAAAATTAATAAATGAATGATACACTGTTAAAATACACTGTATGCTTTTTGCCATCCAACTACACAATAAATAAATTAAATTTTCCTGATCACAAGCCTTTCTTCCCCACGCTCCCTTGTCATACACCTTAATATTACTTCTTATACAGTATTACAGGATCAAATGAATCAAATTAATTTTTCTAGACATCTCAGCTTACATCAGCCAAACTGACTAAAGATTTGTAAAACTTAAAATATTTTGAAACCTGATTAACTTGTTACAGTGTATTTATTGTGACGTATTTGATTCTTTAAATGGATGGTTTGCTCAAAAATGAAAAATCTGTCATCATTTACTCACCCTCATGTCATCCCAGACCTTCATGACTTTCTTTATCCTGCGAAAAATGAAAAAATGAATTTACACGAATAAGCAAACATAGAATGTATGCATCCTTAAATTAAGTTAAAAAAAATTAACATATTTCCCAGTGATGGGTTGCAGCTAAAAGGGCATCTGCTGCGTAAAACATGTGCTGAATAAGTTGGCGGTTCATTGCGCTGTGGCGACCTCGGATTAATAAAGGGACTAAGCTGACAAGAAAAAGAATAAATAAAGCTAAATCTCAAAAAAAGTCATAAGAAAACAGCAGTTAGGTCTTAACATAGTGATACAGATATGTTTACATCACATCTGTAATTCACCAGCAAATGTGGTCATTAAAATCATGGCTGTCTGTGACTATATTTAGATTTCTTTTTTCTTTGCCTAAAAGCATGTCATTTAAGTATAGGATAGTTTTTACTGTATTATTTTTACAATTTTTTATCTTGAACATCATTTAATATATATTTTCCAGTTAAAACATAATGTCCTTTAAACAATCAGACTAGAAGTTATGTCACATACTTTTAACACACTGGAAATATTAAAACAATTAACTTCTGAAAATGAATGGAGCATACATACTTAACAAAAACAAATAAAATAATTAAATGCAATATATACCGCTAAAATTCACTGTATGCTGGTTACCACCCAACTACACAATCAATTCAATTTTCCTGATCACACGCCTTTCTTCCCCAGTCTCCCTTGTCATACACCTTAATATTATTCAGATCTTGCTGCAGATACCTAATAGACAATATGGAAGTCAATGATATTTTGGGGAGGAAATGATTACAATTAAAACTCAACAGAAAGGAGGGGGAGATAATGATGGCTGAAATAAAAAGTTATCTTTCCCAATTACTCCAGGCTTCCTTATCAGGGATAATATGACCAGCCAGCTCTCCGGAATGCTGATGAGATTGTGGCACTTTTCTTGGCTCCCCTTGCCTCGTCCTTTTAGTGTCTGACAAACATGTAAACAAAGCTTGTACAGTGGCTGTCAAGAGTCCTGCAAATGCAAGCTTGATTGTTGGTTTAATCAACATAGCTCAAAATCTAAAAATGGCTTCATTATTATGTGTTTTGTAGGAGCACTGCATTGAAGTGTTCCTCCCATGATTGACTCGCTCCCATGTAACATGTAAATAGCCTGCAACATTTACCTAAATTTGTATAATTATTTTCATGGTGTGACCAGTTTGTTTAAAAACATCATCATTTCTAAGTCTCATGCAAATCTACTCTGTGTTTATCTTAAAGATAGCTCATCCACAAATGACATACTGTCACCATTTACTCAAACTCATGTCCACTGAATATTTATTTGTTTGTTTGTTTGTTTTTTTATGAACCACAAGCAGACTGTCCAAATTACTGTTTTCCATACAAACAAAATTGAATGGTGACCATATCTATCAAGCAAAACATCGATCAAGATCAGCAGCTAATGGTGTTTAATTTAATTATTAATGGACGTTTATTTTTGGTTTCTCACAAGAGACTAAGAGTTTTAATGTACGCGCAAATATAGATTCATATTGAGGTAAAGTTGGTTTTATATTCGTACTGTACATTCGTTCAGTGACAACAACTTGTGTTATGCCCCCTATATTGTTTACCTTGGTACTTTTGAATATTCCGTCTGATATAACACGTGCGTATGACTTGAAAACAACATAAGCACTATTCAATTAACTGTGAACAATGTTGTACTTTTATAGTCATTGGCTTTTTTCAGACTCACAATGTATTAATACAGCCGAACGCTTACTGATGTGTTGAAGACCATCAAAACTTTAAACAGGGGCTCGATATGACCATGATATTTTCATGGCGTCTGCAAAAAATAACGGCAAACATAGTTGGATTTTAATTATTATAAGTATATTTTAGTGTTTTACCTGCTGTAGTCGCTGGACTGTCATAAAAAGAAGCATGCTCATAACTGCCAAGCTGTTAAACAGAGGTCCTTTTTAAGAAACTGTTTACTGCACATGATGTCATTGCGGCTGCGCGCGCAAAATTCAGACGGAGGTCACAGGAAGTGATTCGCTTGCTAACTACAAAATGTTCATTTTTTGTGTTGTTTGTGATTGTGAAAATCAGTCAGACTGAGAAACGACAAAGATTATCATTTGCTCATGAATTTCAAAAAGCAAACTGAAATGTATAATTGGAGAATTATGTTACATTATAATATTATTATTATATTAGGCTATATCATATTATATTATATTAGGGAATAATATAATATGCTATGCTATAGGCCTACATATTTATTTAGGCCTATATTTATTCATTTTTATTTTTTTTAAAAGATTTGCTTAGTATCTTTATGTTGTTGTTTGTTAATATTATTGTTAAATGAATTAGATATGTTTAGAGTATTTATTAAAATTACTTTGTATATTAAACCATACGTTTATGATATGACAGTTGATGCACCAAGATGGTGGCAAAACAATGTAGCCTAATTGCCTATATATTTAAACTTTGCTGAATTTAAAGGAGCAAATGCTTTAATGTTACTTCTGGTCCGTAGCCAGGGGAGTTCGGGGGGTTCGAAAGACCCACCCCTCACTGACAATGGTCTAGAATTTGTTCCAATCATGAGCTCTTTTGTCCTATTTTGACTGCTATGCCATCGTAAAATTGTGAAAATAACCCATCGAAAAAGGTTGTTGTGACTTCAGTAAATCTGTTTTGGCCAATGCAAACAATTATTTTTCATAATTAAGATTCCACCATCCAGCTGTGCAAGAAAACATACAATCTGACATAAGTGAAGTCATGTTTTGTTTTTAAATAGAGAAAACATTTTACAAGTGACTTTTATTCTAAATACTGGATCTTATTCTTGAACCAAAAAGTGATCAATAAAAAGGTGTGAAGCACCAAAATCAGACCATATTATAATTATATTGAATATTAATTTGGCTATAGTTGTTGTTATCCATGATTTTTCAAATGAACTTTTTTACAAGAGAGACTATGAAAAACATGAAGCTAATATAATTAATGATATAATTATGTTTGAATTTTTCTTATTCAAATGGCCAAATTTTCACTGAGGAAAGTTGAATGTGCTGGCCAGTTTGTTATTTGTCTAATAAATGACAATAGCCAACATTTTTTTTGTTTGTTTGTTTTGTTTTTGTGTTTTGTTTTTCTTGTTTTTTTATTTTATTTTAATAGATTCCTTTTTTTATTTGTAATAATTTATGATGTAATAAATTTGTGCTTTAAAAATACATTTATTTTTTGTTGTTGTTGTTTTTTGTCTTTTGATTCTAAATCTTTAAGAAATATTTTTTGTACATCAAAAAGTGTGGTTTTGATGACCTCCTGATAAGCTAATCCAGCTAAAGATAGTGCTTAAAATGTCACTAAAATGCATTATTTAAATCTCATAGTTAAACGGAAAATGCAGCGAATAACTGCAAAAAGGACCACTTGAGAAAAAAGACTGCATGAACATACAGTATCCCTCATGTCACACTGTAGGATCTCAGATGTCATAACGTCAGATGGAATGACAATAAAGACGCTTTTAGAAATGCACTTGCGAATATCCCTTCCCCTGTTCCATTGGGGTATCCACACAACTGTTTTAAAGTTTATTCAACTTTATCAAGTGAACATGGGAAGTTTACGTGGACATAACTTCTATCCCTCGATTTTGAACAGGGAGCAATTCAGTTTCATTTGTCCACAACAGCACCTAGGTCCCAGAAAGCAATGCAGTTGTGAAGTGATAACAGTGTAGTTTGCAAGTGCTCAAGAGTTTAAAGGGGTGGTCCACTACGATATCATATTTTAAACTTTGGTTGATGTTTAATGTAGCTGTGTGAATAAAAAACATCTCTGAATGTAATACGCTCAAAGATAAATGCAAAGGGAGACATTGGCTTTTACAGAGTTAGCTTAGCAAAGCCTACAGCAAACAAAGTTTAGGGACTACAAAAAAATACATTCTGGTTAATGATGTCATAAACCCTTCAGGTTACAAGCAAACTGTGCAGTGAAGGGGCGTGGCCAGATGTGCTGTAATGTTCTAGCAGGATGCCTTCATGGTGACATGGAGTCGATCCGCAAATCTCAGCACGTTAGCTGACCAATCAGAGCCTCTTGAGGGCAGGCTTTTGGAGGAACTAGGAAATATGACATCCGTTTTCATGTTAGCTGAGTAGCAGTATATAATCAAAGTAAGATATATGAAAAAATAACGATGAATAATGAAGCATGAGCACACATTACTTTGCACCCCATAAACACAATCAAGCTTTAAAAATACACTCTGGACCACCCCTTTAAGGCCTTCCATTTAAACCCATTCAGATGTTTCCCCAGTGGTGTACACTTATGTAATGTACTCAATGATGTACATCCAAGGGAATGAAACAAAGGGAAGTTATTGAGTGAAGGGCATAAAAAAATGAATTGGAATGCAGCCACAGACACACAAGAACTCACCCGGAGTTTAATGTCATCCATCCATGACACTTTCATGTCTCGTGTTCTGACATGATACCTCACGGCAATCATAAATAAACTGTAGAGGTAGTTTTGCACCAAGTGTGCCTCAATAATAAAAAAAAAAAGAAGAAAAAAAAACAGTTTTGACATGTCCTTGCTTTGGTTAAAAGTTGTCATGCTGATTGCATCATCAGATTCGGTGCATCTATTAGTTCTTCGGCTGTATCTGAAAATCGCCCCGTACCATCAAATAGTGCACTATTTTAGGGAGCAGCCATTTCTAATGCTGTTTAAAACCATAGTGGATGTTATGATGTGCACTCAATCAATCCCACAATGAACAACAATACTGAGTCTAGAGCCCATGTACTCTCAACAGCTAAAAAAATCCCCATAATGCACTGTGAGAGTTCACACGCCAAATCCGTTTCCATGTCTGACCACAAGAAGGCATCTAAAGGGCAATCCTATTGGTGTAAGTTTCAAAAATAAATACAGTATTTTTTTTATTAAAATACTGCTTGTACAGTATATGACAGAAATCAAAAGTCTTTGTTAAATTTCTAATAGACAACTTGTTTGGTGTTAGATAACTATCACAGGGTCTGACCAAGAAGTTGAAAATTTAATAGTTTTAAAGGATTTATCAAACATTCATTCATTTTCTTTTCGGCTTAGTCCCTTTATTAATCTGGGGTTGCCACAGCGGAATGAACCGCCAACTTATCCAGCATTTGTTTTACGCAGCGGATGCCCTTCCAGCCACAACCCATCACTGGGAAGCATCCATACATTCTCATTCACACACATACACTATGGACAATTTAGCTTACCCAATTCACCTGTACTAAATGTCTTTGGACTTGTAGGGGAAACCGGAGCACCTGGGGGAAACCCACGCGAACACGGGCAGAACATGCAAACTCCACATAGAAATGCCAACTGACCCAGCTGAGGCTCGAACCAGCGACCTTTTTGCTATGAGGTGACAGCACTACCTACTGCGCCACCGTGTCGCCATTTATAAAACAGCTAAGCACAAATAAAATGGCATCCTTCAAGTATATTATATTAGTGGACTAGTTGAGAAATGTGAAAGAGGGTGCAGAGGGGATTTTGGATACAGCTTTGGTTTGACGCTGAAGTTACATTGCAAGAAAATCTGATCGCAATGGCATTAAGTGGCTGTCGGTGAACATGTCAAACCAACAATCAGAGACCAAAGATTTTAGCCTTAAAGGAATACTTCATGATTTCACAAATTTGTCTCAGACGATCAGACCGTAGATGAAATTGCACAGTGTGAGATAGGCTTTAGTCAGTCTCTATCTTTTGTGTATTTTTCTATAATGTTACAAATTAGTTGTTTGCTTTAGCTTTTATCTTTTAACGTGAATACTCTGATCAGCAGTGAAAGGCACAAAGAAGTCTGCAGAATGTTGTTTTATGCTGTTCAGCCTTACAATCTTGATCTGTGAGCAAGATCCTCTGTGTTGTCTTGAGCAAAACATTACTCTATAAGGAAATACAGTAATTCAACTTCTAGTTCTAAAATGACTTTTTTTTTTTGAATTAGCAACTTTGCTGTTCAGATGGACAGGTAAAGATGTGAATGTAATAAAAGAAAGTGTTCTTCACATAAAGGTTTTTTTTTTTTTCTCTACGCAATTATGCTGTTGACCTGTTGTATAAATATAATATCATACACACCGCACTGCAGTATGGCTGTGTATTATACTCAGATCACATCAGTGTTGATATACAGCATTATCGTAGTGCTACTTGTGTAATACTGCTCATTAAAAGTGTGGAGTTTGTGCTGTGATACAAGAGCATTGGGCATTTTCAAGAGTTTTTTTTGTGAATGTACTACGGGTGACCAGCCCTATTCCTGAGGTGCGTTTCCAAGTATTATGCACTATTCTACCATTTTGCAGTATTAACAGTGCTAGTAGTGCATTCACTAAAAACTAAAGAGTAAGTGCACTAAATACCCGGATGATGCACTTAGTCAACCGTTAAATAGAAGTGTGGAACGTTGGACACTTCACACACTCAACAGCCGCTACTTTGCCTACGTAGTGGAAGGGGCAGAGCTTTCAGGCACTGATGTTGGTTTACTTTATTTTATGTTTGATTGTGAAAGCAAAATTCTCCTACGAGCGGGATCATACCGCCTCCCGATGTGGAATGTGTAATATACTCATGACAGGTATTATTTAGCAGTTTTGATATTTATTTCATTAATTTAGCAACCAACAAACATCATCTGGGAAACGGTTTGAATTTCCACTTAGAAAAAAAAATGTTAGTGTTCCATTTGGGGCATCATAATAGTGCATAAGTACATAGTGTATAGCACTGATTGTCAACTGGCAGCCCATGGGCCGAATCTGGCCCACTGAGCAGTTCAATCCGTCCCTCGACTGGATTCCAAAATTGTGAGGATCAAAAGGAAAACAGTGGTCCACACTATTAAAGCAACTAAAAATAACAAAAACTGAGTCTCTTGTCAGAATAAACACCCGTTATGACTATATTTAGGCTACTCTCCGAAATGAGGACAATGCAGCGTTAAGCAATTATTATTTTAAACAAGTTTTAGCATAAGTGAAGACCCGGTGGGGTGTAGGCGGAGTGCGCGAGACTTGTATGGTGAAGAGCATGGGGGGATGCGGTGGAGAGGGGTGCGTGACATATTTGAGGAGCGGGAGGGAGACATGCGGTTTCTAGGAGATTATCATTCATTTGCAGGCATCCGGGGGTCTCTTTGCATTTGTGGGAGACTCACTGGGAAACTTAGGATGTCTGCCTCAGGACTAAAAAAAAGGAGGAAAAACAATCTGGCAAAACTTAAAATAGCAAGGTAAATAAATAACCTGGTATCAGAACAAAACAGGTCACAAATAATGTTCGCACATCAAATGAAATGTTAAGTGGGCTTGAATTCAAATCACAATACTGAAACGGGCTACTCACAGTGCTTAATCAATGGCTAAAGTTACATTTCCAATTGTTGACTTAGCCTAATTGAGTTGAGACAAAATATCTATCACTCCTAGTGGTAGACTGAGGTATAGGTGATGGGAGCCTGAATCAAATGCCTTCAGTTTTGTAATGAAATGGAAAAAGTATAAACATTAAACATAATCTTAAGCCAAAATTCGATTTTTATGTGATTTCCTTCTTGGGGGTCCGGCCCCCAAGGAGACTGTCTGGTAAAACTCTGGCCCTCTGACAAATATAGTTGATGACCCCTAGTGTATAGGGTGCCATTTGGAATGCAGCTCTGGAGATCTACCTTTGGTGAAGATTTCAGCAACTCATATCAAACACACCTGCCTGTAATTATCAAATGCTTGTCAGGTTTTAATTAATTGTTTCAGGTGTGTTTGATCAGGGTTGAAGCTGAACTCTGCGGGAAGGTAGATCTCCAGCAACAGGGTTGAGCACCCCTGTGCTAGAATGTTTTTAGGTGCACTCCAACTGGAGTACTCAAAGACATGCTGTCTTTCCTCGGATGTGACGCAGTGTTTTTATAACCGCATTCAGTTGAAACAACAAAGTCAAAAACAATATTGCAGTACAGGAACTGACTCATCAGCATGACCAAATGCAAATAGCAATATACATGTGTGAGAAGTAAATAAATAAATAAATAAATATATATTTACAAACTATTTTTGTGCTCTACGAAGACAAATGGTTGATAAACGTAGTTGGAACGTTAAAAAAGGTTAGCAAGTGATTACCTCATTTCATATTTAAGGATGAATGTTTTCTTTAAACACGGTATGGTGGCTGTAATCATAAACATAGCCAAAAATAAACCTCAGCTACACTGTAAACACAGACTCTCCCCAGGCACAACTGTGTAAAAAATGATGTCTGCCCTGAAATAGGAGGAGGGTAGACTACATGTATGTAAGAATTATATAAAAATGTTGGTGAGTACACATTTACGCCCCTCTGGCAAGCAGGTCTTTTTTGGGCTTGCTGCTGATTATCACATTTATCTAGATGTCTGTGAGCACTGGGGGAAGCTAGTCCAGAAGTTTACTACCTGGCAACGACCTCTCATGGGACATCCCACACCTGCTGGGCCCCAGATGTGCTCCCTCATGTTTTTTAGGGTTCTGGCCTGCAGAGAAATCCCGCAGGGTTTTCCCATTACTGCTGAGTGAGAGCAGCGAAGAATATCTGCCAATATACACCCTGAGTAGTGTGCAGTGGAATGTCCATTGTGAGGTGTTCTTAGTTGTTTTATTTATTAGTTGAGAGTAATTCGCATCAGTGTTTATTATGGAACTGATTCATTATCATGCCGAGTGTAATATATGGACTTAGCTTTCCGCACTGGTAAACATCAATGACTGCCAAAAGGCTGACTTGTAGTATTGAGTGAATGGACCTAAGTAATCATTGAGGAAACAGTCTCTAAAATGCACTGATCCACAAAACAATGTGCTGTATGTTCAAATAGAAGACCGGAGCTTTGTAAAATCAATTGATTTATTTTTATTCCTGTAAATATTTCTCTGGTTAAGTTTATTTGTGTTTGGTTTCAGTATTGCCATCGCCATTAGGAAACCTGGCAAATTACATTATATGTATTTTTTTTTACAGATTGCCTTTTAAGCAGTGTGTGATGTAGCTGCATGTAAAATGTCTGCAAGGTTGTAAAGATCAAAGTGCACAGCAAATGAAGCTATTACCTCCTTAAAGAAGAAAATGAATCAGAACGACTGAAAATAGTTACCAGAAATTA
Organism: Danio albolineatus; assembly: GCA_903798035.1. Lineage (NCBI taxonomy): Eukaryota > Metazoa > Chordata > Actinopteri > Cypriniformes > Danionidae > Danio > Danio albolineatus. Next base: position 5,659,939 of record CAIGQQ010038942.1, read on the forward strand.
AAGTTTTATTTTTTGTTACATATCCAGACCTTTGTCAGCTTAATGTTGAGAATAATGTAGTGATTAGACAAATGTTGTGGTTATAATAATCAACTTTGTGAAGTTTATTTATAAACTAATTTCGACCATGGCTGGTCCCGCATTAGCTATTGCATGATTTACCAATTAGATGAATCCAAATGGGGCGCCACGGTGGCCGAGTGGTTAGCACGTTCGCCTCACAGCAAGAAGGTCGCTGGTTCGATCCCCGGCTGGGCCAGTTGGCATTTCTGTGTGGAGTTTGCTTGTTCTCCCCGTGGTTGCGTGGGTTTCCTCCGGTTTCCCCCACAGTCCAAAGACATGCGGTACAGGTGAATTGGGTAAGCTAAATTGTCCGTAGTGTATGTGTGTGAATGACAATGTGTGGATGTGTTTCCCAGAGATGGGTTGTGGCTGGAAGGGCATCCGCTGCGTAAAACAAATGCTGGATAAGTTGGCGGTTAATTCCGCTGTGGCGACCCCGGATTAATAAAGGGACTAAGCCGAAAAGAAAATGAATGAATGAATGGAGATCTACAGTCCTGCAGAGTTTAGCTGCAACCTGGATCAAACGCACCTGTCTTTAATTACAAAGTGCTCCTTCAGATTCTACTTAATTGGTTAACTTGTATTTGATCAAGGTTGGAGCTAAACTCTGCAGGAAGCTAGATCTCCAAGAACAGGGTTTGGCATCCCTGCTCTACATGACGCAATAAAATAATTCAAATACTTTCTTCTAAAGTGACATATTCAGCACCCCTGATGTAGAGTATTGTCATGTCTAGTGGTGATAATAATGCAGTAAAACATTGCAGTCAAATCTGTCTGTTCTGAAGCAAATAACAGATGATTGTGACCAAATATTGCCATTTGATACACCCAAAACAAATTGCATTGCACATTTAACCACTAGAGTTTCCATGTTCTCCCTGTGTTGGCATGGGTTTCCTCCGAGTGCTCCGGTTTCCCCCACAGTCCATGCGTTATCAGTGAATTGAATAAACTAAATTGGCCGTAGTGTGTGTGTAATTGAGTGTGGATGTTTCCCAGTGCTTGGTTGCAGCTGGAAGGGCATCCGTTGTGTAAAACATATGCTGCATAAGTTGGTGGTTCATTCCGCTGTGGCGACTCCTAATGAATAAAGGGACTAAGCCGAAGGAAAATGAAATTTAACCACTATAGAGACATACTGTACATCAGACTGCAGAAAAAGTGTCCATCAGGAGGGTGCTTTCTGCGGGAAAATCAGAAATCATTACAATAAAATGCATATTTGAAATCTAAACAACTACATTCTTATCTTTACCGTGGCACTTTGAGGAACATTCATTCTTTCATTACTTTGTTTTTCAGCTTAGTCTCTTTATTTAATCTGGGGTTGCCACAACAGAATGAACCACCAACTTATCCAGCATTTGTTTTCCTCAGCGGATGCCCTTCCAGCTGCAACTCATCACTGGGAAACCGGAGCATGGGGAGAACATGCAAACTCCACACAGAAATGCTGACTGACCCAGCCGAGGCTCGAACCAGCAACCTTCTTGCTTAGAGGCAACAGCACTACCTACTGTGCCACTGCGTTGCCTGCTTTGAAGAACAATTCCAGCAGAATAATGCATGTGAAGAGGCTGGAATGTCATGCGTCTTTTAGCCAATCAGAATCAAGAACCAGAAAGAACTGTTATAAATAAATGGGTCTTAATCTAATCCTGTCTAAAATGTACACTGTAAAAAAAAATCCTGGTTGCCTCAAATTTCTAAGCTATATCAAATTAACCCTATGAGTCTATTGAACTTATATTATGTTAAACTGGCTTAAAACAGCTTGTATAACTTGTAAAATTAAGTTAGAACATGAATAACTTAGTTTAATAAGTTACAATAACTTAAAAACATATGCTAATTGATCATATCATTTTTTCAAGAGTTCACACTTAGCTGATGATTGATAAAAAAGCTTGTTTGGCATGCTGTCCCAGGAGAGAGCCCTGAGCTCATAAGATCCTTGAGCCCTGGGCTCCCTCCCGGTTGCAGGGCGACAGGAGAGTTTGAGCCCAGGTAGATCTCGACGAACTCTCCCTCGGCTTATTTCCAGCTAGTGGCAGGACTGAGGTGAGGTGTATTCGTTAAGAGCTTGACTATGATATCAATTGTGCTTTCAAATTACTTAGTGCTTGTTATTTGGACCGTGGGAGGAAACCGGAGAGCCCGGGGAAAACCCACGCGGGCACGGGGAGAACAAGCGAAACTCCTCACAGAAATGCCACCTGAATTAGTTGGGACTTAACCAGAGTTATTCTTGCTGTGAGGCAACAGTGCTAATCACTGGGCCGCCGTGTTGCCTATCTGAAAGGAGGTAAAGTTGGGTTGGGTGGATGGGGGGTTCTTCAAGACGAAGATGTTGAGATAAGAAAACTCTGGTTATTTATAGGGATTTAGGAATCGTCTGATTAGATAATCGGTTATAGCTGAAGCTGTAACAGCTGAGAACAATCATAAGCATGTGATCCTCTTGAAATTTGTTTATGAATAAACTTCACTTACAGCGTATGGTGCAGCTATCTTTCAAGTAAAAAAAAAAACGATTTGTGTAAGTATTTCATTTTTAAAAGCAATCGCAATAAAGATGATGCCGACAAAAGCCGTCATTGTCATTTGCATGTTAAGCCAACAAGAGTAAACAGTGTATTAACACCAGATGTACGTGGCATGACACAACTCGTGTCAAAAAGTAAACAAAAACACAATGCACAAAAACTGTTGGCCAACACATTTTACACATTTAAACAATCTGATTGTTATAATATTTAAGCATGTTATATAGTTAGGTCTCGAGTCAGAATGCGTGAATCCATCTGTAACCCCAGATGCAAATTAGAAAAGACGTCAAACATGCCTAAAATGTCTATGTCGTGATAAGCATATGGAACAATTGCTATGCGTCGCTGAATACAGATGGCCACACACCATATACTTTATGTTAAATGTCATTTGATTATCATTATGAAAACAAAGAGGAAGCTTTCAGTAGCACACCATATATCCGTAATCGCTTGTGAGTACGCGATTGTGTTTATTTGTGTGTGTCCAGCAAGTATGAGAGTGTTAAGAGGTTAGCATTGTATTTAGGAGCCACTAAAAATGTTAATGATACACATTCAAGGCCTCATTAAATGTTGTCCTCTGTCTCTTTATGTATCAGTGACTAACACTCTGTATGACCTGCCAAATATATCAGCCATTTTCTTGTTGTCTTTTTAATTTAAAAGGGAGCTTTCCATTTTGCGCTTCTTAAAACATTACAGTCCCTCCGAGGCATCTGACTCACATCTTACTCTCTTCTGTTTTCTGCGCATAATATCTTCTATACTTGAATAACACAGGCAGGTTCAGATAGACTGAGCCCAAGGTGAAATGATTTCTTTGGAGAATTTGGTGAAAACAGAGCAGTGTGCAGATAACGATCAGAGGAATCGAATCGCTCGTCTGCGAAGCTTCCGTCTTGCATCTTCCGCTTGATGGGGACAGGGCTCGAGTGCGTTGACACATGTTGGTGACTGGCCCAGTGTTTGCTCTATGGAGTTTCACAAGATGCTCAGAGAAACATCCAGGGCCTGTCATTTGCCGTGAATGTTGCCTGCAGCGACCCAGAGGCTCTGCTTGTGTAAGACAGACATTCTGCCCAGAGGCCATTTTGCTTTCCTGGTATCCCCACTCATTTTATCTCATCGTACGATCTGAAGTTTAATGCGTAATAAGTTGTTCTCTCAAGTTTTCCGGGTGTTAAGCTTTGTGCTTGCTTTGTTTGATGCGTGTTGTATTTTGTTAGGAAGACAAAACAAATTTAAGTTTCATCTTTGCATCACAAGGGCAACCCATTGAACACTTTACATGTTAGAAAGAACTAAACACGAAGAGTTCACAAGCAAAAGTGCTGTCTGCTTATTTTTATATACAGTATACTAAAATTAGCTTTTTTTCCCCCTCTCAGGTTCCTGTGCATGTAGGTTCAGTAAGTTCACTTCATGTTGACATGGAATGGTTTATTTTTATTGCCTTTAAATACATGCACTGCAAAGATTGGTATGACATTAAATGCAATATTGTTTAATGACCTGCTTGCTTGCCCCTGTAAAACCTGTTGCTATGCTTTGCCTGTTGCCAAATCAAAATAATCCATTGCAAGTTTGCTACAGTTACAATAATTCACACAATTTGTTTACTTACACTTTTTTCATATGCTTCAGAGATGAGATTTCTAAAATTCTAAAATTTACCAAGGTCATTTGATTATACTTAAAAATCATGTTGAATGAGATTGAAGTTACTACCTTAAAATTTAGAATAACTTGAGAAAAAAAGGTCTAAATACAGTATGAGTCAAATAATGTTCCATCACCATTAAGTGTAACAACCCAGACTCATTCTGATTATGTACCCCTACATACATATGTGCAAATTACAAAATACGTCCCAGGTGGTACATTTTTTTTTTGCAGTTTTTGTTTTCGCTAAACTGCCAGAGGCCGCTGTGCATGCTTTTTGAGATTTCAAATTTCTCTCGCGACTGCCATTAGAACCTGCTGTTCTCGGTAAATCCACCAGAGGCCGCTGTCAACTGACGGATTGCTTGACTGACTGACCAACCAACAGATTCCCCCACCTACTGACCAGAGAAACTATAGAAAGATTAAAGCCCTGGTAGCTGCCTGATTTTCAGATTTTAGCACATTCTAATTCTGTTATGTTCTTGTTTGTTTTAGTTTTTGTCTTTTGTTTTTGTCTTACCTGTTTTTCGGAACCGTTTTTCGCCGGACTCAAACCCTGTCGTCACGATCAACTCCACTCTGCTTCTCAAATGCTCCAATGTACGTGGTGAGCCAATGGACAAACTGGTAACAGCAGAAATGTCCACACAGAGGTGAGCAGTGAGCAGGTAAGCAGGAAAAGGAACGGCATCATACCGCCCCGTAGCATTCATTTTAAAGACGAAATGCAGCCATACGTTACTCTGGCTACATAATTCATGATCTCCAGAAATGTATATAGGGCTACAGTAGGTACTACTTAAATATGGCCATTACCACTGTGCCTTTTACCGCCACCGTGTAAGAACGTGTTTTTAGATATGATCGCAGTTTGCGACTTTGCCGCCAGGGGGCACAAAGGAACGGGATGCGAACGGACAGAAATATACAGTAGCTGTAAATACCCTGCTACTTATGAATGAAGATGAAATAATAGAGCAAAACATTATAATTGCTTCATTAATCATTAAAAAATTGTTAACAGCTTTATTATTATTGTAAACGTGTTAAATGAAATGAAGATTCATTTTGGAAAATGTCAAATTAAAGAAATAAAAGACCATTAAAATAAACAACAACTAAAATGAAATTAGGTACAAACATACATACAAATAGGCCGGCAGCTAGCTCTCTGCAACTCACATGGTTGCCCACTGAAGCTAAGCAGGGCTGCGCCCGGTTAGTACCTGGATAGGAGACTGCATGGGAAAGCTAGGTTGCTGCTGGAAGTGGTGTTAGTGAGGCCAGCAGGGGGTGCCCAACCCACGGTCCCTAATGCCCCAGTATAGTGACGGGGACTCTATACTACTCTGTGAGCGCTGTCTTTCAGATGAGACGTTAAACCGAGGTCCTGACTCTCTGTGGTCATTAAAAACCCAGGATGTTCTTCGAAAAAGAGTAAGGGTTTAACCCCGGCATCCTGGCCAAATCTGCCCATTGGCCTCTGTCCATCATGGCCTCCTAACCATCCCCATATCATAATTGGCTTAATCACTCTGTCTCCTCTCCACCAATCTGCTAGTGTGTGGTGTGAGGTCTGGCGCAAAATGGCTGCCGTCGTGTCATCCAGGTGGATGCTGCACACTGGTGGTGGATGAGGAGATCCCCCCTACTGTGTAAAGCGCTTTGAGTACCCACAAAAGCGCTATATAAATGTAAGGAATTATTATTAGTTATTATAATTATTAAATAAATAAATATATAAAGCTGTGTTTTAGCCTAAAAATAAAGAGATGTGTGTTAGATGTTTGAGTGTTTGTTATTTTAAAGGGTCCCACTTTATTTTAAATGTCCTTAACTACTATGTACTTGCATCAAAAAATAAATACAATGTACTTACTGTGTTCATAATGTATTTGAGAACACTTGTAGTGCACTTGAATTGGGATAGGGGTAGAGTTAAGGACAAGTTTGGTGGTATCGGTAGGTTTAAGGGTGAGTTAAGGTGTAAGGGATGGTCAACAGTGTATTTACAAATGTAATTACAGAAATTAATAATTACAGATGTAATTACATGCAGGTACTTAATCAAGCATAAGTACGATGTAAAAACATGTATTTACACAGTAAGTACATTGTAATGAATTATTAATTTCGGTGTAAGTACATATTAGTTAAGGCCACTTAATATAAAGTGGGACCTTTTAAAATGACTAAGACAGTTACTAAATAAGCTTTTTTATTTACGTTTTAATTTACATTTTCATTGTATTTTACTATCTAATTTTATGTCTCAATTATTGTCCATAAATAATAAATGAATAATTAAATAGGCTTAAAGTATTATTTGTACATCTTCAAAATGAGCCTTTGTGAAAGTGTAAGATTTCAATAGTTCATACTTAGCTATTGCTTGATACTAGCTGCAGGTTTGGCATGCTGTTTGGTCATTTTGCTTAGAAGGGGGTCCGATATCAGGTAGGTCATGAAAGCTCCCTCTGATAAAGAGGAAAAGGGGGAGATGGAGTGGATGGGGGGATTCTTCAAAAACAAAAATAAGGGAGGTAAGAAAAAATGGGCTATTTATTAGATTAGATTAGATTAGATTAGATTAGATTAGATTAGATTAGATTAGATTAGATTAGATTAGATTCAACTTTATTGTCATTACACATGTACAAGTAAGGCAACAAAATGCAGTTTAGGTCTAACCAGTAAAGCAATAGCAGCAAGTGCAGAATACAGGAATAAATAATAAAGTGCAGTTATAGAAAAACTATGGTGATATTTACATATGGATGTACTATGAACATTATATACAGATTGCATTAGTTATGAACAGAGATTTACAGTAAATGATTATACTTACAGGTTGATATTAATAATCAGAAGTGTGCATAGATAAACCTAATTACAAATGTACATGTACAGTGGGTATGTACAGTTCAAGTAAATGAATCAGTGCAGGTTGCTATTAATAATCAGAAGTGTGCAGACAGAGAAACATATTTACAAGTGTATATGTACAGTGGTTATGTACAGTTTACATAAATGAATCAGTGCAATTATCGTAGGCTTGGAATCATCTGATTAGTTTATCGATGATTGTTGATGCGAGATCAGCCGCGATCAATCATAGCACGTGAACCTCTCGAAATTAGTTTATAAATCTTCACTTATACTTATATTAAAAAGAAAGTTTACTGCATATTGATTAAAACATGCTTTGAGTATTTTAAACGTGCAGTTAATCAATAGTTGTTTCCCAGACAGATTAAATAGTGAACCAGGAGACATAAGACATCATTTATTTTTTACAATTTTTATACAAGTTTTATACAATTCATTCTTTTCTCCTGATTTCAAAAGAAAAAACTTCACATAAACCTTGCTTGCATTAAAATGATCAACAACAAACTCTGGAACTAGGACATCAGTCCACAGTCAGGAAGACTGTTCAAGCATATCGTCTGAAAATGGACTAAACAGTTTATAAATAGAAGTTGTTCAGCACTCTTGATTTTCAAACAGGAAGTGGATACTCCACAAAGACCAGCACAAGGGCACGCTGTATAAAAAAAAACTGAGAGGGAACAGTAACTCTTTGCTGAATGCTATGAATCTACAGGAACCTTTTGTATGTCATAATCTCTGTGGCTATATTCACAGCTTTATGTTGAAAACAAATAATAGTGCATACCAACATCAAAAGCTTATCTCGTCTGTGAAGCTCCATTGAAGTGGTTGAAAAGTCTGGAGCTGTTGTGTTTTTGTGCTTCGCAATTACTGAGTGACCAATGAATTCCAAGTCATGTGTCTGAGGTACAATTGAAAAGAGCTTCTTGTCAAATATGCAGAAAACCAACAATAGAAGAATTTCCGCTAATTAGCACACAAAAGTTGATACAGTTCTGAGCTAAGAGGACATTTAAGGAATAATTTAACAATCGTTATTTTTTCACCAGCCCCAATCCAGACCTATGCTGTGTTACTTGAAACAGTTTTGAAGCTGCTTTTTTTCATACAAGGTGATAACAAACCCCTACTGAGCAAACCCCAAATAATAAACAATAATAAAAGAAAAAGAAACACCACAATATGACGGATTTGTATTTTTTCCCAGTATCTTTAGAAGTCTCGTAGAATAGCACACAGGTGGAGAAACTTGTATAGTAATGACAAGAGTCTTTCAACTTTAGTGAGTAACTATCTAAAAGTTACAATGTTTGTAACAACCACACCTGTGTCTACTGATAAATATAATGAAAATATAGCTTAGTTGCTTTTAAATTATATGTAGCTATTTACATTTACCATGATTTATTAAAAATGGTTGAAAAAAAATCTGTATTTTTCCCAAAGAATCAAAATTCATTCATTCGTTCATTTTCTTTTCGGCTTAGTCCCTTTATTAATCCACAGCAGAATGTCGCCACAGCAAAATGAACCGCCAACTTATCCAGCATTTGTTTCAAGCAGCGGATGCCCTTCCAGCTGCAACCCATCTCTGGGAAACATCCAGACTCACTCATTTACACTCATACACTACAGAAAATTTAGCCTTCCAAATTCACCCATACCGCATGTCTAACATGCAAACTCCACACAGAAATGCCAACTGACCCAGCCGAGGCTCGAACCAGCAACCTTCTTGCTGTGAGGTGACAGCACTACCTACTGCCCCATCGTGTCGCCAAGAATCAAAATGCTAGATTTTTTTAAATGTTATTTTCATTTTATTAATTTTGTTTGTTTTTGTAATTCAGTTGTAAAGGGATCGTTCACACTATAGGCTGAGCAATTTGGCCTAAAATCAAAATCTCTATTAATTGAACATTAATGAACGATTATTTTTTATTATTATTATTTTATTTTATTTGCCATAGTTCACTGACAAGTTTGTGTACAGTAAACATGCTCACATATTACAAGTGAGAGATTTTTGAATGAAGGGTGCATTACTTGATTTTACTTGCCTTTACTTGATCTACTATCTACAGTAAGATTATTTATTGAACATCAACATTGAACAAGTGAAATTAAAACACACATTACCTAAAACCAATTCACTTTTTTCTAATAAAAAAGTGAAAATAAATAACTTTATTTTATAGCAGAATCTCTTCTAAATATAATGACTAGTGTATATCCTGTGAATAACATTTTAAATAGTGCATTGCTTGCATCTTCTGTAAACAAATATTTTAATGTAAATAATACTTGGGCGACAAGGTGGCTCAGTTGGTAGTGCTGTTGCCTCACAGCAAGAAGGTTGCTGGTTTGAGCCTCAGCTGGGTCAGTTGGCATTTCTGTGTGGAGTTTGCATGCTCTTCCCGTGTTCGCGTGGGTTTCCTCCGGGTGCTCCGGTTTCCCCCACAGTCCAAAGATATGTGGTACAAGTGAATTGGGTAAGCTAAATAGTCCGTAGTGTATGTCTGTGTATGAGAATGTATGGATGTTTCCCAGAGATGGGTTGTGGCTGGAAGGGCATCCGCTGCGTAAAACAAATGCTGGATAAGTTGGCGGTTCATTCCGCTGTGGCGACCCCGAATTAATAAAGGGACTAAGCTGAAAAGAAAATGAATTAATGAATAAATAAATAATACTTTTAATGTAAAGGAAAACACGCTGTCTCAAGACATCTCTGATGCAGCTTCAAATCATTGTCAATGTATTGCAAAGTAATGCTCAAGAAAGGGTCCATCGTCCTACTTGACCAGAGATCAGATGTGGCTACAAAGTGGCAATCATGTGCTCCGTCAGCCAAAATCATGTCGCGAGCACCCAAAGCGAACATCCGCAAACTCTGCGATGACGTCACATTCACCGGGCGCACTCAAGCGAACTAGCGGACGCGTCGAGTATAAACCAGGCTTTAATCAGCCTCAGCATTTGACAGAGCTGGGTCACGTGACTCCACATGCTGTAGGGAAATTAGTAAAAAAAATAATCATGGAAACATTTGATCGATTATAGGTTCTGAATGTCGATTCCAATTACTTTTCGATTTATCCCACAGCCCTAGTTCACACAAAACAAAGTGATGTCATAATTATGTCATCAATTTCTTACCCTTTAAACTTCCCCTTAAAACCTGTTTTGAGTTTCTTTCTTCTGTTAAACACAAAATAAGATATTCTAAAGAAAGCTGAAAATCAGTAAGCACTGACTTCCATAGTACTTGTTTTTCTTATTATGTCAGTAATTTTCAGCTTCCTTCAGATTATCTTCTTTATTGTTCAGCAGGATAAAGAAACTCATAAATATAAAGTACATTTTCATTCCTGGGTGAACTATCCCTTTAAAACAATATTTTTGGCAAGAAGATATTGGTATGAAATCCATTCATCAATTCATTTTCCTTCAGCTTAGTCTCTGTTTCAGAGTTCGCCACAGCGGAATGAACCACTAACTAATTGGATGCCCTTCCAGCAACAACCCAGTACTGAAAAAGACAATTTAGTTTGCGCATGTCTTTGGACTTTGGAAAACCCAGAGGAAACCCACACAAACACAGGGAGAACATACAAACTCCACACAGAAATGCCAACTGACCCAGCAAGGACTCGAACCAAGGACCTTCTTGCTGTGAGGCGACAGTGCTAACCACTGAGCCACCGTGACACTCAGGTTTAATTTTGTAAATGAATAATATTGCTGTTATATTATAATATAATACTTTATATATTGTTTATTATGTTATTTTTATTAATAATCGTTTCCACATCTCCTGAATGTTTACTCTGAAAAAATATATACTGTGATAATTGTTGTTGAAAAATATTGTTCCAAGGTAGCTTTTGCACCATTTATTTTGTCCATTACTCCAAAGGGAGATGCAACAAAATCAATGTTCAGTCCTTCTGCATCTTGTTAAGCATTTGAAGACCAAGCCTGGATCTGGCGAGGTATTGTCTTGAATGTGAATTACCCAGCTAATGACTCTTTAAGAAGTCTATTGTATACACTCCACCTTGTCACATTCACTGCATTTGCAGCCTTTGATGGCTTACGAATGTTATCTTGAAGAGTGCTTGAGATTTCAAGATTTTAAAAGCAAAATGTGGTTTTATGTCACCAAGGAGTGAAAGGATGCAATGGAAGATGCTTGTACAAGCGTTCCAGTTGTCACTATCATTTCCAGCCTGCCACACGCAGCCTTTGTGGTAGTTAAAATTGCCCCATGACCAGTTTTAAAATCACTGATCCCTGACACTTTCCAATTCGGAATGAAGAGTCAGTCCCGATAACAATCCCCCAGTGACATCTAACTAGTGCAGAAGTGAAGTAGTGCCACGAATGAGAAGCAATGAGCTGCTGTGGGCAGAGCTTTTGCAAATGTCTTTGATGCATAATAATCTTTTCAATACCACAAGCTTCTGTGGAGGAGCATTTTGTAGTCCGAATCTGAATACTGAACAGGCAGTTTGGCCTTTTTAATTGTGGTGATATATCTGAATTTAGAAGCAGCGGTGCACGCCTTATTCATTTGGTGCCTTGGTACCCTAGAGCCACTTGAGTGTTTCATTAAATAAATCAGCGGAGCGGGATTCCTGTAGCCTCAGTTAATAAAGGAAAAGTGTAACATTGTCAGCTTTAAGATTTCAATGAATATATTTTACATATTGAACAAGCCATACAAAGACACATGTTTATGGCAAGCGCCGTGGAAAAACTTGACATTTCAACACTCTGACAGTTTCTGCCATGAAAGACAGTTTCCCTTTATAAACGAGCTCGAAAGGTGGTCATAATTGTCAGAGTACAGTCCTCTTGGATCAACTAATGATTCCCTGCTTTGTGCGGTGTAAATTTGTCATGGCACTTGGCCACTACCAAGACATTCCTTGTTAAATTTTCAAAAAAGTAGCAGCTGTATGCAAATTGACTCACATTTGGTTTTTGACCACTGGAAAACGGTACAATATAACTATTTGCTCCTGCAGCCACATTGAAACCTTCAAAATAAGGATAGCATAAAAACAGTGTTAAACCAAGATTTAAAGATAAGATTAAGATATCATCAGTACAATGACTGACAGGCACACAAACGTTGGACGGAAATAAAAATCAAGATTTTTATTTTTCTTTAGATTTATATCATTGGAGTATAATGTATCAAATAGACATGCAGCAATATTTAAAAATGAAATACACCATGACGAACAGACATATTGATACTGTGGACACTTCAAAATATTGTGAATCATTACTGAGTGCTTTTAAAGAATATTTACATTATTTGCAGTGGTGTTCATCTCAGCACCAAATTCTTGGAGACATATGCTTTAAACATTTTCACATGTAAATCTGGCCTAAACTAAAACCACAAAAGCTTTTATTAATCATAAATGATGTTAATTTTTTAGTTAATGTCCATCTGTTAAAATTGTAGTTGTGGTCTTTTTACTTTCTACATTTTTATTAAATGAAGTTACTAATTAATACAATTCAGTATTATTTTTTAACTAATTATGTATTAATAACAAATGTTAAATCAGGCTTTTCCATTAACCAACATTTACTATTGGACTTTATTGTAATGTGTTACCTGTTGTACTTTATAATCCTTTTGCAATTTTATTTGATTGAAATATGTGTTTACTATGAAAACTGCATATGCAAAAATGCTCACACTTTATTTTAATGGTCCGTTTGTTGAATTTAAGGTACATTGCAACTACTTAGATTATAAGTAGACTGTTGGGGTTAGGGTTGGGGTTGGGGTCAGTGTAAGTTGACGTACTTGCAAAGTTTCTTATAGTCAGTTTATTGTCTATTGAATGTCAGTATAAACAGATATTAAGTAGACAGTCTACTAATACTCAAATGGACCATCGAAATAAAGTATTTATGTTTTTACAACAAAAAAGTACTAAGTATTTACAACAAAAAAATGATGTGTTGTTGTTGTTGTTGTTGTTGTTGTTTTTGCAGCTTACAGTAGGTCAAAATTGTAATAATACCACATATCAAGCAACATGAAAATGTAACACTGACATAAGCCTAGAATCAAGTACAGCTTATATCAGCATATTTTACTATTAAAACTGTTGTAAGCTGGCTCCAATTCTCAGTTGAGAATTGGTGGGATTTCTAGAACATTCCATTCACATGGACTTCGTCTACTGATATAGAAACAGAAATGAAATGATATAAAAATCTAGAATAAAAATAGAAAATAAAAAAAGGAAATCTAAACAAATTGGATTCATGAAACAAGCCCTTTAGAGTTTTGTATTGAAAGTTGACATTCTAACAATTTCTGTTGTTAAAGACCGTTTTAGTTCTCAGTCATAAATAAGCTCAAAATGGCTGTAATTGTCAAAGTATAGCCCTTTTTACCCTTTATACAGTAAAATTTTGTCATCTGACCACCACCAAGATTTCCAGCACATTTATTTATGCCACCATTGCATGACAGACTGTTCGTCTAAGCAAGCAGATACAAAATGTTATTGAAAAAAAGACACCAAACACTGACAGATAAACAAGCCTCTAAGAGTTTGGTAAACACTGTTGACATTTCACCACCCATAGATGTGCTTTCTGACAAATTCTACCTTGGAAGCCAGTTTTTTTATATATTTATTTTGTTGGGTTTTTTCTCCCATCATAAATGAGCTCAGAAGGGGGTCATTATTGTCAGAGTACAGCACCTTTGCATCATCTTATGGGCCCATCCTTTGCACATTGGACATTTGTTATATCCACCATTTCATGTCACAATAAGTTTCCCCGTCTACCGTTGTTTCTACAAACAGGTACAAAATTTTATAAATGGGTAAAATAAAAATGACAAATAACAGACACAAAAACAAGAGTGTTGTAAATAAAATCTTGGACCTTTAACAGCCCCTAGAAGTGTTTTCTGACAAGTTCCACAATGAAAACACACATCCCCCATCTCTGCTTTCAGTTCCCCCATAAATGAGCTCAAAAGGGGGTCATATTTGTCAGAGTTCAGCCCCGTTGGATCATCTGCTGATTTCATGCTTTGTTCGGTGAAAATTTGTTATGGCACTCGACCACTATAAAGTATTCCAGCACATTCCTTTATGCCACTATTTCCCCTTTGGGATTTTGGCTTGTGTGTGGCAATTTAGCTGTGGTAAAAACATGGTGAATTACTTACAGGTTAAAAAAACAGGCATAGTTTCTTGCTCTGAAGATAAATAAATGCTACATGAATTTGATATGTATTTTGCTGCATGTGTGACATTCACCCTATAAAAGATTTTATGGGTAAAAAAAGGGCAATGTGGAATATCTGATGGTATCATGACAGCTTAAGTCAAGTGGGCTGTGAAAGACTGCCATCTCTAAGAATCTTCCCACACTGGTAATCTCCCCATCTCGTCAGATTCTGCTGAAGCCTCTTCATCCTTTTGTCATTCAGCATTACTTAAAACAGAAAGAAATTTCCTTCATTTTTATCCACACTGACACAAAGGCATGGTCCTCTTCTTTTTTTTTATCCTGCTTTCGCATACATTTTCAAAATGGCAAAACTGACAAAGGCAGGCCGTGCTAAACTGAAAGCGAACAACCTCCTTAGGAACCTTCTTAACAAACACTATCGCTGCATGCTCCCTAGACAGATAATCTAGTTTTGTCCCACTTATTTAGTCTGGCGTAAACAAATTGGTCAGCAGGGCAGGAAATCACAGATTGATGCGGGTACATGAAAGGATTGTGAAGATATTCTTTAAGATTTATTTAAATAAGCTTAAATGCTGTTATTATAAATTTGAATATAACTGATATGTTAACATCCATTTTGTAAAGTACAAATAGTTTTAAATCCATGCTACTCCCCAAGTCTCTTGAAGATGAATTTCTATTTATTATCCTACATATTGTTGATCCTTAAAGAGCAATTATGGCAGCTCTGAAAATGTGAAAATAATGTCAGGCTTCCATAAAACTTAATCGTTTGGATTAACACAAAACGTGGCAGAAAAAATACTAAATGTTTACAAACAATAGATGCATAAACAAGCCACTAAGAGTTTTTTTAATGTGTTTTTCCCTTCACATCACTCACAATATTTATTCATATGGAGATTGGTATTCAATATTCATGCAAAGCTCTTGGAGAATCTTTGAGAGGGCGTCATACATGTGACCCCTTTCTGCAGGTCTGGATTCTCACAGCAAGCATCTAAATAATTGGAATTCTGTTTGTTGGTAAAAAAAAAATTATATTCGCTTAATTTCCCAGAAGTCATTGTGTGCTCATATCTAGTGTATAAAATCAAATTGAATTATGTAGGGCTTGAAAAAAAATCCTATTTTAAAAACATAGTTTACATTCTCAGTCAACAACAGGGGCGTTGCTAGACATAAAGCTCTACTGGGGGACAGCTCCCTCTCAAAAATAAATAAATAATAATAATATTTTTTTTAATAAAACAAAATAATTATATATAAGGCACCACGGTGGTGTAGTGGGTAGCACATTCACCTCACAGCAAGAAGGTCGCTGGTTCGAGCCCCGGCTGGGTAAGTTGGCATTTCTGTGTGGAGTTTGCATGTTCTCCCCATGGATGCAAGGGTTTCGTCCAGGTGCTCCGGTTTCCCCCTCAAGTCCAAAGACATGTGGTATAGATGAATTGGGTAGGCTAAATTGTCCATAGTGTATGAGTGTGAATGAGTGTGTCTGGATGTTTCCCAGATCCATCTCTGGGAAATATCCAGACACACTCATTCACACTCATTCACTCTCATGGAAGGGCATCCGCTGCGTAAAACATATGCTGGATATGTTGGCGGTTCATTCCACTGTGGCAACCCCAGATTAATAAAGGGACGAAAAGAAAATGAATGAATGAATGAATAAATTATGTATAGTTATAAATAAATAACAGTATTATTGTTATCATACAACTATTATTATAAATAAATAACAGAAATTAATCCTAACTGTAAACCTTCTAAAGACACAACTGGAGTGATGTCAGGATAATTTAAGAAATCTTTTATATTCTTTTACACATCATTAGGATGAAATTCTATAGACAATTCTATAAAATACAAAAAGAGAGATGTTTTACAGAATCATCTGTTGTGTATTGTCTTAGACCCGACTCATGGCCAAGAATTAGGTTTATTAAGTCTTACCTCCCTGACTCATCATCCCTCCTTTTTGCTTCATACAAAAAATTGTATTCTGTCAGCAGCCATGGTCTAAATAAGATCACCATCATATTAATTAAACTTTGTTTTGTCGACTTGCAAAACTCACTGCATGCCGACACCTCAGTATAAAAGACTGTTAAGCAGGTTTCACACAGCATGAGTGGTGCGTGAGCAGTGCGGCTATTTTTTTGATTTGCATGTTGCGTGAGGCGTGCAGGTAGGTTTTTTTCTTCGCACATGCTCAGTTTGCTTTTTAAATTAAACTACATTGCTTTCATTAGCGTTGGTTCAGCTGAACATGGAGAATAATGTCTTAATTCTGGGATTGCTACGGTGGCCGAGAGAGCTTAACATGCTGCAATTTAAAAAAACACATCCAATAACAAAAAACACCAGCAAATTAAGAAACAATCTTCATCAATTTGACAGCACACCTGTTGCAAATTCTCACAACACAAACAACAGAAAAAACGTGCAGCAAATTGGTCAAAACACAAACAACGGAAGAAACGTGCATCAAATTGGTCAAAACACAAACAACGGAAGAAACGTGCAGTAAATTGGTCAAAACACAAACAACGGAAGAAACGTGCAGCAAATTGGTCAAAACACTTCAAACATGCACATAACACAACGGAAATGTTTCAAGAGGACCCAAAAACATGACGGACCCAGCTGAGATACGGATGTGTCACTGTAATCAGCATATTAAAATAAACGAAAAACAACTCATCTTTCAAAGACCACCAATCACTACACTGAACAACAGTCACGGCACAAAGATAATTATTGCCTATTTGTTGTTGTATGTACAAATTGTATACACTGTTTATAGGCTTAATAAAACAAAAACAAAACCAATGACACATCCGTATCTTAGCTGGGTCCGTCATTTTGGGTCCTCTTGAATCATTTCCGTTGTGTTATGTGGATGTTTGCAAGTGTTTTGACCAATTTGCTGCAAGTTTCTTGTGTTGTTTGTGTTTTGACCAATTTGCTGCGCGTTTCTTCCGTTGTTTGTATTGTGAGAATTTGCAACAGGTTTGCTGTCAAATTGATGAAGATTGTTTCTTAATTTGCGTGTTAAGCTCTCTCAGCCACCATAGATTGCACTCTTAATAAATACACTTGCATATGAAGTAAATCGTATCAAAGAATTTACTGGGGCACTGACGATATTTACTGGTGCACAAGCCTCAGTAAATGAGGTCTAGCGACGCCCCTGGTCAACAATATACTTTCATCAGCATTCATTCATTCATTCATTCATTCGTTCGTTCGTTCATTTATTCATTCATTCATTCATTCGTTCGTTCGTTCGTTCGTTCGTTCGTTTGTTCATTCATTCATTCATTCATTCATTCATTCAATTAATCAATCAATCATTATTATTTGAAATATGCATTTATTCTACCATTAAAGTTGCATATATTTGCTATTTAATACTAAACATGCATAATTCAATTTATAACAGTGAGATGGAAAGATTTTTCTTTTTTTATCATTCTTCTACATCAGCATTCCATCTAAAAGTAATGCATTTCTAACATTAAACAGAAAAGTACTTCTTCAAACGACTCAGGGCTTACAGAACTATGCTTCATGCTGCCATTCTAATGGAGAATTTTACTTGAAACTTTTCAAAAAAAAAAGGAGGGAGAGAGAGAGAAAGAGAAAGAGAGAGAGGGAGGAAAAAAAGGCATGAAAGTGAAAGCTGTTTTGCTTCACAGGCTGCTGCTCTCGTGGGTTTACTGAGACATACGCATGCTGCTTTTTTGTCCGCTGAAATCTTGCGTGGGCCTCCATCATTATAGTTGACATGTGATGTGATGTAAAACAAGCAAATAATTTGCACCACTGTCTCTCTAGTTCGCAGAGAATCTGAGATTAAAGCGCATCCAGCTGGTGGATTCAGGAAAGCAACTTTCTTAATTGTTTGATTCTTAGAGAAGTGGGGCTTCTGGCTCAAGCTCAGAGTGTGTGCTTGCGGGTGTCTGTGTGTGTTTGGGGCCGGAGGTGGAGGGGTGGCGGAGGAGGTTGTTCTAAGGTGAATAAACATGCTAACAACAGATGGCATGTGAGGTTTGTACATTTGACTCCCTTGATCTCGTGTCTAAAAGTTTGATTGGCTCATTATTTACTGTGCAGATTTTGTCGACTGTTCTCACTGCAGAGATGATCAAATAAGCTTTCTTGAATCTTTTATTGCATTTCGCTCATTATTGCCGCATAGCCACAATCTTAAAAAGGGACAAAACAAATCATAGGCAGTCCACAGTCTGCATTAGGAATATTTTCAACAACATTAGGGAAGGGGGGGGAGAAACTGTATGCTAGATGTTAAATGTTGTTGTGTGCCATAAACTCCATGAACTCAGTTAGCTTTGAGGCACACTGCAAAAAATGAAACGACAGTCAGGACAGCAAATGTTTTGTTATTTTAAATATTAAAACAAGTTTTACAAATAAATATATAGTTTAACTTCCTGTTTTTAGTCAGTTTGATTAATATAAGTTAAAAACGACACAAACTACAGTTCATTTTTAAAAGTTCACTTTAGGCCGGTCATATTTATTTACTTAAATTTATCCAGATAAATAAAATAAAATAGATAAAAGCAAGATAAATATCCTTGGACCTTTCAAAAGATGTGTATTTGGTTAACATTAATTATACTTTAAAGAGTATTTATGAAATCAGCGTAAACAAACTGAAGTCTTCAGTCAGTTTTATTGGGAGTTTATATAAAATTGATTTGCTCGTTATTAAACAGCATCACTCGCACTTTTTTCATGAGACGTGGCCTTGTGGACTTTTACAAGGACAGTTCCTTTGGAGTAATCTGTATGAGGTGCTTTGCTCAAGGACATAGTGACTTGTCCTTGCAGGTCTCAAGTCAAGACACCTGACTCGATGACGCAAATCATTTCCAGGTACCCACTCAACCCTGAGCCTCCCATAACACTACACACGATGCATTGACATCATTTGAACTGAAGAAGTCACTGACCAATAAGACAACTGATTAGACAAAACAAAAACTGGCCACAGCCAAAAAAGTCTGCTTTGATTTGACAGTCTGAATTGATTGGCAAACAATAAAACATATTCGATACAATTTTAAAACCTGAAAGAGAATGATAACCAGATCCTGGGCCGTTTTAATAACGGCTGGATAAAATGTCAATAGACATTAGGTAATTTCATCACGAATGCTTTTATTAAATTTGTGTAAAAGGCACTCTGGTTTCAATGCCAAGATTTTATATGAACAAAAGTCCTTGGGGAAAACAGGATAATCTCATTTCTAGCTTCATGTGTTAAGATCTTCCCTTTAGTGTTTCAAAGACCGCCAATGACGTCGGTGTTTGTTAAGTTTGTCTTTTAACTTCCATTACATTAGTCGCAGCTGAATGAAGACCTGTTTATGCAAATAAAACTGCGAATCATACCAGACATAAGAGTACATAAATATTTATTATAATTTAACATCAGGTATACATGCAAAATGCTTCGATATGGTGGCACAAAAGATTGGGTAACACTTTATTTCAATGGTCCATTTGAGTATTAGTAGACTGTCTACTTAATATCTGTTGATACAGACATTCAACAGACATTTAACTGACTATAAGAAACTTTGCAAGTACATGTCAACTTACAATGACTCTAAACCCTAACCCCAACCTAACAGTCTACTTATAATCTAATGAGAATTTGTTGCAATGTGACTTAAATTTAACAAACGCACCATCAAAATAAAGTGTGACCAAAGGTTGTTCCTGTAATTGTTTTTAGTTTCTTAACCATAACGAATATGACAGGAAAAAACTATTATGTATGATGTTGGTCAATTTTCTTTTCGGCTTAGTTCCTTTATTAATCTGGGCCACAGCGGAATGAACTGCCAACTAATCCAACATATGTTTTATGCAGCAGATGCCCTTCTAGCTGCAAACCATCACTGGGAAACACCCATTCACACTCATTCACACACATATACTACAGACAATTATCTCACTCAATTCAGCTACAGCTCATGTTATTGGACTTGTGGGGGAAATCGAAACACCCGGAGGAAACCCACGCGAACATGGGGAGAACATGCACACAGAAATGCCAACTGACCCAGCCGAGGCTCAAACCAGTGACCTTCTTGCTGTGAGGCGATACCGCTACCCACTGCAACACTGTGCTGCCCACATGCAGGTTTTTTTGTAAACCTCTACATACATTAATATTCATTCATTCATTTATTCATTTTCTTGTCGGCTTAGTCCCTTTATTAATCCGGGGTCGCCACAGCGGAATCAACCGCCAACTTATCCAGCATCTGTTTTACGCAGCGGATGCCCTTCCAGCCGCAACCCATCTCCGGGAAACATCCACACATACACTCATCCGCACTCACACACTACAGACAATTTTGCCCACCCAGTTCACCTATACCACATGTCTTTGGACTTGTGGGGGAAACCGGAGCACCCGGAGGAAACCAACGCAACCACAGGGAGAACATGCAAACTCCACACAGAAATGCCAACTGACCCAGCCGAGGCTCGAACCAGCAACCTTCTTGCTGTGAGGCGAACATGCTACTCACTACGCCACCGTGGCGCCCCATACATTAATATGCTTAAAATTATTATTAATGCTGACAAAAAAAAGCTTGTTTAAAGCTCTTTAAGGACACTTTTCCTCCAAAAAATGCCTGAGAACTACTGCAAAATCAAATTAGAAGAAGAAAAAAATCGCAACCTGACACAATAAACAATGCTGTGTATTATATGTACAGTATGCATTTGTACATATATGTGTATATATATCCAAAACAATGTTGACTTGGTTATTGAGAAGCTTTAATTAGGTTCCTTAGACTCTTCCACTGTGTTTACCACATCCCCAACCACACTAAACCATAATATCAAACGTCACTGGGGATCCTATTAAACATTTAAGTTGCAATAAATTGTGCGCAGTGAAGAACACATTGTGTCCAAATGGTAGCGGCTTGTTTTAATGCCCATCAGGGATACATGCACATCTGCTCCCACAGGTCCACTATCCCCTATATCGGTATGAGAAGTTAATAAAAGAGCTAGACCTAATTAGGGGTGAGCAGTGGAGCACATATCTGTATCTGTATTAGCATCAAAAGCTTTTTCACATGCATGTGTATTCAGACAAAACCTGAAATTGGGTGAACTCTAAACCATTCTATATTAATTGTGTTCCCATTTTTCAGTTTTTCAAATATTTCTTGTATGATTGAGTTTTTAAATATATTTTATTGAAACAACACAATCAAACAACACACAGACAGGCTGATATACAGTAGAGTCGAGGCACATGGCTACATGTCCAAAAAATAAACTGTGTTTCCAGAATATCAAATACTTAGATTAAACTAAATTACTCTAGAAATGTTAGATAATATAATTTAATAAACAGTAACATCCATTATAAAAGGTGCTACAGAATTCAGACAAAGAAAGTCCGAAGGCAGCTATATATACCATGTTAAAATTACATTTAAATATTATATTATATTATATTATATTATATTATATTATATTATATTATATTATATTAATTATATTATATTATATTATATTATATTATATTATATTATATTATATTATATTATATTATAT
>CAIGQQ010038942.1:5699082-5710570 GCA_903798035.1 Danio albolineatus
CGGCTTAGTCCCTTTATTAATCCGGGGTCGCCACAGCGGAATGAACCGCCAACTTATCCAGCATTTGTTTTACACAGCGGATGCCCTTCCAGCCACAACCCATCTCTGGGAAACATCCATACATTCTCATTCACACACATACACTATGGACAATTTAGTTTACCCAATTCACCTGTACTGCATATCTTTGGACTGTGGGGGAAACCGGAGCACCCGGAGGAAACCCACGGGGAGAACATGCAAACTCCACACAGAAATGCCAACTGATCCAGCCGGGGATCGAACCAGCGACCTTCTTGCTGTGAGGCGAACGTGCTACTCACTACGCCACCGTGGCGCCCCCTTCATATACTATTATATACTATGTTGGACTTCTTAAAATGTAACACTATCACAAAGAAACCCTATATTTGCATTTAAATTTAATAATAAGAAAACGTGATTGTTTTTTTTTTATTTATGGCTCGCCAATATTGTTCTTAATGTCTGGTAATCTTTATGTTTGTAATTGTAAACAGTACCGAAACGGAAATTTTCATATCATGTTCATTTTTTATTGTTATATTTTATAAAATGCATTTGTTTAATCATCCATGTAGGTTTGTGCAGAAAGTGCATCAGGAACTGTACCTTGATTCCTCTGTACCTTTCTTTTGTGAAAGATTTGTGTATAAATTTTCATGTTCACAAGGAGAAGTAGTACATTATACATCATACATCCACCATCCACTTTATTAGATACACTTTAGTAGTACTGGGTTGGACCCCCTTTTGTCTTAACTGAACTACCTTAATCCTTCATGGCATAGATTCAACAAGGTACTGGAAATATTCCTCAGAGATTCTGGTCTATATTGACATAATAGCATCATGCAGTTGCTGCAGATTTGTTGGCTGCACATCCATGATGTGAATCTCCTGTTCCACCACATCCCAAAGGTGGAGGCCATTTGAGTACAGAGAACTCACTTTTATGTTCAAGAAACCAGTCTGAGATGACTCACGCTTTATGACATGCTATGTTATCTAGCTGGAACTAGCCATCAGAAGATGTACACTGTGGTCATATAGGGATGGACACATTTAGCAACAATACTCAGGTAGGCTGTAGCGTTGACACGATGCTCAATTGGTATTAAGTGGCCAAAAGTGTGATAAGAAATTATCCCACACAATTACACCATCACCATCACCAGCCTAAACCGTTGATACAAGGTAGGATGGATCCATGCTTTCATGATGATGACGCCAAATTCTGACCCTATCATCCGAATGTTGCTGCAGAAATCGAGACTCATCAAACCAGGCAACATTTTTCCAATCTTCTATTGTCTAATTTTGGTGAGCCTGTGTGAATTGTAGCCTCAGTTTCCTGTTCTTGACAGGAATGGCACCCGGTGAGGTCTTCTGCTGCTGTAGCCCATCCGCCTCAAGGTTGGATGTGTTGTGCATTCAAAGATGCTCTTCTGCATACCTCGGTTGTAACGAGTGGTTATTTGAGTTACTGTTGTCTTTCTATCAGCCCAAACCAGTCTGCCCATTCTCCTCTGACTTCTGGCATCAACTAGACATTTGTGCCCATTGAACTGCTGCTCACTGGATACTTTGTCTTTTTTGAACCATTCTCTGTAAAACCTAGAGATGGTTGTGTGTGAAAATCCCAGTAGATCAGCAGTTTCTGAAATACTCAGACCAGCCCCTCTGGCACCAACAACCATGACACTTAAATCACCTTTCTTTCTCATTCTGATGCTTAGTTTGAAATGCAGCAGATCATCTTGACCATGTCTACAGGCCTAAATGCACCGAGTTGCTGCCATGGTGTTGGCTGATTAGAAATTTGCGTCAATGAGCAGTTGAACACGTGTACCTAATAAAGTGGCCTGTGAGTGTACGTAATATCTTCAAGAAAGCATTAAGTTAAAACTGATCAATACATTTAAGATACAAATACCGTCAGCATGTTAATACAAAATCAATTAAAGACTACTTTATGTTCATTATAAAAAACACTGAACATATTTGTGACATTGCGATTATGACAATGAGTGTCAGCAGAAACACTGAACAACAGGGCTAAGTATTCTGTTGGCCAGTGTCATGTCAACCGGTATGTTCAATTTGCTTAAAAACTGCAATAATAAGGCAGACAATTTGAGGGTCATGTGTCAAATGGTTTAAATGAATACACCGTGCAGGACAGAGTCAGGTGGAGAATATAAATGCTGTTACTGCTTACATAGGCCTCTGCAGGTGAATTAACAGGCGAAACCTCAGCTTGACCCAAAAACAACAAAAAGAGGCATCACATTGCCCTCGGTCTAGTATAATTCAGTAATTAAAATCGACTAAACGCAGAAGTTTGTCTCAAAGTTTTTAACAAGATTTCCACACTCCTGATCATCAGTTTAGCATTTAACTTGACATTTGATAATTTGCACAAGAACACCTCACCAATAAAAAAAGTGTTTAAACAAAGCACATTAAGATTATGTGACCTAACACTGAGATTTGCTCAATGTGATTTAATGGTTGGAGCACACTTGAAGAGTGCCCTGAATAATTACATTGTCAAGTGCCATTTTCATTCTTTCGCCGTCTCGCTGTCTGTGACATTTCTGTGATAGACTCATGTGATAATTACCATTAAGACTACCAGGAAATGTGTGTTGCATGTTATTAATTAGTATCATTGTTAGAAGGTTAACGTGACTGTTGCATACTAAATGTCCCGTTCAGTGCATCAAACCGAGCGGATAATGCGCTTGTGCTGCCGTCTGCTTGTGTCGACTATCACTTCAACTCAACACATTTCATTGCTTTCCTATTAAAGAATTCCATCCTTTGTTCTTCCAGCAAGCCGGGTAACAATGGATCCGAGCATGAGTGAAGGAAAGGTGAATGAATCTACCACTTGCATCTCTGAGAACAAGAAGAGACATATCAGTGTGAGGTTGGGTTTGAGTACAGTCACATGGCTGACTTGTTTTGTTTGACAGTCTAATTTCTGCTCAGTCTACAGAAGTGTACGCGTCTTGTCAGGAAGCAGCAGGAATAAAAGGTAGAGGGAATTCTGGTGTTAAACTGCACCTCTCGAACAGCAACAAACAACAAAAAGATTTTTTTTATGTCCTCCATCGGGAAGCCATCGCCGTCTAACAATCACCTGTTGTCTGTAGGCTTTACCTCTGCAGAGTCTTTCAAAGTCGCAGTAATCTGTTTTTAATTGCAGAGGTGGGTGCCGTTATCCTCTTTGTAGTTCTTCTTAGCTTAATACGGCTCAGTCTTTATGTGAATCAAATGATGCTAAAGGCATCAGAGTCTTTGGGTAAGAGGATATTACGGCGTACATGATAACAAGATTGAGTCATGTTAACACTGTTTACTATAATCTACTTGCAAGTACAGTTATCTGGAGTGTCATCAACAAATATGATCTGAGCTGCAGCTGCTGATTCCAACAAATGACTCAAAAAATAAGAATCAATTAGAGTTACCCATATGGCTCCACTGCTTTTTCATGCACAAAGAGCTTAATTGCATGTGAATTTTTTAATGAACAAATACACGAGGCCCCTCTGGGTGACGACCCTTGCTTTATCAGCATACAGCAGCACATCCTTGACTAAACACTGGAGGAGCTAAAAGCAAATACGCTGTAAATTATTGTTTTTCACTAGCTTATACAAAAGCCAATGCACCTGTGTTTCAAGCAAACACATTATGGATTGTTTTAAGCAATCCAGGCTTGTGATAAAAAAGAAATATATGCTGCAGTCATTTTCTTTTCCAGAAAAAAACTAAATAAAAATTATATTATCTTGCCTCTTGCACGTTTTGTCGCAATTTAAGAGTGAAAGGTCTGATGGGCTGAGTTGAGGCAAAACAAATAGATGTAAACATCATTGTTGGCTACACTTTATTTTATGGTGTCCTTGTTATATGTTCCATTTACTTACTTTGGAAGTAATAATAAATTACGTGGGCGCCATGGTGGCCTAGTGGGTAGCACGTTCGCCTCACAGCAAGAAGGTCGCTGGTTCGATCCCCGGCTGGGCCAGTTGGCATTTCTGTGTGGCGTTTGCATGTTCTCCCCGTGGTTGCGTGGGTTTCCTCCAGGTGCTCCGGTTTCCCCCACAAGTCCAAAGACATGCGGTACAGGTGAATTGGGTAAGCTAAATTGTCCGTAGCGTATGTGTGTGAATGAGAATGTATGGATGTGTTTCCCAGAGATGGGTTGTGGCTGGAAGGGCATCCGCTGCGTAAAACAAATGCTGGATAAGTTGGCGGTTCATTCCGCTGTGGCGACCCCGGATTAATAAATGGACTAAGCCGAAAAGAAAATGAATGAATGAATGAATAAATTACGCATAACTGCATGCAATTAAGGCGACATGGTGGCGCAGTAGGTAGTGCTGTCGCCTTACAGCAAGAAGGTCGCTGTTTCAAGCCTCGGCTGGGTCAGTTGGCATTTCTGTGTGGAGTTTGCATGTTCTCCCCGTGTTCACGTTTTCCTCCGGGTGCTCCGGTTTCCCCCACAGTCCAAAGATATGGGGTACAGATGAATTGGGTAAGCTGAATTGTCCGTAGTGTATGAGTGTGCATGAGAATGTATGGATGTTTCCCAGAGATGGGTTGCGGCTGGAAGGGCATCCGCTGCGTAAAACAAATGCTGGATAAGTTGGCGGTCCATTCCGCTGTGGCGACCTCGGATTATTAAAGGGACTAAGCTAAAAAGAAAATGAATGAATGAATGCATGCAATTAACACTAACCCTAAACAGTTCCCTCATCCACATCACATAGTAAGTAGTAAATAATATTACTCATCATTACTTAAATATGTATTTACAATGTAACAAGGACACCTTAATACAAAATGAAACCACAAACTTGTATGTTGTTTTATAGTAATTATAAGGGTAATACAAGCTAACTTAAACTTTGCCAAACCATGTTTTAGCCATGAATCTAGCATAATACCAACTGACCATCTGAGCAATTACTTGCATATGAAAAACAATACATGCTTATTTCAATTACTTAATACATAGTATTGGTCAAAATGTTTTTTTTTTCATTTAGCTCAAACTGTGCTACAATATGTAAAAAAAAAAAATAGAATTTACATGCTTGCGTTTTATTTAGAAAAAAATGCATGGTTAGTAGGTTGTGGAGAAAAAAATGTAGCTGATAAAAGGTCCAAAAAACCACACTGAATGGGCCTGAATTAGACTTTTGAGTGACTGTCTGGTAGGCTAGAATATTTACCTCACAATCATGTGAAAATTATTCTATTCTCACATTCAAAGAAAACATTACAATGATTTACATTTTATAACGTATGTTTTGGGTCAGCATACTGTATGTGTGGGAGTGGCAATGCATAATTCACACTTGCAGAAACAAAAGACACTTCCCCAGTGGCTAATGTTCACCCATCAAGGGGCGTTGTAAAGCAATGACCAGCTGCAAAAATGGCCCAAACTAAATGCTTGTTGTAATACTTGCTGTATTATAATCATGTAAACACTATGGGTAAACAATATATGTGCACTTATACAGCATGCACAAAAATATATTTGGGTAACACTTTATTTTGATGGTCCATTTGAGTATTAGTAGACTGTCTATTTAATATCTGTTGATACAGACATTTAACAGACTACAAGAAACTTTGCAACATGTCAACTTACACTAACCCTACCCCCAACACTAACCCCGGCCTAACAGTCTACTTATAATCTAATGAGAATTAGTTGCAATGTAACTTAAATTCAACAAACAGGCCATCAAAATAAAGTGTGACCTATATTTGAAATGGCAGTGCTTCCCACAGGTTTGACATATACTTGCGGTGGTAGCCAGACTGAAACACCTTTTACCCACAGCACATAAGTAGTTAATATGCAACAAACAAAACATAATTTGATTTTAACACTATTTTTTATTTATTTAGGATCTGTTTTAAACCTTTTCTTTTCAATGGGTTAAAAGTAAAAAAATAATAATAATAAAAAAATCCACTATTACTCTTACACATACAGTTTACTGGCAGGTAAAAATCTGCTCCTTTCTATCTCTATTCAACTTCAGCTTGCTTTATTGGCATGACATTTTGTACAGTATTGCCAAAGCATTTTAGATGTATAATAAATTAAAAAATATACATATTTACAGTAAATGAGAACTAAATGACAGAAATTATAATAATTAGGCTACAAGAATAAAATGTATAGATTAATAAGTTGATTACCCATTTCTAATGGTGTACAAATGTTCTGCAACCAATTTAGATAATTTCGTCCTCTTCCAGTATTTGGTACTATAAAGTTTTCTTTAATTTTTAGCAAAGTAAAGCTTTTTTAGATTTTTTCTAGTCGTTTAGATTAAATAATTAATTATTTACTGTCTCTCTCACTCTCGCGGCTGTGCGCAACAATTTAACGACAGCTTAAAAAACGAAAGCAAAACTAGGCTAAATGCCGGACATTTAAGCAGAAACCCTGGTCTGCAGAGCACGTGACTGTCTGCGGGAGTGTTGACAGTTCTGGTGCACAGAGAACGAGCAGTATGAAACGGGTAAACGGAAGAAAAGTTTTTTTCACTACTTAATCAATCGCGGATGTTTATTATATTAGGGGGATACAAAAAAGTGTAAAAGGATGATAATAATAGAAAAAAAAAAAAGAAAGTGTGCCACTAAATGTAGGTGGGCGGCCGTTAATATACCTGGGCAGCCTGCTATAAGTAATGCCTGTGTGAAGCACTGGTATAAAACATGTTTGCAAAACTGTTGTAACAAAACCTTTCTTGTGCATTATCCAGCATTTAATGATAATTTCTGAATGACCGAGACATTGAAGTAGCGTAATGAAAAAAAGCTTTAAACACATGAATAAATAGTATTTTAAACACGAAAACAATTACAAATACTACAATTAGCCTTATTTAAATCTTTCCAGACTTTGACTGGTTCAACTGATATGAAATAAATAAAAAGCAAAATAAACAATTCAGATCACGGTGGTCCCATGAGGTTAAACGGGTCATGACCTTTCTAGATAGCTGGCTATCGTCATCATTTGTGTTAATGGCGGACGCAGGAAGAGCAGGCGTGATGCGTGCGTGCCCTGCCGGGAGAATTCTATGGATTACCTTGCGAGACAACATTTGTTTTTAAAATGAGTTGGAACGTGCGCCTTCCAAGCTTTATGCAGGTATGTCTCTCGTGTATCTCCCATGTATTTGTGGAGATTCAGCTGTTTTTTTCTGACCACAGTTCACATGTCGCGCGTCTCACGTGGGCGATGGTAACAACCAAGCCTCGTGGGCGTGGTCATATTACAAATAATGAGCTCAGACTGTGAAACTAGACATATAGTGTTGGTTGCATTTAAAATCAGGCATTTCAAGCTTTCTATAGCTCTTATGTCTGCAGGGACGTGCAGAGACCTTTTAAGGGGCAGGGGATCAAATGCAAAAAAGGGCACTTTTTATTAAATAATAATAATAATAATTGTACTTTAATAAATAAAATATTCATTCATTTTCTTTTCGTCTTAGTCTCTTTATTAATCCGGGATTGCCACAGCAGAATGAAACGCCAACTCATCCAACATTTGTTTTACACAGCGGAATTTAGCTCACACAATTCACCTATATAAGGCATGTCTTTGGACTTGTGAGGGAAATCGGAGCACCCGGAGGAAACCCACGCCAACATGGGGAGAACATGCAAATTCCATACAGAAATGCCAACTGACCCAGCCGGGACTCGAACCAGCGGCCTTCTTGCTGTAAGGCGACAGCATTACCTACTGTGTCACCCTAAATAAAATATATTACAGGATATTTCACCCTAAATTCACCATGCAACCTTAAAAGAACAGTTCATTCAAAACTGAAAATTATGTAATTTAATCATCTTGTACTTGTTCTAAACCTATTTGACTTTTTTCTTCTGTTGAACAAAATAATATTTTAAAGAAAGCAGGAAACCTGTAACCATTCACTTTCATGGTGTTTGTTTTTCCTACTTTGGAAGTCAATGATTTCAGGTTTATAGCTTTCTTTAAAATATATTCTTTAATCTATAATTATTTTGTGTTCAACAAAATAAAGAAACAAAGATGTGGAACCACTTGAGTGTGAGTAAACGTTAATTTTTGGGTGAACTTTCCCTTTTCAATATATTATTTTTCTTTGAGTTTTTTTTCTGTTAAACAAAATAATAAAATATTTTGCAGAATGTAGGACACACTGATAGCCACTGACTTCCATAGCTAGCCTATATGCACATATTTTTATAGCTTCAATTAACATTATATATTCTGAATAAATGACAGCAAAAACAACAGGGGGAAATTTTCACTATCTAGCTGTCTTTTCTCTATCACAATAGCCTCAGCTAATAGCCTGTATGCTTGTGATATTGCCCAGGCTAAACGTTAGCTAACTTATTACATGGAGGATGTTAGCAAGACAAAATAGTCTATTTGCTTTTGAACTTTTGGACAAATAGCTGACGTTGAATTTTAGCCTCAGGAAATCTTTTGTTAACTGTTACTCACTTCATACAATATAGAAGGATGACGGATGAATTTACATCGGGGGTTCTGTCGATCATAGCACGCTGCAGTTACAGAGGTCAGCTAGTAATACCTGTTTTATGCACAGTCTGTCTGCAGTTTGTGTGGGCCAGACTGAAAGCTATGGCCCAGATGCAGTCCGTGTGGTTTGCGGATGCAGGCGTTGGTATAAGCGCTAAGAGACGTTACTCGACTGACCCACTACTGTTGAGGACATAGTAACAATGAAAATGCCGTCCTCATTAGGGCGTTTGCCTCACAAGTGGTTTCACTTTTCCAAATTATTTTTTTTATGTTTGACAGGGAAAGTTGTCCTTAAATAGAACATGCATTATATTATATTATTATTAGTATTTAAAAAAAATAATTATTATCCCCATGAAAAAGGGTACTTTCTCTCCAGGAGAAAAAAGGGCAGGGGCTCATGCACCCAAAGGCCCCCCTTTGCACGTGCCTGCATGTCTGTGTTTAGTTATCGCAGAGTTTGTTCATTTTACTGACACGTTTCTTAAAAGAGACGAAAGAATGCGTAGGCTACATTATTTATTTTCCTTATTTTGCAAAAGCACACACTTTTGTTGTTATTGTGAATGTACACAAAAAGTAGACACCTAACATATTCGATTGATGTAGGCTGTTGCTCTTATCTGTTCAATCAATACTGAAAGAGTAATTTAAGTTCTTTTCGGCGCTATCAGGAGAAGACGCCTAACGTTATACATGGTTGACAACCCCAGAGGGTTAAAATACACTAGTTCATATATTATCTCACAATGCTAAAATTGCTTTAGAGTTTGACTGCCACCAGTGTTTATTTCAGATGGAAACAGAAGAGATCTGTATGTACCTATATGAGTAAGAGGGTAGTTTTAGCTCATCTTATGTTGCATCACCATGTGCATCCTGTGGAAATCAAGCATTGTCTTTCTCCCAAGTATGGAATTAACCCCCCACCCCGATATTACCTTTTAAGTAGTGTATAATTTAGCATTGATTTAAGATAAATGTAGACAATATATGAAGCTATTGTCTTCAAGAGAAAGAGCCAGTTGGTAACTGCCTGAAAAAACGTATTCAGTAATTCTACATGAATTTGTAACAAATTTGCCTAATGCCAGCCTGTGGTCTTCATGGCTGCCCACCATGAACAACATCTGCTTTCACACTCAAACATTGTAGTGGCCTTCAAGAGTTTGTTTTTTGTTGCTGATATGTTGAGAAAAGGCTGTTTTTTATGCTGTGAGAAATAAATTCCACTTTGCATCCACTTACAAAGAATTAGGACTTGGGCAAGAAATTATATGCTAAAACCAATGCCATCATGTATACAAATACTGGGAAAGCCTCTGGAGCTGAAGTTCAAATATAGTAATAATAAGCGTTTTGTTTTCAGATTGTGCTGTATGTAGAAGACCAAATACAAGATACTGACCAATTAAGGTACAGTATGCTCAAGAATGTTGGGTTGCTTCAAAAAAATCCACCATTTGGATTAAAAGGTGTAGTTTAAAATATTTAAGAATATGTAATCCAATCATTTGGGTTGCCTTTATTTGACCCACATTTGTATGGATTTGTTTTGTGTGAACCTATTATAGGTATCCTCAAAAAAAATAAAATAGGTAGCCTTAAAATAGTGTAATAGGAAAACGCTTCACAAAAACAAAATTTTCTGCTGAGCTAGCAATATTTATAAAAGACTGATCAACGTGTTACGTTCCTGAATTTCTGATTTAGCTGAAAAAAATAATAATTTTACTGCAACTGACAAGGTTCCATGTGTGAACGTGGCTAGCATCTATACACGCTACACCAATCAGGGTGAACTTTAAGCCAGGTAGCACTTTTTTTTTCCAATCCCCATTCACACCAAGGGAAATCTGATTTAGTCTGCGAGCGAGATTGATCCTATATTTGAGCTTGCCCTCCAACACACAGCAAAGAGATGTCTGATAGGTTTTCACTTCAAGGATACTTCCACTTCTTCAGGCCCAGGAATCTTGTTATTTCCAAAGCCCTCATGCTGCCCTAATTGGCCCCAGTCATTGTCTTGTTAGCTAGACATGGTCCAGGCTGATATTTTGGCTCTTCTGAGGGCCACTCATTTTTGCAATACCTCCTTGTTCTTCACAAGATGTCCACTTTGCAGGGAAAGGTTCATGATACTCTTGAGTATCATCGACAGAAACCCTTGTCTGCTGTATCAAGGAATACTTTGAATTTATCCAAGGATCAAAGACCAAGGCATTTCAGACATTTTTTTTTAGTTTTTGGAATCAGATCAGATTCAACAATGCAGTTTACAATAATCTCATTTATGAAATTTTAAATTCCAATTCAAAATTAAATTTAAATTCAATATCTTTGTTATAAAAAAAAAGAAAGTAAGCCAAAGGCTTGCAATACTGCTCTCAAATAATGTCTCTATCCATGCTGGAGACATTGTGAAGCTAGTCAGTAATAATAGCAACCTTCATCTTATCTCTTTCAATATCCTGTTGAGCAAATAAGATTGCATAATTGCCATTCTAAAATGCAATATCGGGAGCTTATTGAAATGAGCAACTCGTCTAACATTTAATTGGTTTCACTTAGTTATCCAAATCTGATGCTTAACATGTCTCTATAGACAGTTCTGTGTGAGAAACTTCTTGAAAGAAAAAAAAAGATCTTAAAGCGTTCGAAAGGCCACTTGATTGGAAAGGAAACTGTCACCGTGGGAAAAGGGAAACATTAGCAGCTTTCTCTGCATGCAACTGAACTATGACATGCTTTTTGTGTTCTGTGCTTAAGGGTCAATATCACTTTCAGCTGTACCTTGTTCTCCTGCATGTCACCCGTTTGGCTATTGTTTTGGTGTGCATTGCCATGGTGTGGGATTGTATATGGGTTGAATGC
>CAIGQQ010038942.1:5710970-5730238 GCA_903798035.1 Danio albolineatus
TATATAACCTGTTAATTTTTGTAGTTAACATTTGTGAAAATGTCAAAGCGACAATACTCTCAGAGTATTTATTTATTTTATTTTTTATAAATAAAAGCATGAATTTAAGCTTGAAATAAAATAAAGAAACAATCAGGGTGGGGGCAAATACTTTTGTATGCCACCATATCAAGGTTGTAGTCTTGTTTAGGCCTCCGGTTTTCACTGAGAATTCACACAGCTGATCTAGCAAGGCAGTTGCTGGGTTTCCAGGGTGGTCCAGGTCAATCAATCTGTGTGGGAAGCGAGAGAAACATTAGCAATCTTTTTCTCACTTTTTTCTCACCAACCTGTTGTATTGGTATTCTATTTGATTTTTTTTCCTTCCTCTTTGTCTGAAATCACTCAGCATTGTGTTATTTTTTCTTGTTGTCCAAGGTTTTTGTGTGTGTGTGTGTGTGTGTGTGTGTGTGTGTGTGTGTGTGTTTGTGTGCATTGCGGTTGAGAAACCAAAGCTATTCCAGCTTGCATTCAGATAACTGTCGACCGCACATGGTCATGACATATTTATCTCAGGAGCAATGAATGTTTTCATATACTACAACAAAATATACTTAATTCAAGATATACTTAATCTCAAGAAATTCAATGGATATTTTAATAATTAATAAACAAAATATGCTAGTTTCTGAACTTTTCTTATTCTTTCGTCCTGGCAGACAGTATTGTTGGTTTTGTATTGTAATGGTTTCAAGCCATGCAATTTAATCCTAAGTTTTCTTAAGAATGCACACAGTGTTCAACAACATCTTTCATTGACATTTTCTGTAGAGCATGTATGCATTTTATTCCTCAATGTTATCAGCTGAATGGTCAAAGGTTGTTGTTTGTTTCATGGTATCTGACGACCTTGAAAAACAGAGAGCGAACCAGTTTGTCTCTATGGTCAAAAAAAAAAAAAGGAGATGATATTCTGTTGTCATATTATGTGCAAGTGGAAGATTCTAGTAATCCTTGAGACTGCATCCGATGAAAACACGATTCATAAACCTTTGTCACGTTGTGTCACGTTGAGTGGTGCACTCAAGTAAACTTTGGTATGTCTGCTGTTACTTTACTGCAGAAATAAACCATCAAAACAATTATATATTTGCACACATTTGGAAATGTTGCATCTATTGTTCTATTGTTGCTTTGGATAACAGTATGGCTGTCAAATTCTCATTTATCTGGATAAGACTATTTTTTTGATAATGCTGAGAGTTATAATTGTTGTACTGCATCCCAAGTGGATTGTTTAAAAAATAGGACACATGTACAGCATGCTACAGTACATTGGCTGTTTCATAATGGCAACTTTTCAAAGAGTAAGCATTTGCTTGGAAGTTACGCGAGTATGTTTATCGCAGTTAAATATCCTGCTGTCTGGATGAGGTTTTCATGTATTGACCAGGTAAAATAGCCTGAAACACTGTGATTGCTTGGAAAATACAGGTATAATCAGTGAGAACACTTTTTATTTTATTGATTTTATTTATTTTGATTTTTTTTGGAAAACTGAATCGGTTTTATTTAGATGGCACATACCCCAATCTCTACTGGACACTCGTCAGACTTGACAGATCATGTTTGTATTTGGAAAAGCAGAATTGACAATCCCATTGCTGCGTATGCCAATCACTTACTTGCGATCATTTGAAGGACACATTTAAAAGCAAACAGCATGTGGTGTAAATGTTTTCACAATGACAGTAATCTGCCGTAACTCATCCACAGACAAAGCACTTTTTATAATAGGGTAAAAGTAGTGTACTTCAAGAGGGATTTATTTATCATCAAAAGACATATTGTCCGTGGCTCGTAATGGCCCTTGTACAATATCTGGCACGCGAACACTTTTTGTGATGCACTTAGTAGGAGGTGGTGAACGTTGTTTGTGCACTACTTGTTTTTTTTTTTTAACCGCGTGACATCTCATAGGGCGAGTGCGCTTTGGCAGTTTGCCTTGCCCCAAGAGCTACACTAGGATAGTAATAGCTGTAAGTCAGCCGAAGCTTGTTTTTAAATGTGCATATTTATTCTTTTACCCAGTAGCCTCTGGGTTAGCGGTGGCAATGTGATGCTTGTTTACTGCCAGTTTTTTCGCAGCTGACATGATACAGAAAATTAGCTCTATTATAATGTGCATTCTATGATTTGTTAAATAGCCTACATATATCAGGGCTCAACAATAAGGACTGCCTGATGGCCCGGGGCCAGCGTGGGAGACACTCGGGACAGTATAAAGGATGGTTACTGACCCGATCAGGCCAGTGCTGCCTTGTTACTAAAGTAAAATTTGGCTGCGACTGTTTGTCAATTGCGTACAAATGCAGGTTGCTTTAACATCCAGATGTTTGTTTGGGAACCCGTCTCGTTTGCCCAGTAAGCGCGGTGCGTCTAGCATTTGTGAATCCCGCAATCGCGCTAAATCAATCGGTCCGAGATCGCCTGGATGAGGTGATCTCGGCTCGATTGAAACGTACTAGAGTGGAATGATTTTAGTGAGAAAACAAACAATCCAACGAACTGATGAACCAGGCTATATCACAGTGTATTATGGTTGTGTAATAGCCATATGAAGAGGGAATTATGAGTCATCATTCTTACCTGTAAATATGCATTTCATGTTGAATATGAAAGTGAAAGCATGCTGAAATCTTACCGAGCGCCTAATCAGTGTTGTGTTTAAATTAAATCTATTTATTTTTTTAAAATATATATCTTATGTAAGGTAAGGGTTCCATTCATGAAACTCACCTCAGTCACTGTCATTTGTTGTCATAACTCTAATATTAATTTAAATCAATTTAAGTAAATATATGCACATTTCAGAGGGGGTGCAATTGGCGGCAGGGTGCGTTTCTTGTCACAACACCGCTTCATCTGTTATTTCTCTCTTTGATTTAAGTCTATAATGCATAATTCTAGCCAACGTTTTTTTAAATAGATTGATTAATTCAATAGAATAAATGAATGAATAAAAAGCGTATGTAAACAATTATGTCTGGTTTTAGACACATTAGTTAAATATGTGGCTAAGAAACAGCTATTAACTACTTTTTTTTTTGGTGGGGCCAGTGAAAATTTTGGCTGGGCAAGTAAAAATCTGAACCACTAGCCCGATCGGGCCAGTAGAAAAAATCCTTAGCGTTGAATCCTGTATATGCAGTTTTAAATTCTTATAAATGTGGTTAAACAAGCATATTGGATGACTTGCAACTGAATACACTTTCATATTGTTCACTGACAGAACCTGAATAATGAAATACCGCTCTTAAAGCTGTCGTGGACCGCTGCTTCGCCCTTATAAACAATTAATTGTATGACCAGTTATTGAGTATTACTTTTAATGCAATTCTGAGAAATTATGTATTAAGCCAGTCTCGCTTTGACAGAATGATGAGAAAGTGCAGGGGCCTTTTTGGAGGAAAAAAAAAGTCATGAGATTTTTAAAGCTATAAATAAACTCCATTTCCAAAATGGGCCATCACAGATATGATTCATTCTCTCAGTGTCATGCAAGGCAAGATATAACTGAGTCCATATGAATATGTATGTTTGTAAAAAAAAACTGATGCTGTCCACTCGCTTTTTAATATATGAAGGGCTCTTCTTTAAACACAATTTGTGCTATTTTATTAGCCCGTGTGGAGGCTTGTTTGCAGAAAATTATGTATGAGAACTTTAAGTCAACTTGACAAGATACTGTCAATGGTGCTGCCAACGGAAATGCATTTAACAGACGGCCTGCTTTCATTATTAAAGGGAACAGCAAAGGACAAAGGGTTACCTTCACCTTTAAGTCCGTAACGTTATAATAAATTAAAAAGGCGTTTGTGTGTCTTGTTCAGAGAGGAAAGTATACTGAAGACCTGAAATGAGTCTTTACACGGCTCACCCTCTTGCACCGTCAACAAGTCTGACATTGAACGCCTCACAAACATTTGACCTCCATGACAGTAATTAAGCTCTTGGCCTTCTTGTAATTAGATGAGCTTTTACAAAACCAAGTAAACAGTGATTTTTATCCCAGTAGTTGATTATCAGAGTTTTAAAAGTTTTGCTCTAGATATGTGGCATATCGATTTAAAAGCCTGTGAATGATAGATGACAAAATGAATGTTTTTTGGTGAATCGACTGTGTGAATGTTATTTTACTTTTTAAGTTTTTGTGTGTTTTTGTCAAGGATCATCAAATGGAAAGTGTGAAGTACAGTTACAAGAGAGCTTGTGTGTCCACAGTAGATGATCTTTAACTTCTAACGCTTTTTTCTCCTTTGTGGCGGATTTAATTTGTACTACTCTCCAAGAAACAAACAAAAACTGTTCAATTACGAAAAAAGAAAAGCGTTCTTGAGCTTTTTACACTTGAAATAGTTGCCCCTGAGTCATTCGAAACTCTGAATAAAAAAAACATCTTGAGTCTTGAGTTTTCTTAATAGTATTCTTAGTAATCTTGTTTTACACTTCACACTGCTTATACTTTATCTTTATTAAACTTTATCTTTTATACTTTATTAAAGTCCATATGAACTGGAAGTCACTTTTTATTTAGAATTTGACTTTTATTTGAGTATGTTGATGTACTTTCAACTGAAACAGAATATTTAGTGGGGACTTTCTTTTTGCGCAGTCTAACAAACTGGTTGTGATTTAGAATATTGTGTCTGAAGTCATTAGACTGACAAAATGACTGGAAGCAAATGGTACAACCTTTTAAAATTACTGTAAAAACTTTTTTTAGTGAATTAACATGTTCACCTAAAGCAGCGTTTCTCAACCACATTCCTGGAGGACTACCAGCTCTGCACATTTTTCTTGGCTGCATCCAAAATTGCAAACTTCCATACTGTATAGCATGCTAAAAACAGTATGCAAGCTGAGTAGTATGTCAGACTTATGCGAACCGTATGCGAGAAGAACCCTGATGACTTGCTACTTCTGGCGAGATTCCGAAGTGTGCATCCGATGCACACTACACTACCCATCATGCCCCGCGAGATAATTCATATATGGGAGTGAAGCGACGCAACTCATGCGGGTAGGTCAAGTGATCATGAATAAATGGTGGATGTAGAGTTCCATTCATTCTAATGGTCGAGTACATTTAAATTCCAATGAAGTGCCTACTGAATAGTAAGCAGTTCCTTACGCAGCCCAGGTCTCCTTAACCAAACACACCTGATTCAGATCATTAGCTCATCAACAGAGACTGAAAGACCTGTAATAGGTGTGACAGACAAAGGTGACATTGATAAAAATGCAGTGTTGGGGGTCCTCGAGGAACTGGTTGAGAAACACTGACCTAAAGAATGACAATGTGTGCTGGCAAAGCAAACATTTGTACTTTTTTTTACACAGACATAAAGCTTAACAGTTCATACGTTGACATTTCATACAATTGTACTTTTCTTAAAACCTTAAATTAAAGGAAATAAAAAAATGTGTGACATACAACCAGGCTTCTTGTGCAAATTTATATATTAAAGCCCACAGCCAGCATAGCAAATGGGAGTGGACCTTTTTGATGCACCAAAAATATTTACAACCATGTTTAAAACTGTTTATTAGATTTTATTAATATATTCTACCAAAGTATTTATTTGCAAATATTTAAACTGTACATTTCATATTACAGTTGTATGAATAATGTTATGAGATTTAGTTTTTATAAGGATTAAACAAGTTATAAAATATTGGGAAGGAATTCATGTGTACAGTACTTCAATATATAATATGTCATAGCAGAAAACACACATATTTAGGACTTCTAATTACATTATTAACTAACTGGCTAGAATACTAAAATGTACTTTTGAGTTGGTTTGCTGGTTCAAGTCCCACCTGGACAGTTAGGAATTTCTGTTTAGAGTTCTGTTTGCATGTTCTCCCCTTGGTAGTGTAAACTGGGTAAACTAAATTAGTTGTACTAAATGAATGAATGAATGTGTGTGTGTGTGTGTGTGTGTGTGTGTGTGTGTGTGTGTGTTGGTTTTGCGTGTGTGTGTGTGTGTGTTCATGTGTGAATAAGAGAGTGACTGGGTGTTTCCCATTATTGGGTTGCGTCTGGAATGGCATCTGCAGCATTAAGCATATGCCAGAATAATTGGCGGTTCATTTATCTGGTGACCCGTGATAAATCAGGGATTAAGCAGAAGGATGGTGAGTAAAAGTAAAAACCTAATAATTTTTGCTTTTAATAATTATTTGCTGCTTTTGATCTTGACCATTGATCTTTTATAAGAATTTACTTTTAACAACATTACAACAGTGAAAGATTATTGGATGTAGAATCTAATTGTCTTAGAAATTAATTGACTAAAACTTTTGCTAAAGTCAAAAACATAGGTTTGAGGCCAGCAATATGCAGTGCTGGTGTGACTGTCCAAACCATGTGAATGAACCATGTGAGTCAAACTGTCAGTTGTCTGTTAAGAATTTAGCTTCTATACTGTGTTATAACACCACATTGCTTCAAACTGAACAGGACTTTTTTGACACTGTGTTTAATCCCTGGTATGTTCTAAACACAGCTTTTAACCCTGGGCAAAGGAACATTTCCAACATGTAATTAAAAAGCAGGGTTAGCAAGGCTTTTTACCTAAGGTTATGACACCTTGCTTCAGAGTAAGGTTAGCACCGTATTTGTGGTGTTAACCCCAGATTGTGAGGCTAAATGTGTACTTTGCGAAACAGTTATGGTGTTTTAAGTTATGGCCAGTTGCTTAGCAACTGTTACCCAATCGTGTGCCTTGCATTCACATGCTCTGAACAGTCACTGAAAAAGTGCATTCTTTATATATAACATGAAACATGTTAAATAGTGAGAGACAGTGTGGCAATTGGTGTAAAAAAACAAAAAAACATTTCATTTGAACATTTGTCAGAAAAATTCATTCAGGTACAAAAAAAGTAACAATTTATGCAATATGATATTGCTAATATGCAAATAAAGACAGTATTGAATCTTATGTCCATAAATAGTTCATAAATAAGTCAAAAACCATTACAAAATGCAACATATTTATCTTAACATTGTCAAACATCTTAAATTGATTAAAATTAATAAAAACTATATGGAACAGTATATACAAAGATTGATTATTAATAATAAGATTCTGAGTTAGTTAGTTAGTTAGTTTTGGCCAGAACGTACACAATATAACATAACTTTTTTTTTTTTTTTTTGCTGGGGCACCAAAGGCTTTAAGCAGGCTTCACTGTGGCATTTGAAGAAATCTTTTGGATCATTAGTGGGTAAATTAACAATAATTTATCAATAGATCATAAATATTCATAATATTCAAAAACATAATGCCATAATAAACATAATCTGACAATGGCGTGTGCCAGTAATCCAGGGCAGTCCCTGAATGAAAGGGTCGGATAACAGTGTACCGGCTGAGCTGTCAGAGCAAACTAACTGCAGGATGTTTATCGTTTCAATCATTCTTAAACAGCTTCAGACTAGTTATAATATAGTTAAGAAAGATTAAGTTAGTTAAATAAACGACTTGTAGCTTGTTACAGAAAGAGTGGAGGCTCCTTCCACACCGCTGCTGAAAACCAAACCTGTATGATCAGAGCGGGCGGAGCCGCAGTTTCTGTTGCATGAGTCCGCGGACTTGCCTCGTCCCGTCATATTTAATGACTTATTTCACTGTTATAATAATAATAAGTTTATTACAGCTCGCCTACAGTATAAACAATTAAATGGCAAACGTTTTTAGTTAGCCTAGTGAATCCACTTTTTAAAAACATATGTTTTTTTTTGTTTTGATATTATCGTTAAATCAATGAGCAAACTCTGAGCACTTCTCGGACGGTGACTCTCCTCCCAGGGGATGCTGAGCTTGCGCATATAGCTGTTCTATATATAACAGTTATATAACTGTTATATCGCACTTTGTAAAGAAACTGGTCTGGTGGATATCGCGTTTTGTGAAAAAATACATTTTGTAGTAGGCTTAAAATGTTCATTTTTAAATTGTGTTAATGGCAGCAATTCACACATAGATAAGGGTACATCCGAACAGTGATTTCCAATCATAAAATCCAAATGTCAAAAAAATGGCGTTTATCGCGTTTTGCAATTAAACACTACTTTATATGTATATGTGAATTATTTATTTAAAAATTTAAAATGCAGAAAATAAGCAAACATCTAGATCTTTTCCCGAAAATCATTCATCTGAATGTGTTGAATTTAACTTCCTTATCATTGTTTGATGCTGAAACTACTGTTTGAAGAAAGTTTTCATTATTAAATCCCATTAGCTCAAGGTACATATTTATGAATTTCTTACTAAAACATTTAATAATAACATTAGAACATTTATTTATTTATTTATTTCATTATTATGAATATTATTTTTTATTTATTTTTTAACATATTTTATTGACTTTTGTACTTCCAACAGTGTTTCAATTCGGATAAATTTTCAGCATTATTCAGTGACAGTCAGTGATATCATATCCCCATTAGCCTAGTATTATTGAATTGCATATCTGTCAAGTAAAGCAAATATTGTACTTTACTTTTTGAAGCTTCAAAGACGTGGGCACCTATCACTGCCATTGCAAAGCTGGGAAAAGCCAGGATGATATTAAACATTTTAATGTCAATTAGCATATATCTTTATTGCAAATTAAATAATGAGTTCGCAATAAATTAATAATTTTTAATTATTGCATAGAGCGTGTATAAATTATGAGATAATGAAAATTTTGGGATTAACAGAACTTTATTGCACTGTAAGCTATGAACAGAAATTATTAAAGGATATGTAATTGCACATGGGTGAGACCAATTCATTTAATCTCAATACTGTGCCATCCATTGTATAACAGCAACCTCACTGTACAGTTGAAGTGTCAAAACAAATCATATCATCTGTCTGTTTTCACTGCATCAAACAGCTTGTTCACAGACTAAAGCATCAGTAGCAAATTACCTTTGGGCACAGGCTTTTCTGGTGTCGTTGACTGGCAATGAGGGCAGTTTAGCACTTTGTGTCTCCAAGGCCACTGGAAGAAGTATAATTGAGAAATCAGCAGGCCCCTTCACTTCCCACAAAGTCATTCGCTTACATACTGCGGTGCCACCCCAATCACCAGCTTAACAGCTTAGCTGTATTTGTACTTGAAGATTGTATGTCTGGTGGCACCCTCTTCTTATCCTGGCAGGGGCTGCTTGGGAAAGTGGCAAACTTTCAGTCTGGCAGGAAAGGAGTATTGATTTATTTGTGCTATTATTTTGTCTTTGAAGTCGAATGAATACAGATGTTATGCTAGCGGACTATTTTGGAGTGTAATCTTTGAGAGGACAGTCAGCCTGTACTTTCGCCTATTTCTCTGTTCACATACTGTTAGACACAAGACGAGTGATTTCCGAGTCTCAAATCTTGTCAGATTTGTCTTCTCTGTGCCATTTTTCATCCACTTCTTTCAGTGAATGTATTTGGAATAAATGATAGACATGAAAGGGGATTGATTTTATACCTTCACATCTCAGCCTAGCTGTCGAGTGCATCTTAGAGATGATTACAAACAAGAGTAGGGCAGCAAATAAAGGATGTCCATTTGTTACTGCATTACAGTTTTGAGGGACATTCGCTGCACAAATTATACAATAACATTCAGGGAGGTCGATGTTTGTAAAGACATTTCTTTGGGAAAAAAAAAAGTTAAGGATGCATGCTGTTGCTATAGTTACCGTCTTGGGTTTTTCATCTGTTTTCTCCAGTTTATCTCTTTGAATGTCCATTTACTACAAGGTGAAGGTACAG
Source organism: Danio albolineatus (assembly GCA_903798035.1). Classification (NCBI taxonomy): domain Eukaryota; kingdom Metazoa; phylum Chordata; class Actinopteri; order Cypriniformes; family Danionidae; genus Danio; species Danio albolineatus. The sequence continues at coordinate 5,720,780 of CAIGQQ010038942.1, forward strand.
TACAAGACCTCACTAACTTGTTATTCAACATTGTTAGTTACCTAAAAATCTAAAGTCCCAGTTCAAGCATTCATTAAGCTCTTAAAAACAAAAGCTTTCTTTCTTTCTTTGACAAATATTATACCATATTCATACACTTACCGGCTACTTTATAAATGACACATTACTAGTACTGGGTTAGACCCCCTTTTGCCTTCAAAACTGCCTTAATCATTCATGGCAAATAGTGGATACAAGTACTGGAAATAGTCCTCAGAGATTTTGGTCTATATTGACATGATAGCATCACACAGTTACTGCAGATTTTTTTGGCTACACATCCATGATGCGAATCTCCCGTTCCACCACATCCCAAAGGTGCTGTATTGGATTGAGATCTGGTGACTGTGGAGGCCATTTGAATACAGTGAACTCATTGTCATGTTTAAGAAACCAGTCTAAGATGATTTGCGCTTTATGACATGAAGTGTTATCCTGCTGGAAGTAGCCATTAGAAGATGGGTACACTGTGGTCATAAAGAAATGGACATGGTCAGCAACAATACTGTGGTAGGCTGTGGCGTTAACATGATGCTCAAATGGCACTAATAGGCCCAAAGTGTGCCAAGAAATCATCCCCCGCACAATTACACCACCAGCCTGATCCATTGACACATGGCAGGATGGATCCATGCTTTCATGTTGTTGATACCAAATTCTGACCCTACCATCCGAATGTCGAGACTTATCAGGCAAGCTTTTCCAATTTTGGTGAGCCTGTGTGAATTGTAGCCTCAGTTTCCTTTTGTTTGCTGACATGAGTGGCACCTGGTGTGGTCTTCTGCTGCTGTAGCCCATCCACCTCAAGGTTCGACGTGGTGTGGGTTCAGAGATACTCTTCTGTATACCTTGGTTGTAACGAGTGGTTATTAGAGTTATTTTTGCCTTTCTCTCAGCTCAAACCAGTCTGGCCATTGTCCACCAACAACTAAGGCACGCTCAAAGTCACTTAAATCACCTTTCTTCCCCATTCTGATACTCGGTTTGAACTGCATCAGATTGTCTTTACCAAGTCTACATGCCTAAATGCTTTGAGTTGCTGTCATGTGATTGGCTAATTAGAAATTTGTGTACCTAAAAAAGTGGCCGGTGAGTGTATTTACTCATTTTATGTTTGATTGAATTTTCAATTTTATTTTATTTTTTCAAAGTAAATAAATTAAAGTAAAAGAGCTCAAAACTTCCTCGATTTTGAGATCTCCTGCTTTGTACTGTTTATAGAACAGTTTATTTATAAACCATTTTTAAAAATAGATCCGATTAATACTGCTGAAACTGTTACAAGTGATGCTCTCACTGTTAAATTCCAGTGCTAACAGGTTCAGGTTCTAATGGGGGTGACCTAGGAACTAGTGAGTTTGGGAGATCACAATCCTACTTTATCACCATAGTGCCCTTGAGCGAGGCACTTAACCCCATGTTGCTCCGAGGAGACTGTCTGCACAATTACAGCACACTAAATCACTTAGGAGTAAAGAGGGTGTGCTGTAATGCCAAGTGCTGAGTAACTGATTTGGATTAATTTATTTAATGAAAAACAAGACCATCAAAGTGATATTTATTGCCCGGATAAGGTTTTCACGCGAGTCAGCAGGTATCAATTCATATCTAACATTCTGCATAAGAAGACATTTATGTTATTGTGGGATGCTTGGAATGCCAGGTGCAAATGAAGATCATATAAAAGTCATTTCAATGACACAAGCCTCATATAAGCAAATGGAGTCTGGCAGGCTTCCATGATGTGTTGCGGGGGCTTCATTCTGCACGGCCTCAGTCCCCTCACAAGTGATCCCAGTTAATCAAGCTCAGCTGGGGGTGCTTCATTAGTGACTTCAAACTTGTAAATTACTGCGGTTTTAAAGTTAACACCCTCTCGCTTGTGCTGAAACACCAAGCCAGTTTGCTGTAGTGCCATATTCATGCAAACCAATATGATAACTCACAGAAATCAGGTTATTGAAGTAACCCATTGACTCGGTTTATAAGCAAACTAAAAACCTGTCAATATGAGTAAAAAAGTGTTTACAAGACTATATTAAAAATATCAGTGTATTTTCTGCTATTGACATAGAAATATAATAAATATTTTAGTTGTTATGTCTGTTGTCATGTTAAATAAATCATTAGATGTTGAGCAGCATTGCAACATGTCAGCTGGAAACTTACAGCTCATATTATCCTCTCAAATTTTGATTGTTCCACTTCTTCTGCTTGTGCTGTATGAAATGAGATCACATAGCTTTGTGGGTCAAGATAGTGTCTGGGTTTGTGGCGTGTTTCTTCTTCCCTATCCATTTTGTTATTTATAATGTCACAAACAAGGAAGCGTGTGTAAAGGATTTCAGTTTCTACAAAATTCTACAATTTCTACAAAATTGTTGCAAACAATTTATGTGGGTTGAATTTAAACAAACAAAATTAAATTTAGTAATGTTCTACTCAATTTGTTTGTTTAAACTCAGCCCAAATGAATTGTTTACAACGACTTAACTTAAAAAAAATGTTTAGTGCATACAATGAATCATCTTTGAATCATTTTTTCATTGTAGATATGAGGATTTGTGAATTAATAACCTACACAATACTCATAATAAACTGTGGGGAAAAAAATAAGAATAAAAGGTTGTTCGTGTTTAACCATCTGTAGTGCTCATTGTACCTAAAAACTGCAGAAAGTTGCAAAGCAAAGTTATACATAAAACAAAATAACGAATGTTGAAATGTATTTTTTTTCAATGTGCCTATAGGTGAATATAGGAATCAGAATATATGACAAAAATAAAGTAAGGATTATCAGAGACTGAAATTTACTGCATTTTAAATACATATGCTGCCTCAGATCAATGTCTAGAGCTATATTTTCCATTACAATACGCAAACGTTATTAGAAATTGGCATACATTTTTATTAATTTATTGTATGACTAGATTTGACATTATGTAATTTAAAAGAATTGTCATTTGTTTTAATGAAAATTTCTAATGAATATATATTTTTTTAAATTCTTTAATAAATAAACAATAATCTAAACTAAAATCTTAATATAATGTCAAATGGATTAATAACCCCACCATATTAATTATGTCCCAGCGGTATCTGGGGGATCTTATGGAACTGAATTGCTTTTTTTAAAACTTGATGCTCTGTACAAACACAAATACAGTTTACATGTTTGAATAACATGGAATTTTACATATAAAAATAATAATAAAATGAGAACAGTTAAATTTAAATAAATCACAATTTATATTTTCAACAAAAACATCAAAATATGTATTATATAAATGCCTAGTGTCCTGTAAATCACATTGGTCACAATCACCCCAGTCACATTTACGTTCACCCCATAAATGCATGTGCTTGCAGTAAAACTGGCTATAATTCAAATTTGGCAGTATCTCAATGTCTCCGTTTAAAATATTCACTGCTGAAAGAGAGAGAGAGAAAAAGAAGAAGAACGTCTCAAGAGAAAGTCTCAGAATCTCTCAAAAGAAATGAACACTTGTGAACCAACTGTTTTCAGCGAATTAAAATATTAAAATTCCTGTTTTACTTCAAATCATATCAAACAGCAGTTCAAAGACATGCATCCATTCTCAAAAGGACGATGTTGTTCAACCTTAGGTTCAACCTAGCCAGAGCCTTACCGTGGGATTTAAAAAATATATATAATGATAATAATTTCAAAGCAGTAAATAATCTGCACAGATGCACATCTCATTTTCCGAAGGCAAGTGAATTATTTAGTGTAATCTGGCAAAGCACGGCTGTGCATCATATTTTAATGTGATACATCAGGGAGCTATTCTCCCTATGCATTTCTGCTTTCCGCATAAGGGCACATCCACAGTCAATCATAGGATTTATGACTGCTGGGGAAGAAAAGAAAGGCTGTAAAATTATGGTAGGCTTTGCACCGTGGTCATGAAATGTGCATGTAATCAGATTTCGGATATGCTAAAATATGCGCCGCATAACAATTGCTGGTCGACAATGCAGGAGTTTCTAAACAAAATGCAAAGGATTGAATCATATTACACTTTTTTTCTTCTGTTGTGCAGCATCTGTTTAAGGAACACCTGGAAAAGGTGAGAATGAGAAAGTCAGGACAGGACACTCGACTGAATGGTGACTCAACAGTGAGATATTGCCTTTAGGCTCATTTGAATGAACAGCTGGCGGGTTAATGAGCAGAAAACAACATGTCAAGGGGTTCCCATAACTCCCCCAGAGACGTATAGGAAGATTTTAGACAGAAAGGAATAATAATGGCAATGCTTCATTAGCTTTGTTTTACGCCTGCGTGACAATTGAGCATCAATATATGTGTATGAACGTGCAATTATTGTGTTTAATGTGTTGCCTGGAGACTAAAGTTTGACTGTTTTGAAATTCGTGCTGTTAAATATTGAACATGTTGCCCATTTTCACTCAAAGCACATTATAAAACCGTTGAGCGAATTAAATGGCGCTAAACTTAATTTTTAAATCATTGACAGGGATATTCATGTACAGACTTAAAAATAAACCACAGAGAGTGATGTTACTCCTATGAGGAAGGATATGCTAGAGATCCTTAGTGCCATTTGGCAAGATGATGAAAAATCCTTCCCTGTACTCCACAGCACTTTCCAATTACTCTTCTTCACACACTAGAAATCTTGGCTGTCACTCAGGGTGACTTGGTTCTGACTGTAATCCCTCTGTCCAGCCCTTACTGGGGCCTTTTTGATTAGCCAATTAAACTGTGGTCTCCCTGACATTTTAAGACCAATGGTATTTATTTCTATTTTAAACATAGCCAGGCTCCCAATCAACCACTCACTGATATACCGCAAGTTTATTGATGTATTAAGGATGAAAGCAGAAAACAACCTTTTGTCTGGCATCAAACAATATTTAAGTAAAAAAGGGTAACACTTTATTTTAAGGTGCCCTTGCTACACATGTTCCATTGACTAAAATAATTACAATTAGTTAAGCATAATTGCACATACCTAAATCTGAACCACATTCTAACTCCAATATTTATATTTAAATGCAATAAAAGGCACTTTATTAAAAAAAAAAAAGTCTAAAGGTGTATGTTATATTACAAACTTATTTCTCTGTTATTTTCATTCATTCATTCATTTTCCTTCGGCTTAGCCCCTTTGTTCATCAGGGGTCGCCACAGCGGATTGAACCACCAACTTATCCATATGGTTTACACAGTGGATGCTGTTCCAGCTGCAACCCAGTACAGGAAAATATCCATACACACTTATTCACACACACACTACGGCCAATTTAGTTTATTCCATTTACCTATACTGCTTGTCTTTGGACTGTGGGGAAAACCGGAGTACCCGGAGGAAACCCATGCCAACATGGTGAGAACATGCAAACTCTACACAAAAATGCCAGCTGACCCAGTGTCTGACCCCTGTGTTTGTGTCATATGACCTTCCCCATGTGCTCCTTTGTTCTGTTTCCCGCTGTCTCGTTATGTTTATTAGTTCCACCTGTGTCTCACCCCTGTTAGTTATCAGAGTCATCATGTCCTGTGTATTTATACTCCTGTGTGTTGTTCAGTCCTTTGTTCTGTATTCTACGTTATGCATTGTCTACACCCCATGTCATTCCGGAGTCACCTGTTTCCTGTGCCCTTCATTTGAGTGTTTGTAAATAAAAGTTACCAGTTTGATAACTCCTGCAATCCTTTGCCTTTCTGAGAGAGCCCAGGCGTGACACCCAGCCAGGACTCAAACCAACAACCTTCTTGCTGTGAGGCGTCAGTGCTAACCATTGAGCCACCGTGTCGCCTCTGTTATTTTATATAAATATATATGTTATTATATTATTTCAAATTACTAAAATGCCAATAACAGTGACTTTGGTAAGATGTAGTTGAAATTTCAACTTCTAAAGTCAACAGGTTGCATAATGCAATTAATAACCATAAAGTAAATGAAAAACATGTAAATCACAAAATATGAAAACTATTAATTAGCATATATATTTATATTGCTCGTGTAATTAATTAGCAGTACTCAGTATTTAAATAAATAGTTACAATACAACAAGGAAATACTAAATAAAGTGTGTCCAAAACAATTACATAAATACATTATATATAAATTATTCATTCATTCATTTTCCTTCAGCCTAGTCCCTTTATTTATCAGGGGTCGCCACAGTGGCATGAATCGCCAACTTATCCAGCATATGTTTTACACAGCGTGTGCCCTTTCAGCTGCAACCCAGTACTGGGAAATCTCCACACATACTCACTATAGTGCCAATTTAGCTTTATTCAATTTACCTATAGTGCATGTCATTGGACTATGGGGGAAAATGGAGCACCTGGAGGAAACCCACTCGAACACGGGGAGAAAATGCAAACTCCACGCAGAAATGCCAACTGACCCAGCCAGTACTCGGACCAGTGACCATCTTGCTGTGAGGTGACATTACTAACCACTAAGCCATCGTGTTGCCCCTTATATATTTATAAAAATTGTATTATTCTTATTAGACACTTTGAAAACATGTTATCAGTATTACAGAAGTTGCCACTTCTATATCATTTACATTTAATATGCAATATGGAATGATGAAAAAACCTTCAAACTGCTCAAATGCAGACAGAAACTTATCATTGCAAATAAGTATAAAGAAATAGTCTTATAGTATGCCATTACCTTGTCATATTTTCCCTTAATAGCATGATTACCTTGCTTTTGTGATATTGCATACTGTAAGTAATCCAAATTACAATGTTTCCATTCGCTACTGAGTGTTAACCTAGCATAGCTATAAATTGATTCAGCAGAATGTGTAAAAGTCTTGGACGTCCATCAAGTCACAGCTGAATGAGTTTTGTGGTATAGTTGCTTGCCACTCAGATGGAGAAATTTTGGGTAGTCTTCCACAAAATCCAAAATGAACAGCACTGCACATTTGGTGCCTTAATTTGACAGCCAACTTCTTTTGATACTTTCAGTTGATAGTTTTAGTTGCAAGATTGGATCAAATACATCACTTGACTGAAGGAACATGCTCTAAAACATGAACTGACTGACATGGCATGACACAACACTGTTAGGAAACACAAAGATGACACTTTTGTACCACTGTAAAGTCAAACTAACATCCAATTCAGTCCCTCTAGTCTAGTGTTGTTTGGTTTAACATGCTTTAAAGCCGCTCAAAGCACAGGTCTTTAAAAACTGTGCACTGTCAGTGTCCAAGTGCTTCCCATTTTAGCCAGGCGTGACACGTGCTCGACTCTAAACCGCTCTGCCCTGCTTCAGCGGGCACCAGTGAAGTGGGTTTGCAGGAACAGCTCGAACGTTCAGCCAAAGCTTCGATCTCACCTGGGAAAAGGTCAGTCTGAAACACTGAGGAGACGCCCTGCTCTAACACACGAAGAGAAAACAATTGCACATCATCATTTCATTTACATTTTGCTGATGGAATAGCTGATGGCCTGGATCTAGTGAGTCCCCCTGAAATCCTCCTGAAGTGTTCTCTAGAACATATGCATTTAGAAATATTTTAAAACAATTTTTTTCCCCCACTTATGCTAATGAGAATCGAACATTATTACACTCAAAAAATATTTAGGGCTAACAAATAAGACTTTATTCTGATTGCATACAAAATTTCCATCCATTTGGATTGTAGAGTTTTAACATAATTTGTTGGTTATTTGTTAGTTTGCAACAGTACAATTTTTAGCTTACCCAATTCACCTATACCACATGTCTTTGTACTAGTGGGGGAAATGGGAGCACCAGGAGGAAACCCACGTGAACACGGGGAGAACATGCAAACTCCACACAGAAATGCCGACTGACCCAGCTGAGGCTCGAACCAGTGACCTTCTTGCTGTGAGGTGATCGTGCTACCCACTGCGCCACCATGACGCCCTAGTTCCCAACATAAACTAAACAAATAAGAACATGATTTATGTAGTAATATCAATTAATCCAATATGTTTTAAAATCTTCTTATTAATTTGAAGCATATTGGATTTAATTCATTGTCTGGAGTATGGAATTGCTTTAATTTTGCACCTGAATATTAATTAAACCTATATTAAACCTAAAGTGGATCTACCATTTTCTACAGCTATATATTTATACCATATTCATATTTTTAACTGATTTAACTATTGACTGATTAAACTAGCTTCACTGAACATGTCAGCTTCTCATCATGTCTTTCTGACCAATCAAAACCAACCAAACTTACGTGTTAGTGACAATCTCTCCCTCATTAGCAAAGACAGTGAAGTTCTCTTGGATGATACGCTAAATGATTTAGGATGCATAGTTGAAGACTGGAGTGTCCAAAGACTTCTCTCTTCTGAGACACTTCTTTTGACATTTTCAGTTTTCCACTGAGATAATGTTAGAATCTTCTGCTGTGGTGGAATAATCATTTGTATGTCTGCCCTCTTTTGGAAAGAACACAACATGAATTTACATTGATATTCACCAAAAATGGCACAATTTGGATCAAAGCCTCAAAGAGACAGTTTCAAAGAGTTTAAAAAATATATTTGTGGGGTATTTTGAGCTGAAACTTCACATACACACCCTAGGGACATCAGAGACTTATTTTACATCTTCTAAAAAGGGGCATAATAAATCTCCTTTAATGTCACATAAACTGGTGCAGCAACACACAGGTCCTGTTTATGTGTTTTGGTCGTTCTGATCACAAGTGGACAAAGCTACGTACATGTGTGAATGGAGTGTGAAATGTTATCAGCATGTCCACTTTTTACCACATCAAGAAGTGGTCGAAAACACAATCGACTGGGTTGCTCTTGTTGAGTAAACACATACAGTATAGCTTAATTCTGCGGCTACGTCATTCAGTTAACAAAAGGCAAAACCCACACATTGACAGATCAAAAACAGGGAAATCGGTAAACCTTTAGCATGATTTATTCAAAACCTTTAGCATGATTTATTCAAAATATTGGTAAACATTTGTGTAGGTAATTTTAGTTACCTTATAATCCTGCTTGTTGCGAGCTCTGTGACTGTCAGACATTGTGATGAATCCAGAAAGTTCCATGAAAAAGGAATAAAGCGGTTGAGTCAAAATAACCCAACTCAGATGTTCAAAGCTGAGAGAACCCCCTTTGCCCTTTCAGTTGGGTTGACCAAGCATGGGCAGCTCAACTGTGTGTTTGCAGTACCCCAGGCAACCCAGCTGTTTTAATCATTCACAATTAACCCAAAAATGTGTTTACAGATTTAACCCTGCACTTTTTAGAGTGTAGTTGAACATTTTTACACAGCTGCCTTCTCTCCTTGTCTCAACCTGCTAAGCTCATTCATTATTGTAAGCTAGAGGCACAGATTTAAAATTTGTGTTGAATTAGAAAAAAGTTGAATTTATATATATATATATATATAT
>CAIGQQ010038942.1:5741073-5768253 GCA_903798035.1 Danio albolineatus
TTTATGTGTATGTGTGTGTATGTATGTGCGTGCGTGTGTGTGTGTGTATGTGTGTGCATGCGTGTGTGTGTAGACCTTAGCTGGTTTTAACGATGTCAGCAGCGTGTTTGAGAATTCATCAGTCATCATCACAGAGAGGAAAATCCCAGGCTGAGGTTTCAGTTGTGCCGCGGGGGCCCGAGGTACAATAGGCTACACTGCTAACCGAGCTAGCACGGGTGGTATCAATGTCATGCATTATATCAAACCGAAAATGATAGAATAACTGCTGTGACGAATGAATGGGCTGTCATGTAGTCAGTATGAGCCTCATGTCATTGTCTTATAATGTCAAAGACATAATAGGCTTACAACTGAAGTCGCTGAGAAGGAAACGTTTAGAACTTTCAATTTTGACTGTACTAAAGGCATGTTTGGTCTAGATACTTGATTTTTGAATTGTACTTTTTTCCTCCACAATTTAAGTAGAGTTTCCTGTGCTAACCAAATACTTGATTTGTTGACTTCGTTGACTTCTGATTTATTGAATGAAATGTGGATTGTAGTTGCTGTGCATCTGACCTTCAGTTAATTATTATAAGTGTTACTATTTGTGGTTAATTAGGTCACTTTTAACAATAAGAATATGCTCATATGATGTCTTTTGGATTGATTGATTGATTGATTGATTGATTTGTTAATAAGCAGCATGCTGGAGTAGTTTTTTTTAAATGCATTGTATTTGCTTGGTACAATGGGAATAAAGGTAAATTTGATTAAAATGTCAATATATTATAATATTATACATCATATTTTATATAATTAATATGTAAAATGTTAATATATTAGGTCTGATAACAAATCTTTCTTATTTTCCTTTTGATAGAAAGTAAATTTTATTTTAGAAAATAAAAATAATGGTCAGAATAACAAAGTGTGATTGAAAATCAGGCTTATTCCACCAAATATTGATATCTTCAGAAGTAAAATTGTTGTGTTAAATTTATTGACTGATGGTTCGAAGCCTCTTTCCATTACTGACCCACTTATATATTTCCTTTATTTAATTTTTTTTTCAAAGTAGGATCATGCATCGAGCCTCCATTGTTCACAGCAGTATTCAAAGCCCTCTCTAAAAATCAAAATATATGGTTACAATATGTCTTGTCCACCATTTTGCCCCGCTCTGATCCTTTTAAGAACCCATTTGGTGTTTTTCGAGAAGATGGACATGCTTCTGTCATCGCCATGCTTTTTTTATGCACTGAATCCAGCACAGTGGCCATTACACATGGATTTTCAGCCAACAGGTTATACACTTTCATATTTGTTCAGTCCGCATGCCTCCAGACATTCATCCCGAGCAGAAGGATCCGCATAATAATTCTTTCTCTGAATCAAAAGCGAGAAGACAGACTGCGTAAGAATACATCACACACATCTCTAGTCTCCTCTTGACATTTTGCTCGTCGTTGTTGCTCTTTTTCCTGATCAGTTCTGCTGCCAATCACCTTCCCCTGTACATATCAAAGTCCCGCTGTTGGTCAGCCGACGTTCAGTATGTAAATCCTCGCCACTTAGAAAGTCATTAACTTTTACAAAGGTGACAGGGTTCAATTTATATGGTGGCTGAAAATTTCAGTCGAGTGGGCCACAGTGTGTGGGTCTGTCCTCAAAGCTTCTTCAAATGAAAAGAGCAGGCGGCTCGCTAAATTATTCAAAATGAAATAAGAGGCTCTGCCACAGTACAGCACAGATCAGACAGGAGAGAAAAGGAGATACTTTTCAACAAGAGCGAGTGCATCCATTTTATGCATATTTCAGTCGCTTGCTGGATCTATGAAACATGCAGAACGCTGGAATATAATGTTCTGTCGTCTAATGCGCATGGATATTCCAGCTGCAGCATTGCAATTGTATGTTATGAAGCATGAAAGCAGGTTTCGGGAAAATATGTTGAAAAGCGTTTTATTTTTTATTTTTTTACTTTGATTTGAAATGTGCGGTTGGTTTGATTATTATTATTTTTTTCTTTTCTTGATTGTTAGATGAAAATGCTCTGTAGATGATAATTCGTCAAAGCACTTAGGCTAAATCAAATTGTTGGTTTGATTTGAATAATGAGAAGTAACTTTTTTTTTACTATAATGCAAAGTGTGGACATTTACAGTGAGTACAGCAATACTGCAAATTAGAACAAATCCTTGCAGTGGGGTTTAAAAAAAACACACATACAGTTATTCATCATTAAACCAACAATCTCATTGTAGATTACTGTTGTTGGAATTGCATTAATGTTTATTTAAGTTGATTTATAGAATGCATTTACAGTAGATAATTCTCCCAAAAACAAAAATTACGTCATCATTTATTCTCCCTCATGTGGATTTAAACCTTAAACGCAAAAAGATGATATTTTGAAGAATGCTTAAACAGTAGCTGGGTCCATTCAGCGTCCAAAGTAGGGGGAAAATGGCAGCTGGCCCCAGCAAGCAGCATTTCTCAAAGTATCTTTGCTTGTGTTCAACAGAAGGAACTTTATAGTGATGACAGAATTGCAATTCTGGGGTGTACTATTGTGGCTGAAGACAAAACCTGCATGAAATATACTGTTTTAATTGTATTTTTAATTTAAATAACTGAGTTTTTTTTTTTTTTTTTTTGTAGGCAAAACAGATCATTATGTTAACACCACTGCTTTCAACTAAAGCAGAAATCCTTTTTAATGCATTCTGGTCATTTATTTAATATTTTAGGGGCATAAATGCCGATTTTGCTAACAGATTTGTCCAAGGTTTCTTTTAAACAATATAATTTCTCTCTCCATATATAAGAAAAAACAGTTTTTGTGGACCCATGTGAAGGGGGATTGATGTTATCTCCACACCCAACTTTTCAAAAAATGCAAACGTTTATAGTACATTGTTTTTGTATAAACATACTCTTGAAAAATCTAGAATATTCTGAAATGTTTTGAGTATACAGACTTGTGTGATGAGCAACATTTCCAAACATCCTCTGTTGCAGCATGGGAATAATGTAATGCACACATAACATCAGTTACACACTTAATGTGCAGCTTTGTTCTTCATTAGGTTTCATTAGCCCTGAAAGGCATCTTCATAAAGTGATTCAATGCTAGTGCAAACTCAATATCAAGAACAGTGCAGTGTTAAACTTTGCACTTATGTGGGCAATTGCACTTTACGGGCAATCAGTAAAATACATGACTTTTGAGTTTTTTTATTAATGGTTCATTTAACACAATAATTAATTTGCAATCAATCAATCAATCAATCAATCAATCAATCAATCAATCAATCAATCAATCAATAAATAAATAAATATATAAATATATAAATAAATAAATAAAATAATAATGAAAAAATAAACTACTAACAAGTGGCTGCTTAAATAATATATAAATTCTTGGGTGATTTTAGCTCAAAATAATTTGTAAAGTCAAATGTAGCAACTTGCATATACTCCAGGATGTTATGAAGAATGATCAGATAAATTTCATAGTCCTTCTTTGCCATAGAAATGAACTTAATCCTGTAAAAACTTTCCACTGCATTTCTTTGCTGTCATTAAAGGACCTGCTGAGATCATTTCAGTAATCGTCTTGTTAACTCAGGTGAGAATGTTGACGAGCACAAGGCTGGAGATCATTATGTCAGGCTGATTGGGTTAGAATGGCAGAATTGACATGTTAAATGGAGGGTGATGCTTGAAATCATTGTTCTACCATTGTTAACCATGGTGACCTGCAAAGAAACGCATACAGCCATCATTGCGTTGCATGAAAATGGCTTCACATTCTGACTATTGTGGCTACTAAGAATGCACCTAAATCAACAATTTAAAGGATCATCAAGAACTTCAAGGAAAGAGGTTAAATTGATAAGAAGGCTTCAGGGCGTCCCAGGAAGTCCAGCAAGCGCCGGGATCATCTCCTAAAGAGAATTCAGCTGCGGGCTCAAAGTGCCATCAGTTCAGAGCTTGCTCAGGAATGGTAGCAGGCAGGTGTGAGTGCATCTGCATGCACAGTGAGGCAAAGACTTTTAGAAGATGGCCTGGTGTCAAGAAGGTCAGAAAAGAAGCCACTTCTCTCCAAAAAAAATAATAGTAATAAAAAAAAAGCATCAGGGAGTGATTGATCTTCTGCAAAAGGTTTGACAAGTGGACTGCTGAGGACTGATGCAAAGTGATATTCTCTGGTGAAGCCCCTTTCCGATTGTTTGGGACATCTGGAAAAAAGCTTGTCTGGGGAAGAAAGGTGAGCACTACCATCAGTCCTGTGTCATGCCAACAATAAAGCATCCTGAGACTATTCATGTGTGGGGTTGCATCTCATCCAAGAGACTGGGCTCACTCACAGTTTTGCCCAAAAACACAGCCATGAATAAAGAATGGAACCAAGACACCCTCCAACAGCAACTTTTTCCAACAATTCAACAAGTTTGGTGAAGAGCAATGCATTTTCCAGCACGATGGAGCACCGTGCCATGAGGCAAAAGTGATATCTAAGTGGCTCTGGGACCAAAACTAGAGAAATTTTGGGTCCATGGCCTGGAAACTCCCCAGATCCTAATCCCATTAAGAACTTGTGGTCAATCCTCAGGAGGTGGGTGGACAGACAAAAAACCACTAATTCTGACAAACTCTAAGAAGTGATTATGAAAGAATGGGTTGCTATCAGTCAGGATTTGGCCCAGAAGTTGATTGAGAGCATGCCCAGTCGAATTGCAGAGGTCTGAAAAAGAAGGGCCAACACTGCAAATACTGACTCTTTGCATAAATGTCATGTAATTGTCAATCAAGGCCTTTGAAACTTATGAAGTGCTTGTATATTTCAGTACATCACAGAAACAACTGAAACAAAGATCTAAAAGCAGTTTAGCAGCAAACTTTGTGAAAACTAGTATTTGTGTCTTTCTCAAAACTTTTGGCCACGACTTTATTATATGACGGCCATGCTGATACTTTGTTTACCAAACAAGTGTTTCTAATTGGATTTGCATTTTAAACGCTTAATAAAAGTTGTTATGCTTTAAGTTTTTAGCTACTGTCAAAACAATTCAGCATAAACATTCATTACAAAATAGGAAAAACTCATTTTGTCTTTCTTTTTCTTTTCTTTTTTTTTTACATATACAATACATATTTTGCTTGATCTTATTCTTCATCCCTAATCCTACCCAATATCTAAACCAAATACTACCTTAATTGACAGCTAATAAGCAAATTGGGAGTTTGTAAAGCTAAATGTAATTCATTCATTCATTCATTTTCTTTTCGGCTTAGTCCTTTTTTATTAATCCGGGGTCGCCACAGCGGAATGAACCGCCAACTTGTCCAGCATTTGTTTTACGCAGCGGATGCCCTTCCAGCCACAACCCATCTCTGGGAAACACATCCATACATTCTCATTCACACACATACACTATGGACAATTTAGCTTACCCAATTCACCTGTACCGCATGTCTTTGGACTGTGGGGGAAACCGGAGCACCCAGAGGAAACCCACGCAACCACGGGGAGAACATGCAAACTCCACACAGAAATGCCAACTGACCCAGCCGGGGATCGAACCAGCGACCTTCTTGCTGTGAGGCGAACATGCTACCCACTAGGCCACCGTGGCGCCCTAAATGTAATATAGTTTGTTATTAGCAAGACTTGTACTTCATATTAATAATAATAATAATAATAATAATAATAATAATAATAATTAACAAAGAAATAAATCGAATAGGCTCATGTCCTAATCTAATCTTAGTCCTGCATTTCCTGGTGGAGCGTTTGACTATGTGGGCTCATGTTTTTGTTGTTCACAGTTTGAGCGAAAGTGCGATTTCAGAAGCACAATGGAACAAATAGGAGCTAAACAATGAGGCAGTCTATTGATTTTCCTGTCATTTGCTCGTTTTTTTATGATCTTGATCACAATTAACAAGTACAAAGGGAGTGCCATCTGCATCTGGTCTGATTGTGAGACAGCTGCAGTAAATACAAGAGAAACTGGGGGAGAGAGAGAGAAAAGAGACAAAGAGTGGAGTGACTGTTGTGTGGAACAATGGGAATGGTAATCCTTCACAATCTATACCGAGCAGTTACCTGGCCAAGAATGGGATATTGGTTCTCTTGTAAAAGCACTCTCTGTTGGGAGCAGCATTTCTGTGTCAATATCAGGGCTGTTGTTTTAGCTTAATTAAGACATCTTGTACAAAAGAACACTTTCCATTTGCAAATAATGAGGGATTTTGGCAAGCTATTGATCTGAAGTCTGCTTGTGCACATACTGTAGTGTGAAGTGTTTGTGTGCGTGTATGAGTAAGTGTTTATAGAAATATCGCAGTCTATTGGCAGTTAATAAGTACTTTCATGCATGTTGTGTTTTTTTTTTCTTTTTTTTTTTTTTTTTTAATGAACTGGCATGAAAACAAATGCATACAATCAAGTTGCTACACCAGTTGTTTTGCTTGGAAAGCATAACAGTTATAATCAAAGGGCTGTTCAGCTAGCTGAAGTCATCATTAGGAATGCTTTAGCGATATTGTTTTGTGACATTACCTAGATTGGTTTGAAATATAATATCTAAGAAAGTGGTTTTGTTTGTTACCTGGGTTATGGGCTTCTGGTTTTGTTTTAGTTTTTTTTTTCACCTTGGTGTAAAAAAAAAAGTTTCAATTAAAATTAAAATAACCACAACCACAACAACAACAACAACAACAACAACAACAACAATAATAATAATAATAATAATAATAGTAATAATGTTTAGTGTTGTCACCTCACAGCAAGAAGGTCGCTGGTTCAAGTCCCGACTGGCACTCTTCTGAGTAAAGTTTGCATGTTTTCCCTGTGTTTGCGTGGATTTCCTCCTGCTACTCCTACTAGCTAATGGAATGACAACGGCTTAAAAAAAGAAACAGTCTACCTGGGACAAAAGCAACATAGGCTCACTCTGAAAACGTACCCCTATAAACATTTCTGGAGATTGCAAAATATGCTTCGTAATGGGCGTGGAGCGCTGTAATCAGAGGGAGGAGTGGGCATGGCCGGCAAAGCAGGAGAAAAAGAGGGGGACAACCAATTGTCAGTTGGCTCACAAAATGAGACACAAACCGTAAAGAGACCGGTGATTTTATAGTTTACAAAGTTAAATGAAAAGAAATAAACAGTAATTTAATGCCCTGCTACGTTCATTATTTGTAATTTCATTTACACGTAACCACAATTTGTTATATAATCATTAAGATAATCATGTTTATAAAACACTATAAATGAGGAGGACTTCTCTCCTCCTAAATTTTTTTCGGGTCTGAATGCAGACACAGTGGATAGCAGTGTAGCAGGTCTCTTTCAACCATTAGTGCAGATAAGCGGTAATCTGGAAGATTTTACGATTAGGCGAACACAGCTGTACGGATATAGACGACGTGTTTCATTGGTAACGAACTTAAAAGACAAAGTCCACCATTCTCCAATTTTCGTACAGTTCTCCCGACAAAAATGTTTGTTGCAAACAAACAGCTTTAGTGTATCGATAATGACGGCATCACAGGGAAAGTAAGACCCCTGCCATGCAGACGCAGTCTCACCCAGTCATTTGGGTCACAGCTTGGCAGGTCTGCCTTGCCTTCGGAAAGCACGTGGTCTCTCGATAAATTAATAAGCAGGGTCTTCTCATAGGATAAGAAAAACTCTGCTATGAATAATAATGAGAAACCGATGCATTATCACTCCACTAGCAGATTCACGCTACGTCACCAATTCAGTTTTCCCCACAATTAATTTTCTGTGTGGATGGCTTTTCCTCTGTTACCAGTTTGTTTAGTGGCTCACCGCAGGGATTTGAGATGCAGAGTTTACTGTGACGATGGGGTTTAAGTCCGGCAAAAAAAAAAAAAAACTTTCAGAAAGGAGGTAAGACAAAAACAAAAGCTACAAAATATAATAAACAAGTAAATAACAGGGTGAGATTGTGGTTAAAATCAGGCTCCTGTGAGGGCCTTTCTTTTACTGTCGGTTTAAATTCTGTGGGTTTAAATTCTGTTGGTTGGGTTTAGGGAAGTATGGGTGCTGGTCGATAGGTGCTTTCTAAAAAACAAAAAAGGTTTCGTTTACGGAAGCGGTTGGGTGGGCTTATTAGTCGGTTGGTCAGTCAGTCAGTCAGTCGACAGCAGTCTCTGGTGGATTTGCTCGAGAACAGCAGGCACTAATGGCACTTACAAGAGAAATTTAAGATCTCAAAAAAAGCATATGCAGTGGCTTCTGGCGGATTCAAGAAATTAAAAAAACTGCAAAAAATTATATATAAAAATAATAAAACGTCGCTTTGTATATAGGGGTACGTAATCAGAATGACCCTGGGTTGGGAAAAAGATGAGCTAATTTAGGTCCAAAAATAAGCTTTTTGATTTATGTTATCATATAATGCCAAATCAGCCATTGTCTTGCTTTATAAATAAATCAATTGACTGAATGCTTTCTATCACTATAAAATCTGTTATTTTGCAGGTAACAGTGACATCTATTCATTGTAATTATTTTAGCAGCATTTTATAATCTCTTAACATGAAAAGTTATGGTAAAGTTATATATTACGTCAACCGTCAGCAACCTAGTTACACTGGACAGTAACAGTGAAAACACAAACACTCCCATTAAAATCAGTCAAGATGTCCACACTGGAAATGCATGAAATATCGGCTTTTGTGAATCAGGTACAGCGTAATCTACTTTTTGACATATTACTTCTTCACAGTCGAAGCATGTTGGCTTGTGTATTGTTGTTAGGACAAGCTGTAAAGATATTGCTGCTTTTAGCACTTACCTTTGGTTGAGTGGGCTAAAATTGGAGGGGCTGCAGGCGGCCAGAATTGCTCCAGTTTCAGTATTTCCAAGAGCAGTTTTATAGTTTCACAGACAAAGGTTTGAACATATGCAGAATATCTAAAGAACAAATTGTGTGATCGTTACATTTAGTTGTGATCTCATTAAAGAAAATAGACATATAATGCTAATATTTTCCCAGACATAAAATATCCAAGGGATATGTCACAAGTGTGAAATAATCCATAATTACTATTAATATGTGTTTTTATGCAAAACCGTCTTGTTAGAATTGTGAGCAGAGGGATAGTGTGTGTACTGTATTAACATATTTTTTTTCAGCCAGTAAAAACTGTACAGATCTCAGTCCATTTATTAACACATTTTTAACTGTTTCCTCACATTCTAAGGTTAACATTATACATACATTTACATAAATGAAACTGTTCTGGCCATGTGAAAATTTTCACTAACCATGAGCAAAAAAAAAAAAAAAAAGAAAAAAGTTTTTGCTATATGCAAATTAACTAAAGCATTTGTCAGTTACATTTTTAGAGCTTTATAAATTAGAAAATTTGAATAATACTATGATATTATAATTAATTATAACATAGTTATATAATTAGGTGCCACAGTGGCGTAGTGAGTAGCACGTTCGCCTCACAGCAAGAATGTCGCTGGTTCGAGCCTCGGCTGGGTCAGTTGGCTTTTCTGTGTGGAGTTTGCATGTTCTCCCCGTGGTTGTGTGGGTTTCCTCCGGGTGCTCCGGTTACCCCCACAAGTCCAAAGATATGTGGTATAGGTGAATTGGGTTGGCTAAAATTGTCCGTAGTGTATGAGTGTGAATGAGTATGGATGTTTCCCAGAGATTGGAAGGGCATCAGCTTCGTGAAACAAATGCTGGACAAGTTGGCGGTTGATTCCGCTGTGGCGACCCCGGATTAATAAAGGGACTAAGCCGAAAAGAAAATGAATGAATGAATAATTTATAGAATTATAACAATTTACCTAGGTTGCCGAAATGTGTGTAATGACTCTGTGGTCCACCAAATTGGCTATATCTATAGCTGGCTATAGAATTGGCTATATCTATGTGGCGAGCACATTGGTATCAATGTCCCCTGGCTGCCACCGCATCATCCAAGTGGATGCTGCGCACGGGTGGTGTTGTGGAGAGACCCCCCTCATGATTGTGAAGCGCTTTTGGTGTATGGCCATATACGATAAATGTGCTATATAAACACACATTACATTACAAAAGTCTAGAAGCATCCCAGATAATCAATGCTGAAAGTGAATGATTCACATTCTTTGAGACTTCTTTTAAAAACATTTCATTTCAACATTTCATGAAGCATTTTCAATTATTCCAAACCCAGTAGCATATCTTTCAAAGATTTTCCAAAATGAATGTGTTACATATTTGAAACTGATGAATACAAACAGAAATCTTTAATGATGTTCTTTGTATTTCAGTTTCGGTTCATTTTCATGCGCTGGTGTGACTAAAATGAGAACATTCTGATTATTAAGTACACAGCATGAATGTGTTAATTATACTGTTTCCAGGCATTACAACATGCAAAATCAGGCAAGATGGGGCAACATAACAATATAATGAGACAATTAGCACAAATTAAATCTGATATTATCTATTTTGAAAAAATCCTATTTATAGGTATTTACAACCTGATCTTATAGGAAATTGTAACTATTATATGAGGTAGTGATTTCATCCTGTCTTGAAATATAATTATAATCAAGGCTTCAGTTTGTAAGGAAACACACAAATGATATCAAACTACTAATTAGCTACTAAACATAAAAAAAAAATAAAAAAAAAATAAACACATGTTGTGTTGTTATCTGTTCTTTCAGGTTTCACAGTACCTCACTAGAATATTAAAGGACCAAGGCTGTGACTTTGCACTGATATGCCCTGTTTGTTTTACTCTTATTTATACACTCACATAAATGTGGGTTTCTGTTGAAGTCACCCATTTTGCCTCTTTTGAGACAAGGAAGTATTTGTAAAATCAGAAGCAATCATCTTGAACATGCCTCTGATTGCATCCCTGTCAATTGCACTGAATGTACCATACAGATAAAAGTCTTTCAGCTGATGCCACAGGGGCCTTTACCTAGCAGTCATCAGCCTCTCAGCAAGGCAGGGACAAATGCAGACGTGACAGCCATCACAAACTAAATCTGACTAGACAATGGAGTTCCGCTATGGTCTTTTACAGTTGAGCATGAATTCCGACCTCTCAGTTTAAACCAAAATCTAATCACTGAGATAAATAGTAATCCACTGAGAGTCTTTTGCAATCCATTTTACGCCAATAAATATATGTATTTCCCAGTGAAATAAGACATTAAGATTATTTCAAGATGTAGCCTCTGAGTACAATATGTAAATTAATGGTGGTCATTTATTGACTGTTCAGTCAGTAACTTTGGAACTACTGTACAGTACGTCAACAAACTAAGATTTTAGGTGTTTGGTTGAAATTATTTGATGAGATTGCAAAGTTGGTCAGTACAATGTGTGCTGGGAACAAACAAGTCACAAAATGTCAGCAGATATAGTAAAATTAAAGTGTCAGCAGATATCATTGTACTATCTGCTCGCTGACTAGTTGATTAGTTTTGAGCTTGTATTAAAAACATACTCGTATATGAACAGAATGTCTAAAGGGAACCAAAAATAATTAAGTGTTATTGAGCTTGTTTTTTTAAACATTTCTGGGTTTGTCAGAAGCAGAAGTCATCACAGTTTGGTAAACATCTACACTGCTAAACAGAACGTACTATACAGTAAATATCTTTTTTTTGTGATCCCTGTCACGGTTTCACCCTAAATTAAGCAAGCAAACAAACAAACATACATATACATACAAACATTCATACATGCATACTCATATATACCTATATAACCTACCTTCGCTCTAAAACCTTTTATGGGCCAAAATCCTGTCGTTTCAATAGGAATCTCTCAAATAAGGCAATTTATTTTGGAAAAAGTGCAGATTTTGCTTGTGTACAGGTTTGTCAGGTAATTCACTGCCCTGACTAACAGAAAAATCTGTACAAGCTGTGCTGCAAACACCATCACATTATTTACAATTGACATTGTTCTTTTTCTCACTGAAATATTATGAAGCAAAACACGTACAAAGCAGTTTTTATATAGTTTTCTGTAATTTAGAGACAGATGGGGCGGCGCAGTGACGCAGTGGATATCGCTGTCGCCTCACAGCAAGAAGGTCACTGGTTCGAGCGTCGGCTGGGTCAGTTGACGTTTCTGTGTGGAGTTTGCATGTTCTTCCCGTGTTCGTGTGGGTTTCTCTGGGTGCTCCGGTTTCCCCCACAAGTCTAAAGACGTGCTGTAGGTGAATTGGGTAAGCTAAATTGTCCGTAGTGTATGTGTGTGAATGAAAGTGTATAGATGTTTCCCAGTGATGGGTTGCAGCTGGAAAGGCATCAGCTGCGTTAAACATGCTTGATAAGTTGGCGCCGCTGTGGCGACCCCAGATTAAGTCAAAAAGAAAATGAATGAATATATGGAGACAGATGATGCAAATAATACTATCCTTCAGCAAATCATGGAATCATAGAAGTGGTCTGAAACTATTTATGTTGATAATAACATTAGGTCACCGTTATTTTGGTGGTGCGTTAGTTGAGTTAAGTTACATTGCATCTACATGCCAACTGTGTCATTAGATTATAAGTAGACTGTTAGGTTGGGGTTAGGTTTAGTGTAAGTTGACATGTAGTTTCTTGTAGTCAGTTAAATGTCTGTTGAAGGAGCAGTATCAGCAGATATTAAGCAGACAGTCTACTAATACTCAAATGGACCATCAAAATAAAGTGTTACATATTATTATGATATTATGGTAATATTGATGTCATTTGATATTATTCGAATGCTATTGCTTAAAATAATACAATAATCTGACCTCAGTGTAGGAAAAAAGCGCATTCAAAGATAACAAAGCCATTTTTTTAGTTGATATGCATCAATAAATGAGATCAAATTAGATTCAGTGTCGACTTTGAGATGATTTTATTGTAACCTGAAAAATCCCTCAGTATTGTCAAAATAACATAGAAAACATCAGAACTATTCTGGTAAGTGGCCTCAGCGTGGACTCAACTTTCCACCCTAAAAGCTGTATCTGCTATCCTACAGAGTTTTCCTTTTTGCTAAGGCAGCTCTGGCTTAGTGCAGCGCAAATACGAGTGGGCCGCTGATGGAGAAAAGAGCAGTGAAATCAATAAATTAAAGTGCTCTAAGAGCTTTGAAGGTGGAGACATTTCCACTCTCTGAAGTAACATGCAAATACACTTTGAAGACCACAATACTGGCATAACAATCGTGATGCGTGGTGTGAAAGCGGATTATCTGTGGAAATCTTTGTGTCATACAGCTGAGAGACGCGCAGTTCAGTCCTGACATCCCGGAAGCCCCGCCATCCGTGGTGCCATCAGAGTTCGTATCAGTAAAGGCTCATTAAAGCTGCAATCCAACTGGAGAAAGGGATTTTTGCAACATTAATTTTAACACTGCCAATCCAGTAAATAATATTCTATTTACAGCCTTGGCTGCCTGCAAAAAAGGGTCATTTAGTGTAAATGGCGTCTTGCTCCGAGGCTGGCTTTGGAAATT
The DNA here is from genome assembly GCA_903798035.1 of Danio albolineatus. NCBI lineage: Eukaryota > Metazoa > Chordata > Actinopteri > Cypriniformes > Danionidae > Danio > Danio albolineatus. The sequence continues at coordinate 5,754,567 of CAIGQQ010038942.1, forward strand.
GTGCTCTAAATGAGCAGAGATATAAAATGCTCTGTTGGTGAATTGGAACGCAGAGGTATTATCACCCACCTTTATATATGCTGATGATTTATTAGCATGTGATTTATTATTCTTATTATTACATTACATGGTGAGTGCGTGCGCTATAGGGGTTTATCTGAAGATTTCTTGTAAAGGAGTGTGATAAAAATGATAAAAAGAGCAAAGAAAATAGCGCCGCTCTCCCCAGCCAGCATTCACCCTGAATTAATGCTGATTTGGCAGCTGTTTTCAGTCATCAAATAGTTTGAAATATCTATCACTTCTAATTTTTCTTGCCTGGCTTGTCCTGCCAATTGATGTGGCTGACTGACTCAATGGATACATTCTCAGTGCTGACAATTATTGTCATCGATTTGCCAAGGTGATGCATTTGGAAAAAGAGCATTGGTGAGGACATGTAAACAACTGGCAAGCTCTGTTTTAATCAGATTTTTTTCCCCTCCCCGAGCAAATCAATACAACAATTAATGTATTTCAAATAACAACGGCGAGTGTCCTAAGCTTCAAATTAAAGCAAGGTCAACTCCATACTTAACGACTTTCTGTTTCAGCCATCCACAAATTCTCATTTCATCCTCAGCATTATTTTGCTCCTGTCTGAATCAATAGCAAAAAACACAATTGTATATATTATTTATATAGCTCAAGATGAAATCGGCTGCTCCTGGTGTCTAATGAAAAACTAATGAAATTTGGAACGGGATTAACACATGCGCAGTGCAGAGCCTTGAAATAAATGTGAAAAAGTTTCACGCTATATCTCTCACGAACTTCCACTTTCTGCTGTGTTTGCATGGGAAGAGTTAAGCAGGATGAGTGGGCCACACAGGACCAAAACAGTTCAATGAGAAAAGACACTGCAGATGTTAATGATTATAGATTTACGAGGATGGACTTGCATGCGTAACGAGCTGCTCCAAATCATGCGATGCCACCCTTTAACATTTCTGTCTCTTTAAGCAGACTGTACGCATGAATAGTCATAAGTAGACTTGAGCTGATACATTTACAGGATTTTGCATTGCCGTAATGGATGCAAGGACAAATAAAATCTGTTTATCAACACGAAGCGAGTTATCGTGCCTCATTACATTAACATAACTCATCCAGCTCATTTACCTCAAAAATTGCACCAAAATGTGTAGTTTACCTGAACAAGAGAGAGTGGGCTGGATATCTAAATACTTAAGACTTTAGAAGAAATGCTCACCATCTGGCAAGCTAAAGCTACTCGCTGGTGTAAGCTTCGGCAATTCATTCATCTCGGATAGACTGCCGTCACAGTCAACAGACAGACGGATCAGCCAAACTATCTCATTAATATGATGAAGACATCGACAGCAGTGAGGAATGCAGAATTAGAGTGGTCTGTTTTAGTGGTCTGCAGTAGCAGTGCTCATCAGTGTCAAAATGACTGAGATGGCCAATCAAATCAAAGAAGGCGGGGCTTCACACAGATGCCAGACTTGGTTTTCAGCACACAAAGCTTCTTTTTCTAATGATGAACAAGTGTTACGACAAAATTATATAAACAGATCATTTTTCAACTTAATTTATTTATAATTTTCAATTTTCAGTTATAAATTAAATTGCAATTATTTTAGGCTTAAAAGTACAACTTAAATTTTTTACACATAAAAGAATGACCATTTTAACCTAAAGTGCACCTATGATGAAAATCAACTTTTGTAAGCTGTTTGGACAGAATTGTCTCTATGTATAATGTGCCCACTGTCAAATTGACAAATTGAGTTAATTTCCTGATGTTAAAATAGAACCCAAATCCTAGTGATTTTGAGGCTCACCGCAACATGATGTAGGAGTGCGGTTTTCCCCACCCACCGCATTGATTGACGGGTGCCATGTCTCCATAATAACATGTATGTCCAAGGGACATTTTTTGCAAAGAAACTGGTAATCAAACACACGTTACAACTCTCTATGATCAGCTGCACCCCATTAATTAATTTGATAAGTTTATTATTATTATTTTTTTAAACAACAGTGCATGTTAGTAATAAAGTAAAATCGCCATGTAATTCTTAATCGCTTCAATCATCATGACTGCATGGTGTCAGTAAATGCGCATGTGTGTGTTTGTGTGTGTGTGTACTGCAAACAGCATTTGTGTGTGACTCATCATTTCAGAAAGGCTTGAATAAACTCCACCACAAATATATCAAACTTACTTGGTGTTTTTGACTAGTGACCTTATTTCAGCTTCATTCGTGTCTGTCTCTATCGCTGACGGCTGTTTATTTGAAGTGACGCATAGGAAGCAGACATGCACATTGGAGCAATGGGCGGGGAGAAGCAGCTCATTTGGATTTAAAACCATAGGCTACAAAAATAACTACATAGTTATCAGAGACTAAAATGGGCAGATTCTACATTATAAAATTAATAGGGCTGTCAATTGATTAGAAAATTAACTAATTAATCACACTTTTGTCTGTGATTAATCATGATTAATCACAAAACGACGTATTTATTACAGAAATAAAAACACAGGCATGTAAGTGCCATTTGAATTTTAAAACAATCAATGCCAATAACAAACAAAAATTATATCCATGTTGGATTCTAAGTGAACTACAAAAAAAAAAAAAAATACAGGCATTAAAAAATATGGAAATTGGAAGAAAATAATAATAAAGTAGTGAATACAAACAATTGTATTCATTGTAAAGTTGTTTTGCGAGTTGAGAACATTAATTATAAAGTAGAAACATTTTTGCTTAGTCCTCCTTAACGTTTAGCCAGTTGCAGACATCTGTTGACATTGTTGGATGACAACACAAGTGCATGCACGCACACACACAGACAAAGAGAGAGAGCGCGGGCGCAGTACAGCGAACTCCCTTCAAATCATCATCACGCACGACTACGGTTCTGTATTTCTCAAACAAGGATTCTGATACAGCAATGCGAAGCAGACGCTTTAGAAAAGTTGAGTGTAGGGGGAACCACGTCAAACTTAATGAAACATTTGAGGGTGCTTGGAATCTTTGACAGCTTGCGACATCATCTGGCACTTTCACTGAGTACATTAACATGGATCCATATTATCCATATTATCCTTTATCAATATTCCTTTGCTCATTAAACACGCAGAGCCGGAGCAAGCTGAACTGGTGCTCTAGGCGAACGATGATCACGCCGCCCTCAACCCTTTTCGGCCGCCTAGGTTGTCTCTATGGACGCGCCGGCCCTGAACACACGTCGGCCACAACAAGAAATAAAAAAACTGCCACTGCGTTAAATGCGTTCATTTTTTTAACAGTGTAAATATTTCAAATTAATCGGCGTCCGTTAACGCACTAATTTTGACAGCCCTAATAATTAATTATCTGATGGGTATTTTCAGTTGAAACTTAACAGACACATTCTGGGGACACCAAAGTCTTATCTTACATCTTGTAAAAGAGGTAAAATAGGTGCACTTTGATTTATTACTGAATACACCTATTAATTTTTATAAACTGAAGCTTTGTGTGCTAACAAAAAACATTTTAAAAAAAATAAGCCTGGCCCCACCTTCTTTGATTTGATCTCAGTCATTTTGACACAACAATTAAGTTGAAAAAAAAAAATAATGTAGGTGTGTAGGTTGTTTAAGCTGATCTGTTTTTTAATTTCTGACAAATGTTTTAAGATAGAAGTCTAAAACAGGTAAGAAATTGCAATTTATTTGAGATTTTGCCACATTGCTTTAGTAATAATGATAAAAAAGCAATTTATGCAGTTTCAAAGTGATTCAAAGGCAGACATTCATGCTATTTTGTGCTTTTAATATATTTTGAATATTCTTCTTTCACTGCTCTTTTTTTCTGTAGTTCCTTAAAACCCTTTAAATCGTCTACTCATGTAATTAATTTAGATAAAAGTCCATTACAACACGTATAAATGTAACATCTGGCCGGAGATGGAGAACTTAGGAATGCAGATCTGATTTGCTGTACTACTTTACTTATAACACCTAATATGATCTGACCTGTATAATATAATATAAAAGAATATGTGATCACATTAAAGGTTATATTATAATATTTTGTTCACACTTTACATTAAGGTCTAATTTTCATTATTAATGATACATTAACTTTGACTTTTGCTATAATAAACTTCTAATTTGCTACTTTTTAACAGTTATTAAGGGACAGTTGGGTTTAAGGATTGGGTAATATAGAATATGATCTTGCAGATTATACACTTCGAAAGTACTTATAAACATTCAATATCTTTATACACTAAAAAATCCAACTTGAAAAATGTTGAAATTACTTGTTTTTTTTTTTTTTTTTTTGTTGGTTTGGCAAAAGAAATGGAAAAATGTCTGTACAGCTACATTTTACATTTACTTAACTTAAATCAAAGTTTTCTTTATTAAGTTAAAAAAGATTAGTTTTGTGAGCAAAACGTTGCAAGTTCACCCAAAAAGGGTGCAGGGGTGCTTTCAGCTGCAGAAAGACTTTTATTGTGAATTTTCATCTCACATTTATCTAGTTCACTCAACAAAAAGAAACTAGTTGAAGTCAGAATTAGACCCCGTGTTTATTTTTTCCCCCCAATTTCTGTTTAAGGGAGAGAAGTTTTTTTTCAACACATTTCTCATCATAATATATAGTTTTAATAACTCATTTCTAATCACTGATTTATTTTATCTTTGCCATGATGACAGTAAATAATATTTGACTAGATATTTTTCAAGACACTTCTAAATACATATACAGAAGCTTTTTCCTAACAAAATGAAAATTTAACTGCCTAAAAAGATCAAATAATCAAACTTTCAAAACAACTACCCAAATGACTAATTAAATGCTCAGTAAAATCCTGTAATAATTAAATGACAAATCAAATGCTCAAACTATAATTCAAATGGAGGAATCAGTTTCTGCTTCCCCCTGATTACACACACATAGCTGGAAGCTCGTGATGGACTGACTGGCTCATGATGTTAGAACTATAGAGACACCTCATTCACACAGACTCTTTGTTGAATCCTGTTTTTGCCTGTGAAGCATTACAAAGCATTTTCCCTGTTTGTCCTGCCATGTTTTGATCCTTGTCTTGTTTACCGTTATTGTTGTTTTGCCTCCTGTCTTGTTTCTGTGATAAATCTTATGTTAACCCAACTAAATGTTTTTGTATTACTGACAAATAATGCAGCTGATGTTTTCAAAAGTTGAGTGAAAAACAAAAAGTGAAAGGAAATAAGGATTATGGTTTTTTTTTTTTTGTACAGGATATATATACATTTTTAAATAGGCAGGTAAGCTTCAAGTTAATAGTGATAACAAAAGTGTTAACCCTATTTTAAACTCTTAACTTGTCACTGACTAAATAGTATAGCTGAGTGGTGTGACAATATAAATATTTACTTTACCAACCGATTGGTGTTCTAAAAATGGAATTTGTAAATTACGGTAAAAATGTATGATTATTTTAATGGTTTCATTTTTTTTTCTCAGAAAACATGACTCATTTAAATGTATGGGGTTAAAAATGAAAGCTCTTGAACTTTTATTGTTTTGATACTTGGAAAGCCGTTTCCGTTTTGACCCATATGTATATTATGTATATTATTTAAAGCTCTTTCGTGTTTCAAAGTCTGTCATGTCATCTGTGTGGGTGTTCATGTGTGATGTGATCTAAATAATTACTGGTTTTAGAAACAAAGTCTTTTTTAGGTGAAACTGCAATTATAGGCATTAGCTCTATTACTCAGTTACACCACTTTTGTATAATAATTTCTCCCTTGGGTAGCTTTAATGTACAGTATATATAGTATATCTTCCCTCCATGCCATTATCATTATGATGCATACTAATCATTCTATTTATATTGTCCCTCTTATGTGATTGTAGAGACACTTGGTCAAGTATGCTGTTTGCATTGTTATCCCACCCAAAGTCTTTGACCTCCCTAATCATTTGAACACTGCATTTGGCACAAAATTATTTCTAGCTTTAGGAAAAGGAAGGAAAGAAAATAAAGTCCAATCTCCTCCAATCTATGCAAGTGTGATTGCTGCGTTAGGTGGTGTGTGCAGACATGTAAATTATCTCCACTTGAACAGAAATCAGTCCTTCATTCAGTACAAAAGAAGCTCGCTGAGTCATTTGGAGAGTCAGTTTGACGTCAAAACATGTCAGTGTGTGCAGCATATTTCTCTTGGATTTTTACTTTTGCTATCCAAAACACAGGTCATGGGGCATGGTGTGCTGTGGATACAGTTGTTTCCCTGAGGTGAAGCATTATGCTGTGGTTTCGTTATTTATTGATGGTTTATATTGCCTGTATTTGGAATAGGAACAGATTCAGAAAGTTCTGTGTGCTGCATCTTCAATAACAGCAATGCAGCAAAACCAAACTGTTAATAGGCTAGACATAGCAATTGCAATCTCATTTTTTTTTTCTGTTCTCACACCAGCAACTCATTAAGTAACAAAACAGGTCATTGATTTTACAGCTTTTCTCAAGGTTTTTATGAGATATAAGTGACCCCTCGCAGGATTTGAGCATGCTCCATTAAATCAGAGCGCTTCAAATGATCCCACAAACATTTCAGCCTGATTATCTGGAGGCCTTATAAACCACAAGCAAGGAAGTGTGTAATTTACCTGAGATAATGTGACATGAACTCTAATGTGTAAATAAGGCTTTTAATTCAGCTGGAAAGACTTCTGGCCCTCTTATGGCCAAAAGTCATGTTAAATGCATCATGAAATCTGATATTTGTGGAACATATCAAATGGAGGTGATCCTTTATCATTTCTATTATAAATTAAATATATTGTTTACAATTAATCTGTTGTTTTTGCACTTTACTGTATTCCTGTTTTGGTGTTAATTTATATGTCTCATACGACTACTATTATCAGAGTATTTTGGACAGCTATTTTATCATATAAGTGTTAATATTAATGACATCAGGCTAAAAAAAAATCAATTAAATTTAATTCACATTTATTTGTATAGCGCTTTTACAATGTAGATTGTGCCAAAGCAGCTTCACATTGAAGGTTATAGTAAATTGAAACAGTGTCAGTCCAGTTTTTAGTGTTGGAGGTCAGTTCAGATCAGTTCAGTTCAGTTCAGTTCAGTGTGGTTTAATATTTACTACTGAGAGTCCAATCACTCAAGAGCAAATCCATCGATGCGCAGCTCTACAAGTCCTGAACCATGAGAGCCAGTGGCGACAGTTGCGAGAAAAACAAACAAAAAAACTTCACCAATTGGCGAAAGTGAAGAATTAAAAAAACAAAACCAGAAACCAGGCTCAGTTGGGCATGACCATTTCTCCTATGGCCAGACGTCTTGTGCAGAGCTGCAGTCTAGGTGCCGGAGGCTGGAGAACTCACCACTTTGGTATAATAATTTCTCCCTTGGGTAGCTTTAATGTACAGTATATATATATATATATATATATATATATATACATACTGTAAAACAAAAAGTGATTTTATTTCAGTAAAATACAGGACCTGCCAAATGTTACTATGTCTATGAATCAATGAAAATGCAATACCTGTATTAAGGGATCTACCACTTTTTTAGAAGTCAAAATTTTTGGCTAAAAATTGTATATTGTGCATTCAGTCAAAAGAGTGGCCTGTTTTTTACTTTGTTAGTCTATAGTATATACTGCAGTTTTATACATAAATAAACCTTATAAATTAAGTCAAAAATAGGAACACAAGTGCAAAAACAATAGATCTTATGCAGAAAAACAATAAGACTGTGCAAGAAATGAAACATTATTATCTTTAATCAACAGCCATGGAAACTGTAAAGTCTGATTCTATTCTGAAAGCTGTTTACTTCAGACAGTTTGTATACGGCTTAAATAACTGGACGAACAGCTTTATGTAATCATGCAGTGACGCAATCTCTGTAATTATGTTATTAAAATACCTGGCAATTATATGAAACACATATTTTTACGTGTGTAAATCTAAAATTAAATACTCTTAATCAACTCTATGATTCTATTAGTTCTGCGGTCGGAGAAAGTTTCCTAAGTTCTTTCACTGCTGAAGTAACTGAAACACTGAATGATCTGCTGGCAAAAACTGGTATCAAACGGTTTCTGACTGTTTAATCGATTTTGCCAACTGGTACATCAGTTATCTAAAATTTGAATTAAAGAGAATAATAGTGTTCAGTCTCTTGTACAGCAGTCACAGGTTCAGCATTTCTAAGGGTGTATGCAATTGTACAAACAATAGAAACAATAGTACATTTAATTAACAGGTTTCTGTATTTTGTGACTCGTGTTTTCTTTTCTTTTCATGAATTCTCTTTTCTTTTCTTTTCTTGAATTGCATTTTGGGACCTTGATTCTTCTGATCAAACTTTTGATCTTGAAAAGTTTAAAAAAGTGATTATTTTTATTGATTGTACATTACAGTACAATGAACTGCCAGTGCATTATCCATCTATATCTATATCTGTCTGCCTGCCTGCCTGCCTGCCTGCCCGCCTGTCTATCTGTCTGTCTGTCTGTCTGTCTGTCTGTCTGTCTGTCTGTCTGTCTATCTATCTATCTATCTATCTTATTATATATATAAATTACTTCTAAACATTTTGCTCAGCCTCGTTAACTATAAATATGTTAACCTAACATAAATATGTTTAGTTATTTCACTTTAAAATAAATTAAACTAACCTTGTTTTTGTCATAAAAGTGAAACTGTTAAACTTACAAACCAGAGCCTGACAAAAAAGCTTGTTTCCTAAGAATAATTCAGTCTCTCTTTATTGTTTAAAACTACTAAAGTGTCAATAAAAGTCACTGCACAGTTGATTTCTTTTTTTTTTTTTTTACATTTAAAGTCATCAGAGCAGAGACCAAGGTCCCATAACTCTGTTCATAGCATAAATAAAAATGGAGAAAACTGTTAAAGAGCTTCTATTATACATTAAAAGGGGTCATATTTTGGTTTGGGGGTCTCCCAACAACAGGCTGATATGCATGCAAGATCAAAAAACATTTTCATTGTCTTATAATATGCATTTATTTGTACCTTTTTATTTTAGCGACTCTTATATGAATTGTGCACTGATTCGACCGATGTCTGTTGCGATTGGTCGACTGCTTTCAGCGCGAGAGAGAAATGCCCACTATGGCTTATCAACAATATTGATGTAGTCAGAGTGCATGTGTGAGCATACCTGCATACCTGTTTTTCAGACCCATTACATTTTGTTATTTCTCCCAGAAACTCCCGTAATTTCAACCACCGAAAACAAAGCGGCACGTGTCGCGTTTTCAACGTGGCTGTAGACGTGATATGAGAATACAAAGAGTTAACCAGATATACTACAAGGAGTTACAAGTAACAAGGCACAATTAAATACATAATTTGCAAGCTAGAGAAAATAAGGAGACAACCATTTTAATCGCACATATTTACACTTGTGAAATGGAGGAAGAAACTGGTTCATGAACTGTGTTCTGTAAAGTTCCTGTCAAGCTCTACAAAGTCCCATACATCAGTAGTCTTTTCTGATCCTTCCTTTAACAAACGGCTGACAAATCCCCTGTTGTAAGCATGTAGATTGCTTAAGGATAAGGCTTGGGCTATAATGCTGAGGTATTTTTGCAAAAATAAACCTCAACCACTGACTCTTCGCAGTTTCATCTTTGGTTAATCCTCACACTTCCAATAATATCCAGCTAAGCACAGCATCTTCGCGACATGATTTAACCGGCACCTGCTACAGTGTTCTTCTCCTTTTTTCAATTTTTTTTTGCTACTGTGTTTGTGGGTGGGACCGGGGGTTTTTAATTTTTGTTGCTTGTGCAACAAATGGGTGGGGCTTAAGTTTTGTATCCATGTCACGCTCAAATGGCTAAAGACTCATTATTAAGACGATTCATTTGAAGCACTATGAGTCGACTCTATAGATGAATCAAAAGTTTTAAACACTGTGCACTTTCAGATTTAAGCTTTAGCTGGATATTTCACTTCACTTAGAGCTGTGTTCAGGGGCGCCGCTAAGGGGGGGAAAGTTAGGACGATTCTAAGGGCCCATGCACTCTAGGGACCCCACAGAGATCTCCTTTATAATTAATAACAGTTCTATAATGTAATATAAATTATGAATATATTTCTAAATTACAAGTAAAACCATTTATTAGAAATAAAAAAATAAAAATACGACTTATATCTGCCCCTCGTGTCTGACACAACTGTCACTGTCAAATTCCACCCCCCCCCCCTTTTGCTGTATGGTTCAGTCCGTCAGTAGCGGGAAGAGAGTTGAGTGCGATCGTCAGGTAAACTGTCAAAGCAGAGATGTCCTAGAGTTTAACATCAGCTGCGTCCTAAATCGCATACGTATGCACTATTCTTCGCCATTTTTTTTGTATAAATAATGTAAGTAGTGCATTCACACTGAAAACTCTAACAATAATGCACTTTATTTACCCGGATGATGCACTCATTCAGCCGGTAAACAGAAGTGTGTAACGATGGACACTTCACACACTCAACGACGGCAGCTTTGAGCACATAACAGAAGGGGCGGAGCTATCAGGCGCACATGTTGGATAACTTTATTTATTTTGGATTGTGAGAGTAGTATTCTCCTGTGAGAGTGATTATAGCGCCTCCCGATGGTGAATGCGTTTACACTCATGGCAGGTAGGCTATTATTTGGTATTTTGGTCATTTATTTCATTAACTGCATCCCAAATGACACACTATAAACTAAATTAATAAGACACAAAATTATACTAAAATGAGACCCATAAATAATAAATGTTCATTTGTTTAAACAGACCATTACTTAAATGGCAAAACCCTGTCCTTCTTGCCGGCAAATAAAAAAAAAATTAAACATGTTTATTAACAGAGTGCAAAATCCAGCACACTGCAAACCAAATAAACACAACATAAATAAACTTGAAACGGTCTGTTGATTAACCTGACAGTAACTTAAATTCCAAGTGCCAAACGCCTGGCCTTCTTTCTTGCAAAATCCTCAATCAAAGTGTATAGCACAGTGTATGAGCCACTATTGCAGTACAGTTATTTAAATAGTTACACACTGTTGTTTTGTGTTTAGAAATGTAAAATTTTCAGTGAATATTGATTACTGTTCCTTTTTTTGTACTACATTTACATTTACTGATAAGTAGTGGACAAAATCAATAATAAAACACATACGTCAGTATAACTACATTGCAGACAAAGAGTTTGGATAGCTAGGTTGGTAGTAGGGGGCCCATCCTCATATTTTTTCATGGGGCCCAAAATTGCTAGCGGCTCCCCTGGCTGTGTTACACACTGCACGGAAGGTCATTTTCAAAAACCCATAATAGGGGCTCTTTAATCATTCAAATACAGAACTTATGAAGTAATATAGACAATTAATATTTGTTTGCTACATAAGGTATACTTAAAATATGTATTCAGCATTACCCTTATTATACTTTATTAAAAAATAAGATTAATAATATTTATATTTTTTCTAAGTATTCCCATTAGCAACATCTGACAGGACAAACATAATTTGATGCTTAACATTGTTTTGGCTATTCATTACTATCTTTTTATTAGCTACTGTATTGTATGGATTGTTGTGTCGGATTCCTCTGAGTTTATAACTGTCAGTAAATTAACCTCCTGTCATGGATTCTGCATTGATAGTCTGACATGTATAACATTTTCATTCCTGTTTCATCCGTGATTTAAATGAAAACAGCTTGCTTAGGCTGATGCATAAGGAATAATTATAGCTTTCTCACCTCTCCATGAGTGTTTAGTTTACCCAGAAGAATATGCAGCAGTCACTGTTCAGCCAGTATTTCTGCTTCATCAGTATGCTGCAATTGCCTTTCCATCACTACCAGTACAGTTTCCGCTGTGCCTATTAGAAAGAAAAAAGAGGGCACAAAAAAAAGAAAACATTTGTTTCATTATGGAACGTAATCTACAGGGGAAAACACTGTGTGTGCGTGTGCGTGTGTGTGCGCGTGTGTGTTCGTGTGTGTGTGAATTGCATTTAACGCATCCCTTAAAGGGGTCTGCTCACCTCATTTTCTTATCTTTTCTTGCTGAATGGGCAGAAATGTAAATAAGATTCTAGGGAAATATTATGCATCAGTTTACTGACCAAAGGACCTCCTGAACAGGCATTTTCTGTCCCAAAACAAATACCAGCATTTATTTTGAAAGTTTTTATTTATTTATTTAGATTAATAGATCATTTAATTTATCAAATTAATTGCTTGATTTAAATCAATAAGATTAATTACATACTTTCAGTGGCATCATAAATTATGGATAGCTATACATTTATCATACAAACATGAATGCTAATAAGATTAGGCTGGAGGAAAGAATCATAATCCTAACAAGTGTTTGCGAGCCTGTTTGTGTGTACACATTCACGTGTGATAAATGTAAAGTTATTAACAGTTGACAGTTGATATGATGCTGTTGAAGATATTTGATTAATTTAAGTAGCTCATTTACAGTGAAAAACTGGCAAGTTTCCTGGTATTTTGATTTGTTTTATATTTTATAGATATTTACATGGAACCCCTGATATGATCATTCCAAAGCAAGACATCTCACCCTACTGTGAGCAATTCATATTTGTGGCTGGATTCATGTAATTAGTTCAGTTTAGTTTAGTTGAGTTTAGTTTAGTTTAGTTTAGGTTACAGTAGCTTAGCTTAGATTATTTTAGCTTAGTTTTAAAGTCATTTGTATTGATTCATTTGATTTACAGTGTAGAATGTGACTTTATTTGTATTGTGTCTAGTACTTTTGTACTAATTATTTTAGAGTTTTTAGACTATTGTACAATTATTTTTGTGTAAATTCTAGATTCAAATAAATGTATGCGTTTCTATATTTTAAAATCATTATATTATATTATATTATATTATATTATATTATATCATATCATATCATATCATATCATATCATATCATATCATATCATATCATATCATATCATATCATATTATATTATATTATTCATTCATTTTCTTGTCGGCTTAGTCCCTTTATTAAACTGGGTTCGCCACAGCGGAATCAACCGCCAACTTATCCAGCATATTTTTTACGCAGCAGATGCCCTTCCAGCCGCAACCCATCCCTGGGAAACATCCACACACACACATTCACACTCACACTCATACACTATACGGACAATTTAGCCTACCCAATTCACCTATGCCACATGTCTTTGGACTGTGGGGGAAACCGGAGCACCCGGAGGAAACCCACGCAACCACGGGGAGAACATGCAAACTCCACACAGAAATGCCAACTGACCCAGCCGGGGCTCGAACCAGTGACCTTCTTGCTGTGAGGCGAACAAGCTAACCACTACGCCACAGTGGCGCCCATATTATATTATATTATATTATATTATATTATATTATTGCCCTTCCAGCCGCAACCCATCTCTGGGAAACATCCATACACACACATTCACACAGCACCCGGAGGAGAACCACGGGGAGAACATGCAAACTCCACACAGAAATGCCAACTGACCCAGCCGGGGCTCGAACCAGCAACCTTCTTGCTGTGAGGCGAACGTGCTACTCACTATGCCACCGTGGCGCCTTATATTATATTATATTATATAATATTATATTATATTATATTATATTA
>CAIGQQ010038942.1:5794275-5816297 GCA_903798035.1 Danio albolineatus
TGTTTGTTTGTTTGTTTCTTTGTTTCTTTCTTTCTTTGAAGAAAACGAGCTTGCATATGAATGTGCATGTATAGTCAGAAAGCAGAAAGTACCGGGGGTTTATTTCCAGTCCATTCCCATAACAATTTAAGACAAATATAGGTCTATGTTTACCTGATACCACAGGTGTACTCCACAAAGAATTAAACAAGCAGGTCACTTAGCCATAAACATCAACTGTAAAACCCAGTACAAAGAAATCTCCATGTGTACATAAAAACACACCACATCAGCTAATTAATTACAGTAATTGATGATGGAATTCCGGAGTCAGCAGGAATCACACAAGCTCCTCAAATCTAATTAAAGCTTCCTTGATCGTTCATGTCAAAGTGGTTTACGATCAAGCACTATAGAAACCATTATTTCACATTATATAAATGACAGTTCGCTTTGGCAGCTTATTAGGTGGTGGGTTTATAACTTTAGCTGTTTATTTGATTTTCTACAAGTAACTTTCACTTTGGACTTGATAACATCTGTGCGTAATTAGGCACACAAGGTTGCTGTAATTAAGCGAGCCACTGGAGATAGAACTGATAACATTATTTATAGGTCCATCAGTGCTGCCGAGCTGGACACCTCACTGGCTGCTTTCAGCAATCACTCATAATTAAATGTGCGAAAAACAAACAGGCTCCAGAATGGGACTATGACTGTTTTATGATGCAAATATGTAAATAAGCATTACTTTGAAAATCAGTGAAGCATATTATAGCATAAGGTATCGTGTTCCATTAGTTCATGTATTTATTAACATGAACAAATAGTGAGAAATCCTTTTTTTCAAGTATTTTTTTCAGGAAAATAAAGTTAATTATTACTAATTATATGAATTATTACTAATTATTGTTCATTGTTCGTGCTAGTAAATGCAGTAACTGACATACACTCTATTGCATTAAGGATGCATTTTATTCACACACTATGGCTATATCATTTGAAACACATTGTAACACATTCAAGTTTAAATCTGACCTCTAAAATCCTCTAAAACCCTGCTTACGTGTGATTCCTCAGTGACTTAATGAAAAAAGAAGTCTAGTTGAAATTCCCAAAACTGAATTTTTAATGCTATGAAGATTTCATGTAAAAAAAATCGTTGTTCATGCTCCAAATATGAAGGTGTCTTCAAAGGCGGATGATGACAAGAGCACATGTATCTCTCATAAAGAATTAATTCCGAGAAGCAGGGGATAAACTTACCATTTGTTTTGCCTTCAGTTTTAGTCATTGTGGTGTTTGAGCCCAAAGGGAAATGCACCTGGAGCCAAGTCTGCCTACCTGGCGGCAAGCCCAGGGCATAAGACGGTGTAAGCAATACCAACGAAAAAAAAAAAAAAAAAACACAGACAGACCTTACATCCTGAAAGACAATCAGTGCATATTTTCCCAACCTAAAGTCTTACACAAAAAACTGCTGGTGCGCCAGTTCTATTTACTCGTTATTTTTAGAGGGATAGTCGAAATATTAGCGCTTGTTTTAACAAGACTCAACCTTTTTGATCCGCTCTTGCTTTACAATTATGCTAAGAAGGTAATACGCTTTGACTCGCGGTTACGCAGGAAGAGTGCAATATCTTTTAATTCTGTGATCCCTGTACAAAAAGACTACATAAATCAGATATATTCACTCTGCAAATCATCCTCTAGCTTTATGAAATTTTTCAGATGAATTTTTCGGAGAACACACAGTGGTAATTAGTGTGGACGTACAGCAACTTATGCCAGGTTTTAAGCAGAATCCCAGAGGGAACGGGTTTGCTTTAGTGTAACATTGCAGCAATTCTTTCATTCACTGTTTCAAAGAGGATTACATGATGAGAAAGTCATTAAAAAATATGTGAAGTTTAAGCGTTAAGGTGACTTTAAGAAGTTTGTCGGCTCGAGTTTTGGCAACTTTTGTCTGCCGGTTTTGGGGTCATTAATATACATGTGACAGTGACGACCTCTTTGGGTTTTTGCTGAAGGTCTTTGGCTGTTTTTCTTGTGTGCTGAGGGATAGAAGCGAGTGAGGTCCTTTCGGTGATGGGCAAGGCCTTTATCTCGAGACTGTTCAGAGAGGGCTTCCCTTTTCTCATTACGTTGACTGGCATTGTGAAATCGCACCGGGTGTGCCCTTTCTTTCTGAGCTTATCTATTTGTTTTCACTCATTTTCCTGAAGCGGCGGTAAAAAAGAAAGTGACAGCACTAAACGAGTAGTCCTGTCTCTGGATCCCATCACATTCTTCTTTGGGAGTGATGTGTGAAACCGGCATGCCAAGAGTCTGACAAGCAAGAAATGATCTTTCACATTCACTTTCACTTACAGAGTCTGTTCACAAGTGAACGTGTGTTTTGATACAATTACGATAAACAGAAAGTGTAGAGCGCAAATGCGAAACAGGAAAGAACTGCGGAAAATCAATCAACCACTTGATTACCATAAACTGTTCTTTTTATTCAACCTAGAACTCTCCAATGTCTCTCAAATGTCTGTACATCCGTTGTTTCAGCATGAGTGGCTCTTCTGCTATCCATTGGAGAAATCTGGCACAAGACCCCCTGGAAGTATGCAATTTGAAATCTGCCGTCTTTGCTTAAGGGTGTTCAGTTCTGCCTCTTTTTTTTTTTTCTTTCTTTCTTTTTTGTGACAGCAGACTTTCACGTTGTTCCAAAAAGATTTTCGCTTATAATTGCTCTTTAATGAAAGAATCCTGAGCAAGAAAACTATCACAGTTAATATAAAACTGTGAAGAGCAACTGTTTTCAGCAGTGATATTTATAATAAACACAGAATCGGTACATATTAATGACTTTAGAATGACTGTGTTTTGAATTTAGCATTCAAAGTATATTTCAGTTTGTAATGGGGTCTAAAATAATTTTTAGTCCATCAAATCAAATCAACGAACATTATTTCAAATATATAGAACACATAAAATGCAAGTAAAGCGTCTACTTTAATGTTTCAATAACATATCAAAATGCATGGTCAAGAAAATGAGTGAAGAAGGTTGGTGTTATTAAATCATTATTGTTCTAAATATGACTGACATGTTTTTTTGTTTTGTTTTTGGTAAACAAATTATACTAATGACATTTTAGTCAGCTTTGGCAAATCATGGTATTGGTCATACATTTTCAGCAAGGTATAAGTAAAAGTAAGTAAGTAAGTAAGTAAGTAAGTACGTAAGTACGTAAGTACGTAAGTAAGTAAGTAAGTAAGTAAGTAAGGTAAAGTAAAGTAAAGTAAAGTAAAGTAAAGTAAAGTAAAGTAAAGTAAAGTAGGTAGGTAGGTAGGTAGGTAGGTAGGTAGGTAGGTAGGTAAGTAAATAAATAACCTGCTTAACGCTTTTGGTTATGTTTAGGATTATTTGAAAATAAATATGCTTCATTTGCTGTTTTTACTTTTAAAGAAACTGTGAAATAAAGTGTTGCAAACATGTCTCCAACCTTAAACTTTTAAAGTACTGTATTTGATTGCATTTTGCCAGAAAACGATGACATTTTAATAGACTTCATATCAGATTGTATAGTTGCTAATATTAGAGCTGTGGAAGAAAACTCCAAACTTTTCTTTGATAAGATATGGATAAAACTTGTTTGGTTTGTATTTTTTATTTATTTATTTATTTGAAAATTCAGACACTGCAGTATCTCCGGCTGTCACGGTAAGCACGAAGGCAAACGGACTCAAACAAAAAAACAGCCCTGCCATAGACTTTCCAAACAATGCTCATGTTTGTTGATTTCAAACAGGATGCTTTGCTTTGGTCTCAGACGGCACTGTTTCATCAAATATGTACCGTATCTATAAAACAAACATTTTCTGGGTTACAAGAATAACTTACAAATATATTCTTTGGTGATCAACTATTCATGCTTTTCCATATTTGACACACAAAAGTGCGCAATAATTGATGTCCCTTTTCTCATTTCAGTTCATTTGTGGGTTCGCTTTTGTTTTAGTTATTATTTGTTAAATATACTGTGACATTATTAATAATGTTATGTTTATTAATATAAAGTATTGCTAAAATATAAAGCACAGTTGGTATAAATGTTACTAAAGAAAACTTTTCTCAAATTGACAGCTATAAAAGGCAGATTATATAAACCCTTCATTTTCACATGTGCAGTAGTTCTCAAATAGATCAATGTTTCTGCACCAAGATCCTTTAATCTTTGTGTTTTTATGTCAATCAAGTACTGCTGATTCTTCACTTTTGTTATCTGCTAATTGCAATCATTAAGACTCAATTAAAATGCTGATTACACAATCATTTTTGTTTGAGATCCTACAATTTTATAATGTCAAATTAATGGATGTCAGTTTTGAATCGCATTGCATTTATAAATATCCTTTATATAAGCAGAGTGACAGATTCTAGCTCGGTTTCTACAGCATCGCACTCTGTATTTTCAGCCTTGGACTTGACTTATTTAATAATGTTTATAACTTCTTATTGGATCATTTTTTTCTTTCTTTCTTTCTGTGGACTTCTGTGTATTTGACCGAGTGCGCCAGACAAGCCACAATTTGTCAACAGCCATTTTGAGGATCTTTTCATGAACAGAAGATTTAATTACTCACCACTTCTAAAGCTTGTTATACGTTCATTAGCTCCGGATTGTCATTGATTGACAACAGGAGGGCTAAACTCACTCAGATCACGCTGACAGTCTTCTATTGCCGTGCTGAGCCTCGCTTGACATTGGACTTGCTGACTGATGAGAAATATTACTGCCAGGACCAAAAGCAAAGTGGAAGATAAATGGGTTTAATGCTACCGCTATCGTCACATCTAAGCACCACATCTATTTATTAATATTTGGTTTGCCTCCGCTACAATCCATCTCTATTTGGGTAATACATATAGGATTGGATCTGTCATTTTGGTTATTTACTAGCATTTGTCTCTCACTTCCCCAGTGGGCTCTCAGTGGCCCAGGCCAGGCTGATCTGAGGTAACTCCCCCCTCTAGGTGACAGCGCATTGAAAAGCCTGTTCTGACAGGATCTTGCAAAAGCCATGCACAGCAGAATAAATAAATAAATAAAAATGTCAGAAATACAGAACAGAGAGGTCTAAAAGACACAATAAACATCTAATATTCAAACAATAATATATATTAGTAGTACTTTATAACAAGGTTAATGCTAATGTTAGTTATTGTATTTACTGACATGAGCAAACAATACATTTATTATGGTATGTATTCATCTTTTCTTAACATTAGTTAATTAAATTAAAGTTATTCTTTTTTTTTGTTCAAGTAAATTTGTATTGCATTAATGTCAATAAGCACAACTTTGACTTTTAATACTCTATAAGTAAACGATTAATGATAAAACTATGATTAATGAATGCTATTGTTTGTTATTTGCCATCCATCTATAGTTTGGATGCCAGTTTCCATCCATAGATGTAAATTAGACTTGTGTGCAAAACCAGTGAGTGAAAAGAGAATAAAATCATCACTTCCTGATAAATTGGTGCCAAATATAAAAATGGATTTTGCTGTGGTAGAATCAATGCAGGCCTTTTTTCTTATATGATAAATTACTTGCACCTCAGAAGACGAAGCTGAAACACAATAAGCGGTAGTTTTTGTAACCAAGAGAGTTTTGGAAGGAAATAATTCTGAACTACTTTTGCTAAGACTTTGGATAAGGGTTTTTAGAATGAAATTTTCCAAATGTTTGAAACATAATTGTAAAAAGTGACCAAAATATGAATGTAAAATGACAATGATTGTTTAATAAAAAAGTGGTGGGATGTTATGAGGCGCCATGTAGGATTTAAATCAAACATTGCTAAATAATTCTGAACCACTTTTGATAAGACTTTGGATAAGGGTTTTTAGATCGTAATTTTCCAAAAGTTTGAAACATAATTGTAAAAAGTGACCAAAATATGAATGTAAAATGACAATGATTGTTTAATAAAAAAGTGGTGGGATGTTATGAGGCGCCATTCATTCATTCATTTTGTTGTCGGCTTAGTCCTTTTATTAATCCGGGGTCGCCAACCGCCAACTTATCCAGCATATTTTTTTACGCAGCGGATGCCCTTCCAGCCACAACCCATCTCTGGGAAAAATCCACACACACACACATTCACACTCATACATTACAGACAATTTAGCCTATGCAATTCACCTATACCACATGTCTTTGGACTTGTGGGGGAAACCAGAGCACCCGGAGGAAACCCACGCAACCACGGGAAGAACATGCAAACTCCACACAGAAATGCAAACTGACCCAGCCGAGGCTCGAACCAGCGACCTTCTTGCTGTGAGGCGAACATGCTACTCACTACGCCACCGTGGCGGTTATGAGGCACCATGCACTGTAGGATTTAAATCAAACATTGCTTATCAACACATACGTAAAAGACGTGCATATACACCTAAACTATTGGATGTTTAAAACAACACACATTATGTTAAACTTGTGTATATACATATTAACGTGATGCACGCATGCATCCACATACGCACATACATATAATCTCGATCCTTGCATAAACGCTTACATACATAGGCCTATAAACTTGCTGCATGCAAACATACCTTTAAACACTCGCATTTAAACAACCACATTAACACGAACATAGGCTACATAAACACCTATGCAAATACATAAACTGGATCCTTGCACACACCCACAAGTTTACACAATGGGGTATTTGTATTTCAAGTATATTTCTATATCTGTACTTTTAGTTTTACTTATAAGTATAAATCATTTAAGTATTCTGGTGCCCTACTTTTAAAGCATGTCTCGTTGTTGGGTACACCCACAATTTGAACTGATATTAAGCGGACCAATAAAAGCCCTGCCATTTAAACTGGAAAAAGCCGCCAGTGCAAGGGGCTTTGAAGAGCGCGCATCATAACATACAACAATCACACAATACAATTCTTAAATTCTGATACATATCGATATTGAAATATCTGACATGGTTCCGTTTCCAATACTCAGTTTTCACATATTTCACAGACACGCCTCGATCCCTACTCTTCATTAGTGAAGTTGACAAACATTGCCTCCTGACACGCTTTCAATTGCAGTCTGAATAATGGCGTGGTAATTGTAGGTATTGGACATAATTGTAATATTTTTGCAAATGTCTTGAGCGATGTGCAAGGTGTCAAATATGGCTATAGAAATGAGCCATCAGTCCGACTCCTCTCACTCATCGTGCTCGTGCTCAGACTGAGTGCAATTGCGTTCTCTCTGCGTAAAAAGTTGAAACGGTTTCTCTCTGCTCCTGAACTAAACAAAGTATTTTGAATTGACCGATGACAATACTGAATCAATTATTAGCGATTTGTTCGTATGTCTATAATGTATGCAATACTAAGTTGTACAATAATGTCAAAGCTGATGTTCTATCACAATAAATAATATGGCCCATAAAGCGCTGCTTATAGAAATTAGGAGTTGTCATATTTAGAATACCTCAAGTGAACTGAGGTCATTTGTTTTATTATTTTATTACTTATAGTGTACTTGTCTTTTTTAGGAAAATCATTTCAGTTTAAATCAAGTCTGAAATCAATCTTCATTGTACTATTGCAGCAAAGTTACCCTGTTGTAAAGACATAAATATACAAAATAAGCAAATAAGAAAAAAAAATTATGGTAATTGATCAAGCTGTATGTGTAAATAACTGCCTAAATCAACATCTATTGATTGTATAGACTATAAAGCAAATGTGTATTTTTAAATGACTTTAATTAAAACTCTCAAAGTTTGTAAATTAATGGTTAGTAAAAAATATGTAAATGGTAAGACAAAAAACAATATAGCCATAATTTTAGGCATGGGCCGGTATAAGATTCTGACAGTATGATAACCTTGGATAAAATAATCACGGTTTCACCGTTTAACGATATTGTGATTACTGCTCTTGAGAAACATTTAAAATATTTTGGAACAGTAAACATATCAGGCTAAACAATGGAAATGAATCATTGACTTCTGCTGTCTTCATTTGTTTCAAAAACACTGATTTCTTTACAATTTAAAAATGGCATCTTTGGAGATCTTTTCAGCTGGAGATACTGTTGTCGTAAAAAAAAAAAAAAAAAAAAAAGACGTGAATAAAAAATCTTACACACACTTTAGGAATGGTATTATAGTAAATTCTGGCAGTTTTAAAACCTTGACTTTTGCAAACCGCAGTATACCTTGAAAATGGTTATCATCCCATGCCTAAGCCATAGTAAGTGGTAGTTTTGCCAGTGGCACTGGAAATGATCAGTTGTCATGAAATGTGTTAGTGCACTTTTACTTTTTTAGAAAGAAACTTTGTACTTTTAATTTTTGACTGTACGTTTACTTGTAATTTACTATTATTTAAGCAATGTAACAGTGCTTTTACTTGAGCAGATTTTCAAATTTTTACCTTTCTTAATAGTTGAGGTTGGAAATCGTGCTTAGTTGTCACTTTTAGCAGCTTAGGATAAAAAGCAAACAAGGCAGCTACTGAAACATAACACTGAAACTTTGTTAGAAAGCACTCAAACATGTACTAGCAATGTGAAAATCATCAAATTGTTGGACTAATTCTTGCCCCCATGTGTTGGTTGTGTGGCTTTCCTTCAGGTTCTCCGGTTTCCCCCACAGTTGAAAGACATAAGTGAATTGAATAAACTAAATAGGCCGTAGTGTGTGAGTGTGAATGTTTATGGGTGTTTCCCAGTAATGGGTTGCAGCTGGAAGGGCATCCACTGCGTAAAACAAATGCTGGAATAGTTAGCAGTTCATTCTTCTGTGGCGACCCCTGATAATTAAGGGACTAAGCCGAAGGAAAATGATTGAATGAATGTATCTTTCAGCTTGAATTGCAAGTGTGTCTTCCAGCTCAACCAATAGCAAAAGTTTGGGAGGTGACTACTGTATATTCCAGCTTAACCAGTTGTGAGAGATTGGAGTGTGGCTTTTGTATCTTTCATCTCAATCAGGGGCAAGAGCTTGGGGTGTGGCTACTGTATCTTTCAGCTCAACCAGTTGTTGAGTGTGGCTTCATCTTCCAGCTTGACCAATAGTGAGAGTTTGGTATCTTCCAGTATCTTCAAAGAAAGTATCTTTCAGTTTGACCATTTACAAGAGTTTTTTTTTTAATCCTACAAGGTGTGGGATTGTCTGATGCATTACAGAAGTGCATGGTCAAATTAAACAGCTGCCAAAATAGAAAGAGAGAAGTAGAGGATGAGGCACCACGGTGGCCTAGTGGTTAGCACGTTCGCCTCACAGCAAGAAGGTCGCTGGTTCGAGCCCCGGCCGGGTCAGTTGGCATTTCTGTGTGGAGTTTGCATGTTCTCCCCGTGGTTGCGTGGGTTTCCTCCGGGTGCTCCGGTTTCTCCCACAAGTCCAAAGACATGTGGCATAGGTGAATTGGGTAGGCTAAATTGTCCGTATAGTGTATGAGTGTGAATGTGTGTGTGTGGATGTTTCCGAGGGATGGGTTGCGGCTGGAAGGGCATCCGCTGCGTAAAAATATGCTGGATAAGTTGGCGGTTGACTCCGCTGTGGCGACCCCGGATTAATAAAGGGACGAAGCCGGCAAGAAAATGAATGAATGAATGAAGTAGAGGATGAACATTGGCACATTGGCAGTACTGTTACAAGATGGTGGAATTTTATAAAATGGTTGGGTTTATTTGAGAAAACTGAATTAAGGTTGCTTTGCCAAACTTTAGCTTTAAACTACCAAACCACATGCATGATGGCTCAGTGG
The DNA here is from genome assembly GCA_903798035.1 of Danio albolineatus. NCBI lineage: Eukaryota > Metazoa > Chordata > Actinopteri > Cypriniformes > Danionidae > Danio > Danio albolineatus. Next base: position 5,804,053 of record CAIGQQ010038942.1, read on the forward strand.
TTAGCACTGTCATCTTACAGAAAGAAGGTTGCTGGCTTGAGTTCTTACTCGACTGGGTCAGTTGGCATTTCTGTGTGGAGTTTGCATGTTCTCCTCGTGTTCATGTGGGTTTCCTCTGGGTGCTCCGGTTTCCCCCACAGTCCAAAGCCATACGGTATATGTGAATTGAATAAACTAAACTGGCCATAGTGTATGAATGTGATAGTGTTTGGGTGTTTCCCATTAATGAGTTGCATGCCGGAATAATTGGCAGTTCATCTGCTTTGATGAACTCTGACAAAATCAAAGACAAAACCTAGGAAAAATTAGTGTAAGGGGCATTTGTAATGGTTGACATAATGCAATCCTTATTCTGTATATAATTGAATATCATTCACTCAGATTGCTAATCAGTTTTTTTGGCTGGGGTATTTTATTTCCCAGTTTATTTCTGGGATATTCATTTATTTATTTATTTGTTTATTTATTTATTTATTTATTTGTATATTTATTTATGGCGCCACGGTGGTGTAGTGAGTAGCACTACACAGCAAGAAGGTCGCTGGTTCGAGCCCCGGCTGGGTCAGTTGGCATTTCTGTGTGGAGTTTGCATGTTCTCCCTGTGGTTGTGTGCTCCGGTTTCCCCCACAAGTCCAAAGACATGTGGTATAGGTGAATTGGGTAGGCTAAATTGTCCAAAGTGTATGAGTGGGAATGTGTGTGTATGGATGTTTCCCAGAGATGGGTTGCGGCTGGAAGGGCATCTGCTGCATAAAAAATATGCTGGATAAGTTGGCGGTTGATTCCGCTGTGGCGACCCGAGATTAATAAAGGGACTAAGCCGACAAGAAAATGAATGAATGAATATTTATTTATTTATTCATTTATTTTACAATTTACTTAAATTATTATTGACTTTTTTTTCAGATACTAATCCTAGACTGCTTTTCAATTCATTTGTTGCAATTTGCTCGCATCATTTCCGAGATGTTTTATAAATGTATTTATTAATTAATTCATTCATTCATTCATTTTCTTTTCAGCTCAGTCCCTTTATTAATCTTGGGTCACCACAGCAGAATGAACCACCAACTTATCCAGCATATGTTTTACACGTGGATGCCCTTCCGGCTGCAACCCATCACTGGGAAACATCCATACACACTCATTCGCACTCATACACTATGGATAATTTAGCCAACCCAATTCACCTATAGCACCCATAGAGGTCACGCTTTTTTTTGATGGTCCGTTTGTTGAATTTAAGTTACATTGCAACTAATTCTCATCAGATTCTAAGTAGACTGTTAGGTTGGGGTTAGGGTTAGTGTAAGTTAAATGTCTGTTGAATGTCTGTATCAACAGATATTAAGTAGACAGTCTACTAATACTGAAATGGACCATCGAAATAGTGTTACCCCTTTAGATATTCACCTATCTTTGGATTTGTGGGGGAAACTGGAGCACTCGGAGGAAACCCATGCAAACACAGGGAGAACATGCAAACTTCACACAGAAATGCCAACTGACCCAGCTGAGGCTCGAACCAGCAACCACTTATTTATTTATTTAAATTTACCATGCATTTATTTCTGAATACCAATATGTAAAAAAACAAATAAAACTAGCTTTTTAAAAATGAAGCATTTTCACTAATGGTCTCAGACTTTGTTCCTCCTGAAGTATGCATGTAAATACCCCGCCAATTAATCAGATGCTGAAATTAGAAAGCACAAAAAAAGCAGTTTGTCTGGAAACAACCAAGGTGTTGAATGACAACATGGTATTTTTCGACCACTAATGTAAATGTCGACTAATTAGTGCTGATATTTGGAGGAATCTTCAAATCTATTTAGCTAATTGCTAAGATGCCTGTCCAAAGGTCAAGTGTTGACAAACATGAAATGCTCAGGAAGATTAAAACAAAAAAAAAAGTTTGAATGAAAAACCCAGCTTTGATTTGCCAGTCAGTGGGGACAGGGAACATCTATGCTAATGTTCGGTCTTAAGTATTTTAGAGTACCTTGCTTCTGATTAAGCTCTCTCGGGCCTTGCAAGCCAGTTAACATGTAAATGCAGCAATTGTATTCCCATTAAAATTCACACAAAGCCTGATAAAACTGCGTGGAGCTTTCTAGTCACAACATAGTTTTCTTTTTTGCCTTCTTTTTTTTGTACAATTATGTAGCAACCACGCGTCTATGTGGAGTGATGGTAATTATAATGTTTGAAAGAAAATAAATGTTTGCTCAAACAAAACATGAAACATAACATAGCATTTTAATGCAGTTAACACCTAGCATAACAACATAATCTGCCATTTGGTATGGGTGTGGATGTAACAAATGCATTGTTTATGGTGAGGTTGAATGGGACAGGAAATTGCTTGTTTTTTGGCCACACTTCTGTGTCAAGAATACTGTATGCTATACAGAGGATGCATCTGTGAACATTAGTTTATGTTTTGTATTATTACATACCGCTGTTACAGTGAATTCATACAGTGATGAATTATCCTGCAATCAATTGAAAGGTTTGTGTATATTGTCATTAATATTTCAACATTTCATAGCGTTAGAACCAATATGTCTGTGAACACATTTCTGATGCTTTTAACTACTGGCAGAATTTTTATCTCACTCCTTCTTAAAGAAATGCTGTGCTGATTAAGAAAAGATTTAACCTCTGCTAAGGTTAAGTGCCTGGGTCATTGACAGCTTGACCATATTGATAGGCCAATTTGTAAAATATTGATTATATGTCTACTTAATAGAACATTAACTTGTATAGGTGTTAGGTGACCATGAATTGTCATTGCCATTTTTAAATGTATAGTGATCAACACAATCATGCACAGTTTCTAAAGTGCCTCTTCAGGATTTCTTGTTTTTATATGAGTTTATGTGACTTACTTGAGAATTTTCTTAAGCATGAAACTATGTTATATTATTACATGGATGTCTTGATTCTGAATCAACCATCCAGTTTGTTATTCCGTTTTCTGATAACAATGGATAATAACACAGGCTCAGTCAGGAACTTAATGTCAATACTTTATGCTTGCTAAAAACTACATTCTTTGAAAAAGCTTTACTTTCAGGCCTGGGAGGGGGCTAATAATTTCAACTCTGGTCTATATTTTTCATCCAGTTATTTACTTGTATGAAAATCAGCTATATAATAAGAGGCATACTGTGCGTCCAGTGTTGGCTGCTATCAGAAAACAAACTCTTTCCGATTGTTGACAACCAACTGTATGTTTGTTATAAATATTATACTCATGATTTAGCAAAAGGAATTTTGGCATGGTTAGCATAGTCAACTTACAGCAAGAAGGTCGCTGATTCAAGTCCCAGCTGGGTCAGTTGGCATTTCTGTGGAGTTTGCATGTTCTCTCCGCATTGGCACGGGTTTTCTCTGGGTGCTCCGGTTTCCCCCACAGTCCAAAGACATGTGGTATTGTGGTATAGGTGAATTAAATAAACTAAATTGGCCGTAGTGTATGAGTGTGAGTTCAATGTTAAATGTCCAGTGGGTATAAAATGCTATAAATGTTGGGATTTTAACATATAAAGATCATGTGTTGCTAATGAAACACATATATTTATTTATTTATTTATTTTTTGTATGTTTTGTTTGCTTGTTTTTTCTGTACTGGAGAAACAGGGTAAAGTGACTTTGTCAACCTGTTATTACATTGGTTCAGGCACAAATCAAAGCTGTTTGGAAATCAAATGGTCACTTATTTGGATGAAAAGATTAATGCTTTATTGTTTTCGAAAGTATCATACTGTGCCACCTGAACTAAACCATTAACTAAACCTAAACCTGTTGCATACAGTGTATGTGACTTTGTGCACTTGTTACATCTGTGACCCTGGTATTATTTCAGTATGCTTCTGTAATGTCACATTTATTTCCATCCAGAATTGCACTTTTTTAAACTAAGATCATGTATTATTGATAGGAGAGTCGGAATGGGTTGTCATCTTAGATTATGCCTGTGCCATTAGGGAAGAGGAAGATTCATTGATAGAATAACCTGGTGATTCAGTATATTCAGGTAGCCAGCTGACCTTATTCTTTGGGGACGTAACATTGCTGAACCTAGACCTGACTGCAGAATCCCCAGATCACACCACTGCCCGCCACAGGCTTGTATGTAGACACATGATGGGTGCATCACTTTATTGGACTCTCAGCATACCCTGAAGCTTCAGAGCAGAGTAAATCTGGACTTAACAGGCCACATGACTTTCTTGCATTGCTCCAATCTTGAGTCCAATCGTTATGTTTTCTTGCAAATTTAAGTTCTTTGTTTGTTTGTTCGTTCATTTGTTCATTCATTTTAGCCTCACTGATAAGTGGTTTTCTTATGGATACACACCTGTTTAGTCCCAACCCTTAAGTTCTCTTTGCACTGAGTCAATGGAAATTCTCTTACTTTTACTGTTAAACAATACATTTCTTCCTCAAAGATGATGGTTCCCCACTATCATTCCAGTTGCTAGTAATGACAGTTAACCCAATTTTAGTAGTTTCAGCAATCTCCTTCGACGTTTTCTTTGATGCATGCCAATAATTTGACCCTTTTGAAACAAATTAACATCTTTTTCATGGCCACAGTATGCCTCCGCCAACATGGTTAAGAAATGAGAAGTTACTCTCTGCACCAGTTAGGCTTAAACAATTTGTTAGCAGCTGAAACATAATTATCCCTGCAGTAGTTATTCAATTGAGGCTCTTACCTATTTACTCATCAAATCCAGGTGGTGTGTGTATTTTTGTTTTGTTTGGATGGGCATTAGGGTTGTGTCGATGGATGATGCCATCGTCCATCACCGATGGTCAATAAACATCATGATGCTGAGCCGGCATCGTGATCCTCTTAAAAAATACACACTTAGGCCCCATTTACACTAATACGTCAGTTTTAAAATGGCATTTTAGAACAAAAACAATCCACATCTACTTCTGAAAAGATCTCTGTACACACTATACTGCTGAAAAAGCACATCACGTGACACACACATTCTGACATGCGCTGCATATGCGCATATCTGAGCTCCAGGCAGTCAGCGGGTGCTTTGAGCACAAAACCCCAGAGAACAGTGCATGTCAGACAGTTTATCAAGGATGTACCGCTCGATCATGTCTCACTATAGTTGTTAAACGTGATATTTAAATAATCTTGTCTCTATCTAACGACTCTACAGTCTTTTGAAACTATCAAGCAGTACACTACTTCAATCTTGCGCTTTTACACTTTTACTTAGTAATTTTAGCAAAACCTCAGATACTGTCGGTTGGTTCCTGTTGGTTGTGCACATTTTTTTACCAACCAAGTTCGTCGACGCCATTACAAAGACACTGATCACACTGCCTATTCATGCCAGATTGCTCCTGTTTCTCCCAAAGTCCAAAGACTTGCACTATAAGTGAATTGAATAAACTAAGTTGGCTGTAGTGTATGTGTGTGAATGTGAGAGTGTATAGGGGTTTCCCAATACTGGGTTGCAGCTGGAAAGGCATCTGCTGTGTAAAACATATGCTGGATAAGTTGACAGTTCATTCCGCTATGGCGACCTCTCATGAATAAAGGGACTAAGCTGAAGAAAAATGAATGAATGAACGAGTTGCATGAATAAATTTAGCAGGTTTTCTAGTATAAATATATCAGAACTCAACATTGGTCTGTAATACAGTATACATTAATAAGGCATGAGGCGTTTTTAAAACTTTGGATTCCAGATTTTGAATTAGATGAATCTTGGCCAAACTTCTATCCTAACAAACCATACATCAACTTATTTATTAGCAATTCTTAAATGATAATTGACTGTTTTTTTAATTCATTGTCACCTATGATTAAATGTGTTGGTGAAGCAACAATGTCATCTTACTTTATTTTAACATGGCCTTAAGTTCTTTTGTTGAACCGTGTTTCACGGGTACATGAACACTTCTCGTCACAGGCATAGTTTTGTACCAGAGTTACTGAATAACTGAACTTCATTAAATGCACTGAAATGTCCTGTGATCATAAGCCTCTAGTGAAAACTGCTGTTAATTGTTTGCAAGGTACAGGTTTTTGGAATTTAGTAAAATTATGATGGAATACTTATTATTTTTTAGGATTGGTTTTCATAAGTGATTTCTGCATGTTTGGCTTGTTTTGTTGACCCCATTCCTCGCAGGCCACTACAAAATAATTAATCATAACCATAGTCTTGGTTATAGTAACATGATATTTGATGTCCTTAATAGCATGAAGATTTGCCAAACTACCAAACATGTTAAATGATTTTTACCACTCAGCTCATGAAGTTTGTTGCCTAAGGCTTTCTGGTGGCAAGGTCATTACCAATGGGTTACCAGGCTATTGGTCTCTCAACTGGCAACACAAGGCAATGCTAATAATGCTATTTTTACAAGAAAAAATATGTTTAGTTTCCATTTTTCTATGTGGACTATATAACCTTGCTGTATCAGGACTTGACAGCATTGTTCTGCTTTTACTCTGTATTTTTAATATGCTATAAATAAACAATTATTTATTTAAAGCTACAAATGTTCCAAAAAAAATACCATGACAAATAAGGTTGTAATTTCAAAGATTTTGTTACTTTAGTCACCTGTCATCTGTCATTTTGATGTTTGTTTCTAAGTCTGTGTATATTTTCAGAAGTGCATGATGTCCTTTATAGTTAAGAACTGTAGACGACAGGAAAACATAACCAGTGACAATCTTTGATATAGCTGGAAGCTGTTTTGAAGCATACTGAAGTTATGTCGTCTGTAAAACTGTATGGTTTTGCTGATATCCATTTTAATATCACTGATGTGTACTCATATTAAAATCAATGGTTTGTTATACATATAGATCCTAAGGCAGGGAGTAGGCATTTAAATTGACTTGATTTTTCTTTTCATTTTTGCACTGTTCAAACGTTCTCCAAAAGTTGAAATAATCTTCAATGAAATGAGCTTCAAATCACTTCTGCACTCAGAGGAATTAAGCTATTAATTAATGAGTCATATTAAGAGCTTTTCTGCTCCATGGCTCACTCATTAATACAACTTCAATCATTTGTCCTAAAATTTTAACCTTTAGCATAATCACTGTATTTATATTCTCATTTAGCATAGCCATCCAATGCATTTATCATTGTAACATAGTTTGCATTATTAAAACAAACAGCTTTTTTATGCAATGCGTCACATATTAATAGACAACATACAACAGTGTTCTAAATTGTGTCCAGAAGTCAATCTTTATCAAACTCAATGAGCTTTCCTTCAAAAAGGAAAATGTTTCAGGCTTTGATGATAATTGTGTTCTGCTATACAGCGAGAGCAAACGGCTGCACATGTCCCATCTGGGTTCGACTCATAAATAAATGATTTGTTAAGGTCTTTCTTCATCATTCAGTGATAAGCAGGAGGTTTGCTAGAGGACTGAAAATAAGTAGGAATAAAGCTTTTTTGACTATATTTTAAGTATTGCCAGACAAAGTTTGAGAATATGCACAGCATTTGTAACAGTCTCACCCCGCCGAATGCAACTCTATTGAAAAGGCTGCTTTATTAAACACATAAAAAACTCAGGTCTTTCCTGTTTGTTGTCCCAGCATGGCCACTCTAGTTTAATCCACAAAAGGGTTGTTACGAGGTCACAGCTGTGTAAAGCCGATAATAAGCTGCTGTAAACACTTAACCCCTGCTGACAGACGTCATAACTATACCATTATGTTGGCAAATATCTCAACATATGAAATGCTTATATTTTCTCAGTTAAGCTAATAAGTTAAAAAAAAATATTACATTGACATTCTGTTGGATATGTGTATGCACATTTTTACACAGAGCGAAGAAAGTTGTACCTGTAGTTTGTGGAATAACCCTAGTTTTAAGTCACAATAACTAAAACATTTGTTTTTTTTAATTTTGTTAAATTGTCATTTTGTGAAAAAAAAACCCTAAATCACAATTTTTTAAAGTCTGAAATCAGAAAAAAAGACGGCTTCCAAATAGCAGATTGTAAATATTTTTTGTGATTATTTTATTTACTGTTAGAAATCCTGACCTTTGGATATCCAGAGGACAAGCATACATTCAATCCGGCGATTATTACGCAAAACAGAACAATATCCAATTAGAAAGCAAGCTGACTGATGACAGAAGCTTAACAAGTGCAGTCATGGTGCAGCATAGAAGGATTTGGACACCAGAGACCTGTACCATGAAGCCAAATCAGCTGGCTAGCCAGTTAAGTTTCAGTTTAGTATCCACCAATTATGGGTTTTAGGTGCAATGAAGGTACATGTAGCTCAGCTCAGCTCAGGTTCTCCATAATACCATGGCAACAAAGAGTGATTAAAGACGAGCCTTCATCTTACCTAAAACCTGAGGTACAGGCCCCTGGGGTGCGATGAGCTCAAACATTGTCATCACAATTTTTTTCCTGCCGCCATGTTTATTTTTAAGTTTTGAGAGAGTAAGGGTTCTTGTTGGTGCTTTTTTTTTTGTAGATTATGATGCTTCCCACACATAGACTTTACTTGGGCGGGCCGCCCAGCTATATTAACGGCCACCCACGTATATTTAGTGCCACATTTTATTTATTTATTTTTACTATTATTATCATCTTTGTTTCCCGGGGATGGGTTGCAGCTGGAAGGGCATCCGCTGTGTAAAACATATGCTGGATGAGTTGGCAGTTCATTCCACTGTGGCGACCCCAGATTAATAAAGAGACTAAGCTGAAAAGAAAATGAATGTATGAATGAATTATCATTCTTTTACACTTTTTTGCCTCTGCCCAATTTAACCAAACATATGTGAGCAATTAAGCAGTGGAAAATCGTCTCTCCTTTACCAATTTCACTGTTTGTTCTGTGTGCTAGAACTGTCAACTCGCATGCTCTGCAGACCCACAGAGACCCACACCTTTTTGCGTCCGGCCGAGGTTTTTAAATCTACTAAATTATCTGGGATTTGGTTTTTTTTTTTTTTTCAAAGCTGCTGTTAATGTTATGCGCACAGCCACGAGAGAGATATTAAATAATTAATTAGTTAAACTTAACGACTTAACAAAAAACTTCACTAACAACTCAGAGAGGATGAAATTACACCTAAATTGGCAGCAGAATGTTTGTTCACCTATAGAAATGGGTAATCAACTCATTTGTCATATATATATTTTTTAAATCAATATATTTTATTCTTGTAATTATAATAATTTTTAGAGATTTTAGAGATTTTTTTCTATCATTTATTTCTCATTTGCTGTATATTTTATTAATTTGTTGATGTGAATTGATTACATATTTTATACATCTAAAATGCTTTGGTAATAGTGTACAAAATGGCATTCCAATAAAGCAACCCACACTTGAATGAGAGATTTTACCTGCAGTGGGTGCACATGGCTCCTGAATAGCATTTTTTTTTTCTTTTAATTTATTTCAAGTATTTTGCTTTACTTTGACACATTGAAAAGAAAAAGTTTAAAACAGATAATAGCAAAACAAGTGTGAAAATCAAATTATGTTTTGTTTGTAGCATGTAGTTAACTATTTGTTGGCTGTGGGTAAAAAGTGTGTTTCAATCCCATCACCACCACAAGTATATTTCAAACCTGTGGGAAGCACTGTAAGCAATATATAGGAGTAAACGGTTACATCCACAATTGTCTGTCTTCACGTTTGTGCTCCAATTTCGAAGATCTTAAAGTACATTTAGTAGATCCAAAAAAAACTAGTATGTACTAGTTTGTCTATGGTTAATACCCAGTAGCCTATAAGATTAAGGCTGTAAAACCTAATGTAATGAATCGAAGATTCATTTAGTCTGTAATAGCACCCTAAACCCACGCAGCTTCTACCATTAGCATGTCCAGCAGTCCGACTTTTTTGTGCGATGGTTAGCATCTTCCTCTGCCTTTTGGATGCTACCACAGGTGCCTTTGAGGGTGCAGAACGTATCGTCGATATTATGGGGTTCGTTGAGGAGAAAACTTCCAAACATATAGTACTGCACTTCAGAGTCACTGAAGCTGAACGCATCGTATTGTACACAAGACATGGCATGGAGGAGATTGATCAAAAATGGTCTACAGCCAATCAGGACACAATACACAATTTATCACTTCATTATACACTCATTGAGATAAATGAAAAAATATTTATATTAAACAAACTAATTATGGAATACCAATGAAATATACCAACTGCAAAGCTAATGTTTAATACAATACAACTGAGCAAAACACGTCAATAACTTTAGGAGGAATAGAGAATAATTAGCCATGAGCACAAGATGAACAGAAACTTAAAAACACAGAGGATAATTAACTGATACAGACAGGTGATGGTGATGACATCAACTAATATTAGGAGAAAGAAAACATGAAAAAAAGAGTCTAGGTCAAAATGCATGTGAATAAAGCAAGAACACAAAGTTCATAAACACAACAATGTGCAGGTTCGTTAGTTTAAATGCTAGAATATAATTATTGTTACTTGAAGTTTCTTTGTTATTATCATTGCTATTATTTTTACCCAACTACAGTGACTTACATAGAGCCCTTGATAGAAAAATAAAATAACTTGCTCAATTAATGAGTTCTGTCAGAATATTCGCTTAACTTTTATTAATGTTTGTTTAACGTAATTGTTATTTACTATAATATTTCAGTTGTGAACCATGTCGTTCATCATAAAAGCTGCTTTATTCCAGTGTTCACCAGTAAGGGGAAGACTAAAATTATATAAGAATATTTAGATCCCAGGTTTTTAGGACTAATCACTTCCTTCAAAACACTGAAGGCCCAAACGCTGTGGGTGAATGTGGCTTTCAGAAGACCCTGTAAAACGCATTTCTTTTTCAGAGCTGTCACTGATTTGCATCTGCATTAGGCCTGTAATATATGTATGGCCGTACTTGAAGGGAGCATGTATAATGTATAAAACATAAGTTAGAATTCCTGACAAATCTCTTGGTCTTTGAATTAAATTTAGAGGAATACAGACAGGCACTACGGGTAAACATTAATGTAAATGCTATACTTTCAAAAAGAACCTGTGCAAACTATTGATGTCAGACGTGGCTGCTGAGCACTGTTTTAGGAAACGGGAGTTTAGAAGTGGAAGATAAGAATTACAATTACTCAACTTATACTTGAATAAGGCATTTTTTTCTTCTTATGGACACATTTTTAAATCTATTTTTAAGGTAATTACCCATTAAAGGCACATAATTTATTTCATAAAAATATCCAAAAACCACTAAAACAGTGTTCTATATTTTGCTCACTTATGTACTTACATTATCCCAAATGTTTCGAAGAATCGTTAAACGCAATTTTAACTGGTCACATGGACCACGTCATCACAAACTTTGGTTTCGGGTTTGGTTAAACACCCAAAACATTTTAATGTGTTGGGCATTTTATTAGACTGCACAGAGCAGAATTTTAACATACTGTAACCTTAAAATGTACGTATTATGATAAAACAGCACTATTTTTTCCTCACGTGAAACAGTTGACTGTGGGATTATATAAGTTGATCAAACTTGTATCTATGCATTTTGAATAATTTAGCTCCCTTAGAATGTAATGAACTGTCATTATTCCACACTCACAGTGTCACCAAAATATGCCCTTGTTTGATGTGAATACAGACCCCCTAGTGGTGAAAATTACTGCGCCTTTTTTTGCTACTTTTAAAATGACATTTTGTTGCTGTGTACACCAATAATTAGAATTAATATGCAAATGTAGAACCATGCAATAGGACCAACAGTGATGACCAACATATCAAAAGCGAGTGATTGCAGAAGTGCCTCCATATCTCGCTGACACATAAAAAGCTCACTTTCCTTAAGTTAACATTACAATGTGGAGTTTACATGTTCTCCCCGTGTTGGCGTGGGTTTCCTCTGGGTGCTCCGGTTTCCCCCACCAGTCCAAAGACATGCGCTTGAAGTGAATTGGGTGAGCTAAATTGGCTCTAGTGTATATGTGTGAATGAGTATGTGTGGATGTTTCCCATTGATGGGTTGCAGCTGGAAGGGCTTTGCAAAACACATGCTGGATAATTGGTGGTTCATTCTGCAGTGGCGACTCAAGATTAATAAAGGGACTAAGCCGACAAGAAAATGAATGAATGTAAATGATTTGTATATACGTGTATGTATGTATGTATGTATGTACAGTATATATATATATATATATATATATATATATATATATATATATATAT
>CAIGQQ010038942.1:5829388-5842373 GCA_903798035.1 Danio albolineatus
ATTATATTATATTATATTATATTATATTATATTATATTATATTATATCATATCGTAATGCTTTACTAGAAATTTTTATATGATATTGGTTGTTATATGACCTATTTAATGTTTATTGAACCTTTTTTTTTTATTATGTTTTTGGTATTCCTCCCTTTAAAGGGACACAAACAAGCTCTATAGCACTTGTAAAAGTGTTCTCTACTCCAGAGTCAGACTTGTGAAGCAGCCAGAAGTGTTACGTGTCTGGTAAAACTATTATTAAATCAGAATGCTGGTGTGCAGAACTGGAGGGGGAAACATTCTCAGTGGATTACACAGTGAAATAATTTCATATTCCGTTTTAAACAATGCCATGAAAAGATAAGTTAATCAAGGAAGTGTCTACCTGTATCCATAAACGGATTTGTGACATATACAGGAGTGTGACGACAGCGCCTCCAGGGATTAACTACTTTCACTGTTTCCCTGGTGATGGAGGAAACGCTGCATTTTCTCTGCCACATAAACTTTATTTACAGTCACAGCTGCTCAATTTTTCAGCACCTTCTCTTATTTTCCTATTAGCTGTTGCCCTAGGAAAAGGGAGTTGAAGAGATTGTGCAACTATAAAACTTTCCAGCTCACAGAATAGTGGAACTGAAACTCTGCATGGATTTGTTCACCAGGACTCGCATGAAAATTGAACTACTAAGGTGTTATACATAATAACATATATTATATATAGACGCAGCCTGCAAGTCAGCGATAATATATTCAGTCACCTCTGCCTTTATGTGCCCTCGTTTTCAAGGCCCTCACACATTTCCGAACCATCAGTGTATCAGTAAGTGAAGCAGAAAGCTGGATGAGAACAGTGCTGCAGATGAGTGAAATATATATCTGAAAGATTAATGAAGTGCGGTGAATATAAAATGGGAGGAGACACTTTGAAACGGACAAAAACCTGACCGCCGCAGTCATCCAAGCCCCTTTCAGGCTCGTCTTAATCTAAGCCAGCAGTTGTGGGTGATACAGCGCTAGTTTTAGTGCAATGGATACCCTTAAAAATCATTGACCCTTTTTACAAAGGCTCCTTGCCTAATTTTAGACACCCATTAACTGGACATGGAAAAAATGACGGGGTTGGACTATACAAGCACACATATTGCATGATAAATGCGTGCTGTTTTTGGCAAGTAAATATGGAGCTGCCAGTGAAGAGACCATCCGCTGGGAAGCGTTTTAAAGTGATAATTTTGTTTGCCCACACAAGAATTTCAAATAAACATTTCATCCTCTCCAACTTTGAATGTTCAGGCAAGGGAGCTGTGCCAAATGCTGTTGTCGAACATCTTCATTTTAAATCATACTTTTTTTTTTCCTCACAGAAATGGGATGCTGCTCTGTATTTTCATTTTATCCATACTGTAGCCTACATATTAACCTCCCAGCCTATGCTTTTGATGTATTTTGCCATACAAAGTAATACATTTCATGATAAGCCTTTTTTCCTTTAAATATCACTGATGTCTTAAAACCAAAGTCAGTGATTTGATTCATAGTGCAAATTAGGTCTGATCATTTAAGGTGCAAAACTGAATGAATAAGTTCAATAGTCTTCAACCGGTACCTTATTAAAACGCTGATCAAATGTCATTTATCACTGTTAGACAGACTAACTAATAATGATAAACGAGATGAGCTGTACGTTAGCTAGATTTTTTTTTCTAAATAAATTCCATCACTGTTTTAATTGAAATGATTATGGTATTATATATTTAGCGAATTTTATTTTAAATTAAAACACTTTGAATTAAAATATGGCAGCTCTTTATTTTACACTGTCCTTGCTTTTAAATTATGAACATTGTTTTTTAAACGCTTTTGTATTTTTTTAGGCAAAATTTCTAAATGAAGTGGTTTTGATTATTTACTCACTTACTCACTAGCTTTCCTGATGCTTTGTTTCTTCTTTTTCAGGGTTCACCAGAGTGGATTGGTTCACCAACCATTTCCTTAGCCCCAAAGGATAGAGGGAGGGAAGGAAGGAAGGAGGGATGGATGGATGGATGGAAGGAAGGAAAAAAGGTATTGTAACCTAAAAATGGTAGCGTCTAGGAAAAATGGTTTTATCCTAATCAAAATCTGATTTAATATAACTGAATCAGCCCTAATACCAACATAATTGTTTTTCATAGAACAATCATATGCCATATTTATTTAAAAATAGTTTAATAACTGCAATAATTAACTATAATTTAATATGTATCACCCTTAATGCAGTAATTGTTAAGGAACATAAGAAAATTGGGTTAACTCAGGTAATTTTCAGGTAATATTTTTTAAGGTGTCAATGGATTGTTAAAACTTTTTAAAGTGTACTTTATTTAGTTTCAGCTATTGCTGTTAAATGAAATGTGATGACCAATGTTTTTTTATCCTTCATAAAGTATACACATTTTAAATAAATAAATGGCTAGATTAAAGAAAGAAAGAAAGAAAGAAAGAAAGAAAGAAAGAATGAAAGAAAGAAAGAAAGAAAGAAAGAAAGAAAGAAAGAAAGAAAGAAAAAAGACCTTTTTATTAATATCTCGGTAAGGAAAGAGGTACCTTACATGCTGTTGAGAGTAATGTTTAGATGAATATGTAAATACTAGCTGTACACTTTCATCTTAATAACAAAAATAAACACACGACAAATATAACAGCTGTGAGAAAACAGCATGGTGAGGCAGAGCTGGTTCAAACAAATCTACATTTCACTGGCATCGCATTAACAGATGTGGTAATAGACTGTGAATTGATTCCTTTCTTTGCATTAAACTTTAACATTACATGTACAGAACGTCTTTTTTCTGCATTATGTTGAACATTATTATCATTAATTTCATGTTTCATAGAATGGAAGCTAGGCATTCAGGAACACATGTAAACATTAGTAAGCTTTCATAAACAATCTAACAGGTCAGAGAATGTCTCGCTGTCTCTCGCTCCATAGTTCTCTGTTTCTCTCTTTTAAATGTATTTTTATGTCGCTCATTGGCAATGAAAAAGGGTAACACTTAATAATAACTACACACTATGGATTGTCTAATGAGCATTAGCAATAGTTGATTCATCATTTAAGCATTAACTTTACGGTATAAGACATTAGTAAGGAGTTTATACAGTACATACAGCTACAAATGCTGTATTTTTGACAATTGTGCTTTCATACTTTGTTAATGATTCATTTTTCACAAAATTAGGTATTGCATTATTTACAGATCATTTGTATTAAAGAGTAGTTGGGGTTTTTAAAGGTCACTCAGAATGAACGTAAACAATTAAACTATTCAAATCAAAATTTTTATATGTCATTATTCAGTTAATAAATGCTTTATTAACACAACTTCATGTAGTTCTTTAACCTAATCTAATGAGGACTATTTATGCTTAGTAAATAATGTAATACGTCATTTAGTAGGAAACAGTTTATCATTAAAGTATGAAAGTACAATTATTAAGCATATTAAACATGTTCTTATAAGCTAAGAATACAGCAGTTTATGCTGCATTTATAAACTGCTTATTAATGTCTCATAATGTAGAGTTAATACTTAAATGATGAATGAACTATTTGCTAATGCTTAATAAGTGTTTCTTAAAAGGTAGTGAATTAAAAAAATGTTACATTGGTAAAATACCTTTGTTAAACCCAATTACATTCATTTCTAGTAGCAAAAACTGTTGTTATTTAAGGGTCTCTGTGATGCTTGTGCCATATGGTCATTTGTCCCTGTGTCTATGGAGAGGCTGAATTGTGCTCTTTATCTTCTTGGCAAGTACAGCTCGTGATGTCAATGGTCTGTTAGACAGCAGTATGATATCAAGCAAAGCTATTCATCTCAGTTGTCTCAACATGCGCTTCTCTCTTTATGGTCGTTCGAGGGAGTGACATTGCTGTTCATGCTCAGACTAAACAAAGTACAGAATAAGCATCCAGGCCACACAGATAACCTTTTAGGCCAAACAGATAATGTTAAATGAAAGAAAATAGTAACAGATTCCATTTGAATGCAGTAAAATTTTCCCCAACTGGGGGCTTTGAAATTGTCACTGTTCGAAATCTAATTTTCTTAATTAAAGCTGAATATAAAAGTCAGAGGACCAAAGCATCCGTGTTCCCTTAGGTAATGCCTACCCCAACATAACCCTTTTAAAGTTGTATAGATGCATAAATCCAGCTCGAATTATCATTGCAATACATGGCAGCGAAGAAGCAACTGAACTGAGCATTACCACAGCATGCACACAGAATCTCTCCTGTGATTCTGATAATTCAGCAATGGAAAATCAATGCTAATATGTTTTCATATAATAATAAACCATTGATTTATACTACTACTCTTTCCTCCTTAAATGGACTTAACCCCCTAATGTCATTATAAATGCATTAAGGATTGTTATGTATGCTTGTTACAATAGCCTAGTTTGAGCTTGGAACGTTAACATGGATAAATAACGTCTGGCCTCAATGCATTTGAGCCTGGTGGCTTCACAAGCATTGAAACACTTGGTAGCTTTTGTGTCACTATTCTTACAGTGTGACCATGATGCGGTATTCTTCACCAATTGCTCATATAGACAAATATATAATCAGCCAATCACATGTCAGCAATTCAATGTATTTAAGAATATAAATGTGACCAAGACAACCTGCTGACAGTCAAAACGAGTGTCAGAATGGGCCGACAGGAGATTTAATAATTTACAATTAGTCACCTGGATGATGTAATGACATTAGTACACTCACCGCACAGACCAGCTAAAGGTGGAGAAGAGAGAGAGTATGATTACGAATAGGATTTATTAGGAGAAAGTGTTAATTTGGTAAACTCTTTTAAATTTTAGTCATGTCTGACTTTAAATGTCCTTGTTAGTTTTTTTCCCTCATGTTTCTCTACGTTATCTTATTTCCCTTCCGTAAAGTTTTAGTTGACTAAATGTCTCGTTTAGTCTAGTTTTAGTCAAAGGAAACATCCAAAAACACAGTATTATGTATGTTTGGCCATTATATAGTAACAGTATGTAGGAAAGTGATGATGTGTCATCGGTTGCTCAGTGATCATGTCTATGTATAATTTGCAGTGTGTGTAGGATGTGTCTCTGCTTGGTTGTAATGTGAAGTAAATCCACAATTTGCTGATGAAGCATTAAGGAAACACATTAGCAACAACAGCAACAACCCCACATACTCCAGCTTGTTGTGTATGTTTGCTTGTGCTTGCCTTTAGTCTACACTCCCCTAAACAAGTACAATGCATGCACATGCCGTCACTGATTTCAAATACTTTCATTTTCAGGCGTTTACAGAAGCAACATTTTCAAAAAACGTTTTCAAATGTATGCATTTTCAGCCCAAAATTGATATGCAAAACACATAAATAGGAATCACATATTCGGCTGAAAATATCATGTAAACAGCCTCTTAGTCTCATCTTTTTTTAACCACACTCAGATGCAGTCACTGTTAGTTTTTAATGATATCCATGTCATTTTGTCTCCATATCAGAAATCCCTTCTCTATAATGGGGCATTAGGATCAACACAGACCTCAGTAAACTGTGCATTAAGTACCCCCCACTGTGCCTACTAACACCACTAGCAACCTAGTTTTCCCTAGAGGCCTCCAATCCCGATACTGACCAGACCAACCCTGCTTAGCTTCTGTGAATGGTCATAATGGTTGGAAATAATACAAACAGTAACTCAAACAGCTTTTTAAAAGAGTACTTTGAAGCAGGTGAGCTACAGCAGCAGCTGCATCTTCTTATATTCTTCTAACACACTGGTGTCACGGTTGGGTGGAAGGGACAAGGAGCGAGGACTCAAATGCAAGAAATTGAGAATTTATTTACAATAAAAATAAAGTAAAAAGGCAAAACAAACAACCCGAGGGGGGAACATTAATAAAATAAATAAACAAACAAACTTGACAGGGCTGGCAGGGATCAGGACCGGAAACAGGACAGGACTAGAAATAACGATGAAACGACGATGACGAACTGGCACAGGACAGCAGACATGAGGAGAATTTAAAGCAGAAAAAATTAACAAACAAACAGGTGAACATAATAGACTAATAATGGGTTAACAAGGAGGGTGGGGCTAGACAATAGACGGAAGGGCACATGACAACACAAGCCATGTGCTCACATAAAGACTAGAACAGGCAGCCAATGAGAGAACTCATTAACTGCGTGCTCGCATGACGACATAAAACCACGCGGCGTATGTAAACATACACCACGTGCTAAACACAACAACAGAGGAATGAACGCGAGACACAAGCATACGATAAAATAAAAAAACACCTTACGTTGTGCTCACACATATGCAACGCGCATGTTTCATCTCAGCGCCATCCAAAACCGAAACCAACTAGACGGAGACACTGAGAATGAAACAGCGCAAGGCCGACAGAACAAACAAACACCAGGACGAGAGTTAGCAAACGCGAACAAACCCAGACCCCATGTGCCCGTATCAAGCGGCACTCAATTGGCACTCATACAGACACACAACAACAACACACAGGACTAGACAGAGCCAATGTCCGGATTCTGCCACCAAAACAAGAATTGACAAGACTGGAGTGGCAGAACCCTGACAACTGGTGACCGATTAAAAACAAGAAACTGAGGCTACAGTACACGCAGCTAGTCAGTGTAGTCTCAACTCCTGCTGCGCTATAAGGATTATAAATGATCGCTACTAAAAACAAATAACTATGACCTTTGCCTCAATTAGCTCCTAATTTTTTGCTTATTTATAGTTCTTAAGGTGGTAGTTGGGTTTAGAGTAGGATTAGGCATATAAACTTAGATCAAGCAGATCTTGTGCTTTATATGTACAAATGAACAGTCAATATCTTAATAGGCAGGTAATAAGCCATAGTTAATAGTAAGCATTAGTACTTAAACCTCCTGTTGACTTGCATGTCAAAAATGACCCGTACACCGCTTTAACAGTAGAAGAAAAAAAAAAAACCTGTAGGACAAACAGAATGTGCAGAATTCTAAGACCACAGGGTTAAACTAAACTGTTACCATTGAGCATTGTGTAGAGGCCAAAACCTACCTGAAGTTTGTTGCTGACCATGTCATCTTGTGATGACTACTACCAGCAGGATAAAGCATCTTGTCATAGATTCAAATCATCTGAACATGACAATGAGTTCACTATACTGAAAAGGACTCCACAGTCACCGGATCTCTGTTCAATAGAGCATGTTTGGGATGTGCTGGAAGGAGAGATTTGCATTATGGATGTGCAGCTGACAAATCTGCATAAACTGAGTAATGCTATCATGTCAACATGGTCCAAAATCACTAAGAAATGTTTCCAGCATCTTGCTGAATTTATGACAAAACAGCACGTCTGAGGGCAAAAAGGAGTGCATATCTGGTACCAGCAAGTCAATGCCTAATAAAATGGCAGGTGGGTGCACTTGAGTGTTTTGTTTTCAGGTTACTTTTGATGTTCTATTTTCTTCATAAGAAAGTGGAGCAGCCCTCGCAGAAAATGAAAACAATAACATGGTTTTATCTATACGGCTGTGGCAGTAATGACTGTGAAAGATGGATGTAAAAAGCTTTTTCTGAGACATTATTTATGGATTTGCTGCACAAGGAGGAGGGAAGCAAAATTAGTTGACTTCCCTTATTATATTTTCAAAGCTGTTGTTATTTAGGTAATTGAGCTCAGACAGGTGCGAGCAAACTATGTCAGAACTAATATCAGTCTGAGACTGTACTCAGCATGGCTCCGTGGAAGAGACTGGCTATGGCAGGTTTCCCTCAGCCTGCACTCAGTCCTGTTAATTGAACTTTTATTAACTCGCAGGGTTTTTTTCGGCTTCTTCCTTCAGAAGACATGATGACAAATGCAACACACTGAGTTGCAGTGATTAGATGGTATACCAGGCTAGTATTACATTTCCAGGGTTGCAGAGAACATGACGTGTTTGAGGATAGATGTGACCCTGTGAAGAGGCCATTGGTTATTTAGTTTTAAATGAAACAGTCGAAACAGAAAACCAATTGAATGGCTATCTATTATTTATAAGTAATAAGAATTCCCAAAGGGTTATAATGACTTGACGCTGATGATTTGTCAACATGCACCTATTAAATACTAAATCTTGGCTAACCCAACAATACTTTATTAATGACAGACTAATTTCTAAACATGCACTTTGCAGACAAGACTGTCAAACATGCATTCAAAATAAGATAATTCCTAACTTAGCATCACTTCATACCCTCTATTTGTTACAAATGATGACTATGCTGCTTAACCTGGTGACGTTGTTGAGTCAGAAAACATATTTATTATTTATTTATTTGTTTATTTATAATCTTTTTAATGTTTTACACTTATTATGCCAAAAATAAATAAGAAAATAAATTTAAAACAAGAACAAGTCAGTGCAGAAATTCAAACTTGGTTTGAAAGATGACCAATGAGCTTAATCTCTCCATATCATATTAATCCAAAACAGAAGAAAGTAATAATGACTTCTCTTTTTTTCATAAAGAATATATATATAGTTAGTTTTATTTATTTATAGGTTTTTTTTTTTTTTGTAAAGTAGTGGTAAAGGTTAAATGTTAGCAGCTTATATAAATAAAATCCCTGATTTATATTCCTTTTTTTATTTGTATGTCACTTTTATTCTATATAAGACATTTCCTGTTTGTGTACTTGTCACATAGTTGTTATGCCTAGACAAGACTGTCAAGCATGCACTTAAAACATGATATTTCAGTCCAGCGTCCATTATGTCGGAAGAAATTTTGCTTCCTAACATAGAATCACTTTTTATATCCTCTATTTTTGTTTGAAAGATGATCAGGGAGCTTGACCTGTCGACATGTTATTGATCTAGCAGAGAAGGATGTGTGGTCCTGAAACTGGAACAGAACAGGGAAAATATTTTGGTCTGAGGGTAAGCTGCATGATATTCTCCTAACAAAGGTAAAAAAAATAACAATAACTGCTGCAGGCATGATGTTTGGAAGTTTGAAAACCAAGCTCAGCTCCTCGACTTGAACCTCAGTTTTAAATACTCTAAGGTGTAGATGTAAATAGAGCTGATTAATTGGAATCAGAGTCGGTCTACTAATACACTCTACAGTGGAATGCACTATGTTTTAGATCATTTTAATATGCAAAATACTGAGGGCAAATGAAGAAGTTGTTCTGGCAAATTATCTGTAATTATTGAAGTCCTCGCATACCTTCCACATATCATCAAAATAAATCAACTAATTAGTGAACTTTGAAAGAACATAGTGCAGTAATGAGCACTGAATGGCTGAAGACTCTTATGTAGATAAGATAATTTAATGTTTCAGCTACTGTATAATGGTCTTCCAGCATTATGTCAGAATCTGCTCATGGAAAAATTAGACTAAACTAACTAACTAACTAACTGACTAATTTAATGAATGAATGAATAAAATTACATTACATTACATGTCTGAGAATACACAGTCAGGGCCATTCTTAACCTTTTATGCCCTCCCATAATTTTGGGAACCCATAGCCAGCACTCACTTTTGGGGATTTACACCTACCTAACTTTAAATAGTAATAGTTCCTGTCTCCACTAAGCTACAAACATGTACTAGGTATCATTGGAAAGAAGACACTTTGGGCTTTACTGTGCTTAAAGGGGAAATGTCATGCTCAAAAATAAAAAAAAAGTTATACATTATGAAATCATGAGAAAAAAAATTGTATTGTGTTCAATATTTGTTTTTCCATATTCAAACACAGGAAAAACATTACTGTAATGTCCTAGAAAAAATATGACATGAAAGCCAAGTGTTTCATGAGTTTATAATTCAAATGTGATTAAAATATCATGCAAAATGAGATTTCTGTAAAATGTTTTGCGAGACTATATCGGTGTCCTCCTTTCCCTCACCGTCAGAGGCACTAAAACATTAACAGATGCTGAATGATTTAGTCTACATTCATAGTTCATGTATCTTTGGAAAGAAGACACTCTGGGCTTTATTATCCATCATGTAGAGTTTATAATGCTCAAAATGAAAAAAAGTTAATCGATGCTTAAACACACTAAAGTACATTTTACTAATATACATAAATATTTTTTTCCATGATGAATTATTAACAGCTACATGCACTCAGATTTTACAGCATTATATACTGTCCAAAACAAATTAATAAATATATTATAGCACCAATACTGTTTGTTTGGCTTTTTCTTATCTTTCATTATTTGAAACATAAAAAGCTATGTTCGTTATTATTCGGTTGTAAGCAAATTAGTGAATGAATTAATGAATGAATGAATATAATAAAAAATAATTAATTAAAATAATAAAATAAACAATAAAAAAACAAATAAATTTAATTAAATACATCTTGAAAGGCTAGAAAGTAAATGAACAGCTTTTTTTATTGTTGTTTTATTGGATGAACATTTTATTTTTTAATGTTGATAGTAATAATGTCGTTATTCAAATAATAGTCTTTGAGAGACTCACTTGTGCTATTGACTAATGAAATGCAAAAAGCACAAATAGTACTTTCCTCTTTGACTAAAAACAACAATACTCTCTACCCTGTGAAGAGCAAACTCATAAAATACCTTCGCAGAAGAACCTCAAAGAGCGGGTTAATGCATTTTGTTTCCCAGCAATGATCCACAATTTACACAGAGCAGAATAAACCTGTTAAAAACAACGTCTGTGATAAAGCATCAACAGCATTATGTCAGAAAGTTAAGCACCTAGAGACAAAACAATGAGCCATAAAGTGAAGCTTGCCATTGTTTCCCATGAGACTAAATTACTGGGTTTACTTATTCCCAGTAATAACCACTTTAACAAAAGCCTGCAATCCTATACACCTTTGAAGCTGGTTTGTTTACCAAGCTGGAGCTTTTTTTTCTGCAGGCAAATTCAAACAGTAAATTTGAACAGCTGCATGAAAACCAGTGAAATGCTTCTCACATCTTATCAAGAGGATTGTACTGTAGCACCTCATATATGAGTAGCAGATCAAAGAAATAAGAAACAAGTGTTATCAAAAATCGACAGAATATGTTTTTTTTTTCTGCTCTATTCTGAGCCACCTTATACATCAGTATTTCTGAGCAACATGCCGCGGTAAACACTTGACATTCAAATCAGATGCATATTTAATGCTTTTTTCAGCCTTAGTTAAAATGCCAAATGGCACTGTTTTATTGTAAATAATTATTAGGTCCTGAATTTGACATTTTTATCATCATTTTTTTTGTATCTTTTACAGGAAACCAGGCTTTCAGGCGCTTTATAAACAGCACTAAACGAAATGAGCAGTACATTTAAACAATATCTCCATTAAGATCACCTTTAAGGAAAATGGCTTTAGTTCACCCTGGTTCATTAACTGTATAACTGACACTATTGTATAAAGTCTTTCATCTCTTTGACCAGCCGAGTGTTCTGCCAATATTCCACCCACCCTGCTTTTCAACAACAGTCCCTGTGCACAGCAAGCACTAACTCTATTAGATTTACAGCTCTAAAGTGTACTTAGTCTGCTGCGTCTTTCCCTAATGAACATGCTTCTTAATTTGAGTACAGAGGTACTGCTTCAAGACATTTGCTTTCATTATCAGATAGATTAAGCTATACTTTATACGTGGCCTCTTTCCATTTTCTTCACAGTCCAAACACAAGGGATGAGAAATTGTTTTATTTTCAGTTGTATTGTAGAGACAGTTCAGACACAATATAGACATTTTGTTTATGTATTTATATGATTTTAAAGCTAATTTATTTCCACTCAAGGGAAAACAAATCAGACATGACGAAGACATTTTGACTGAACTCAACCACACAATAATAATAATAATAATAATAATAATAATAATAATAATAATAATAATAATAATAAACTAAGAAAATACACGTACTGTACAAAAATAACATTATTCCAAAATATAGTTTACAATAAGATATATTTTTGTTTTCTTCTTTAAAACTTTACATTTTAATTAGTATTATTAAAAAAAGTGTTCAAAAGATATATAATACCATTTTTATTTTCTGTTCACTTAATATTTCACATTTTTCTAATTATTTGACGTTTATGATGTACTGTAATGTCATTAATGAAAAACAGAGAAGAGTAAATTCATTTAATAAAACGACTCATTTTTTATTATTATTTTACTTTTAAAAAGTTTAGAAGAAGGTTTTAGAAGTGTATTGTTTTGATAGACATTTGGTAGTTTATAACACAAATCATTGAAGGCCACGGTGATTTCTGAGTGCTTATTGAAACACTGGAAAATAAGTCATTAAACTCTCTTCAGAATTTAACGGAAGAATCAAGCGGTGATGGTTCCAGTGTTCAGAATCAGAAGCGATTCTTCTAGTTTGTAATCCTGAGTGGCTCCCCAGTAATTCAATTTCCTTTATGTCTGATTTGATTCAATAAACTAATCCATTATTTAATTGCTATAATTTGCTCTGACGGACTGAGCATACGGGATTGCCACTTATTGTGCTTCTCCCCTTTTTTTTTAGGGGAAGTTTTAGGGGAATCAAGCATTTAAAGGAACTGTGCAAACACAAGTTTTATATATTAGTATATAATAAATGAAGAATATTTATTTTGCTCATTTTTAAAGGTTTGTATTCAGACAAAACATTGCCTGTTATTTCATTCATTCATCCATTCATTCATTCTTTCATTCATTTTGGTCACTTCTTCATTTATTTATTTGTTTGTTTATTTATTTGTTTTCATTCTTTCATGCACATATTTTATATCAGTAATGAGGCTGTTAGGAGAGGGTTCATAAAATTTTGAATTTGCTGATTTGTTCTTGCAAAGTTAGTATTTAAATGAGCTGATGTATTTTTTATTTATTTATTTATTTATTTATTTATTTTATTTTATTTTATTTTATTTTATTTTATTTTATTTTATTT
>CAIGQQ010038942.1:5891947-5951910 GCA_903798035.1 Danio albolineatus
AATAAAATAAAATAAAATAAAATAAAATAAAATAAAATAAAATAAAAAATGGAGCCTCAACAAAAAAAGAGGGTAGGAATAGATTTTGTACTGTGATGTACAATGCACCCAATGGTGAGAATTACATTATCTATTAAAATAATGCAATTTATGTTCTTGATATTCAGTGAATGTTTTGTGCATCATTACTAATAGCATTGCACGGGCAAGTTTAAATCCAACCGCGACTGACTGATTGAATTATGCATTATTTCATCAATATGGCTTATTCTTAAAAAGTTACTAATTAATCATATCTGCCTTTATACTCCTGGATAACCCCAAACTGAATGAAAGTTCAGTATCTAAATTATTTCAGTGCATGATGAATGTCTGATGAAGGCTTTCGGGGTTGCAGGCTGATTATTAGCTCCAGGGTAAGATTAAAGGGAAACTGCAACCTAGCTGACAGTCTGGTTATCTCTATTCGACTAAATGAAAATCATGGCCTGAATCCATCC
Source organism: Danio albolineatus (assembly GCA_903798035.1). Taxonomy (NCBI): domain Eukaryota; kingdom Metazoa; phylum Chordata; class Actinopteri; order Cypriniformes; family Danionidae; genus Danio; species Danio albolineatus. The sequence continues at coordinate 5,892,448 of CAIGQQ010038942.1, forward strand.
AAGGAGATTAGGAAAATGTGACTGCATTACTGATGTCATTTTAAATTTCTGCTGGTTTTCAAGTGACTTGTTTGACCCGTGCCAAAGCTTAGGTGGACAATATTTGCATCTGGAGTACAACTTTTAAAGATGTGTCTCAACAGATGGACACAACAGACTTCAGCATCAAATCATCCAGAGAGCAGATAGTAAAAAAAATAAGCAGTGTTAAGCAGAAAAACTTTAAGCTGGTATGTGATTATTATTGTAATAAATAAGCATGTTACAGTTTAGAAAGATATACTTCCAGTGTTCTAAATGTCTATTCATTAATAATTCTGCCGTAATATCTAAGTGACTTTGCTGCTGTATCATGGCTGCAGCAAGCTCAATAATATTACACAGATTCAAACTGGTGGTGCAAGTAAATAGCTTGGTCCTGGAGGCTATTTTTAGACAATGCATAATGTCATTGTGCCGGCTGCAGCCATAGTACAGCAGCAAAGTTCCTTGATTATTAGTTCTTAGCCATATTGAGCGAATCATTGGTACAACCCTCCCTACTCTCCAAGAACTACTTATCCAGAGCGAGCAGAAGGGCTGCCAAAATCACTCTGGACCCCTCACACCCAGTAGACTGTCTCTTTGAACGTTTACCTTCTGGGCGACGCTACAGAGCACTGCGCACCAGAACAGCCCGACACAGAAACAGTTTCTTCCCACAGGCAATCCATCTCATGAACACTTGATGATAATAATCGTGGAACCAACATCACTACTTGTAATACACTTTTTACACACACATACACTTATTTAACAACACACTTTACATGCCAATTTGCAGCTAACAGCTGCACATATAATGTTCATTCATTCATTGATTTTCTTTTCGGCTTAGTCCCTTTATTAATCCGGGGTCGCCACAGCGGATTGAACCGCCAACTTATCCAGCATTTGTTTTTACGCAGCGGATGCCCTTCCAGCCGCAACCCATCTCTGGGAAACATTCATACATTCACATTCACACTCATAAACTACGGACAAATAAGCTTACTCAATTCACCTGTACTGCATATCTTTGGACTGTGGGGGAAACCGGAGCACCCGGAGGAAACCCACGCAACCACGGGGAGAACCTACTGTGCCACCGTGTCACCACATATAATGTTGTATATAGTACATACACTTGTCAATTTGTATATTTGCATTAAATACTTACTTCTATTTTTTGAATATTTATTATCTGTCTTCTGTCCTTTCTCTGTCATTCTGTTGCACTGTAGATTCCTCGTATGTGTGAACAGACCTGGCAAAAAAGCTCTTTCTGATTCTGATATTGACCTATAAAATAGCATCTTTTCATTTTTTAAATCATTATTAGCAAACAACGTAACCACAGAAGAGTTGAGCATTAGATAGGAAAATTCTCTTTGGACTCTAAAGTCATTTTGAGCAAGATGCTAAAGATCTAATCGGATCGAAGGATCTATGCTAAGCTAAGCTAGAAGTGCTCAGTGGAAAAAAAGTTTGTGGAAAAGTTGTTATTTAGGTGCAGTGTAGGATTTAATTAGTGCACCTGATAATGTCCAGTTTGAATTTGGACACCATAACTATCCACTCAACTAGACTATTGTACGAGTGTATGAGATGAGTTTAAATTACAGCTGTGGTCTTTAAACTGTAAGTGAGACACTGAATCATTTTCTTACAAAAACACAGACCCACTTTTATGTTGTTTAATCAATAGCTATTGTACCTAACAATTAATGATATAAACACGAGGGCGACACGGTGGCGCAGTAGGTGGTGCTGTCGCCTCACAGCAAGAAGGTCGCTGGTTCGAGCCTCGGCTGGGTTAGTTGGCATTTCTGTGTGGAGTTTGCATGTTCTCCCTGTGTTTCCTCCGGGTGCTCTGGTTTTCCCCCAAAAGTCCAAAGGCATGCGGTACAGGTGAATTGGGTAAGCTAAAAAATTGTCTGTAGTGTGTGTGAATGAGAATGTGTGGATATTTCCCAGTGATGGGTTGCAGCTGGAAAGGCACCCGCTGCGTAAAACAAATGGTGGATAAGTTGGCGGTTCATTCCGCTGTGGCGACCCTGGATTAATACTGTAAAGGGACTAAGCCGACAAGAATATGAATGAATGAATGAATGAATGTATGAATGAATTATATAATCACAGAATAGTAAAATACAACTAATACAATCTGGCACCAAAAATAGCAATTCAGGAACTGAGACCAGTTACTGAATTGTTTGTTCAGCTGATTTGTTTTAAAATTCAGCATTTAACATGCCACGGCTAAGATGTGCGTCAGTTCATGCCGTGACCTTGTTTTGAGCTATTAGCAGTTAATAAATAAGAGTTAAGAAAAAAAGAAAGTTTACTCACATTTACTCTTATTTTTTTCCTTTCTTTCTTTCTTTCTTTCTTTCTTTCTTTCTTTCTTTTTTTCTTTCTTTCTCATTGTAAAAAGATATTTTGAAGAATGTTGGCAACCAGACAGTAGTATCATATCCTTAAAAAAAAAAAAACTAACAAAAAAAGAAGAAATGAATATGTTGTATGTTGTATGAATGTTGTAACATGTTTTATTTAACATTCATTTGAGTTAATATTGACTTTTTGTTTGATGAACCATAGCATACAAATGAGATCACAGTCAAAATTGTGTTGTCGCTTTTCCAAATCTTGATTACCTGAAAGAACGCTGACCCTCGGAAACATCTCCTGCTTGTGTGATACTGCTTAATTATGCTACTTACAGTCATTGTAGCTCCAGATCAGCTATGCATTTAAAAATAACATCTCATCAAATTCTTTCTCTAATATAAAATAAATAGTGAGTTTCACATATGACTATATTTAGCCTTCGTATAATAATTTAATGCAATGATTAAAGTCTTGCCATTGCATTCAGGATGCATACAACTGCCAATGAAGGAGCCAGTCATTACCCTGCTTGCTGCCATGGTGCAAAGACATTGCCTTAAATAGTCTAATTAACTTAACCGGCCACATAATTGTAGTGCTTGCTCAAGCATGCTTTTTTACAGAACAATGCACATCTAATGACAAACCAATGCCAATTGTGAGTAGTTAAACCCTCTTAGGGCTCGGGTAGTCATTAACATGAAAACATGTTACCCACTAGAGTGAGACACAGTAAGTTGGGAAATAAATAAATAAAAATATATTGTACAGTGATAAGATAAACAAATCCTTTGTCTAAATGGGTCAAAGGCACTGTGTGTCTAGCAGCCAATAAATCACAACTTGTTTCCAATCCCAGTTGTCCAAGAAACACTGTGTGGCTGTGTGCTTAACTCATCTTGTTTTTCATGATGTATGGCAGAGCACTTGGTTCACACACTAGAGAGAGGCATATACTCTCTCTCTCTCCTTTTTTTCCCTCTTTCTTACTCCCACCCTGAAAAGTTCCAGTGAATGTGTTGATGACCTCCACCTCCCTCCACCTGCTTATCACACATCTTATATCTTCCACTGTGTTGTAAACCAATCCTAGTTTAATACCATAGTTTGACTGTGGCATCATGTGAATAAGAAACGTATTAATTATGGTTGATTCTGGAGGTCTTTGAGTGACAGCACTGACTCTGTTATGTCTTAATGAAGAACAGTGAACAAGGTCTGGATAAAATGATTCCAGGAGATGATACAGTGTCCTTCGCATGGCCGGCTTTTGTTTGGATTCTAAAACTTTAACCTTGTGATGCCTCACGCACGTATTCCAGACGTTCTTCTGAAATAGTTTTGACAGTTGACGGCTTATAGCAGAGCCTTTGTTGAAGACTGGTGCAATCACTGATAAAGTGTTTTATATAAAAAAGTACTCTGCTTTCGCACATAGAAAACAAGTTTATTGAAAGTTATGAAAACCAGTTCAATATGTTCAAGGATCGTCCAAGTCAGGGCTGTGCATCATTCAGACATCGACTGAGAATGTCTTTTAAGATTTCATTCAGTTCCTGCATTTGAATCAATGTAGCAACATGATGCAGAGTTGCTATATAAATTGAAATGTAAGGAATTAATTAAAAGTAAAGCACGTTAAATAACTGCAGTATTAACAAGCAAAAGGCAGACTGTTTAAACAGCTGTTTTGACAAATACCAGGATGTAAGTTTTGAGATAGATGGATGGATGGATGGTGGGATAGGTGGGTGGTTGGGCAGATGGATGGTGGGATGGTTGGTTTAATGGTTGGTTGGTTGGTTAGTTGGATGAATGGATGGTTAATTAGTTGGCTGGCTGGATTGACTTATGGTTAGACTGATGGATGCTGGTGGTGATTGGATTGGTTGGTTGGTTGTTGTTTTGTCAGGTGAATGGATGGGTGGATGAACAGATGGGTTGGTTGATTAGTTGGATAAACTGCCAGACTGACAGGTTGGATGAATGGATGGATGGATGTATGTATGTATGGATGGATGGATGGATGGATGGATGGAGGGATTGATGGATGGATGGATGGATGGATGATGGATGGATGGATGATGGATGGATGGATGGGTGGGTGGGTGGGTGGGTTGTCTGGTCGATGGATGGATGGTGGGATGGTTGGTTGAATGTTAGTTGGATGGATGGATGAATGGTTAATTAATACAAGCTAGCTGGATTGACTTATGGCTGGACAGATGGATTCTGGTTGGTGACTAGATTGGTTGGTTGTTGTTGTTGTTTTCTCAAGTAAATGGATGGATGGAGTGGTTGATGGATGAACAGATGGTGAATGTTTGAATAGGTTGGTTGTTGGTGGGTGGGTTGGTTAGATTCAAGTAAGGATGCCCAATCAGATGGATAGGTGGTGGGTGGCTGGATTGGTTCTTTTCAGTTGTTGTTGTTGTTGTTGTTGTTGTTGTTGTTGTTGTTTTCTCAGATGTATGGATTGATGGATTGTAAGTGGGTGGGTGTGTGGTGATCAGATGGGTTGATTGGTTGGTTGATTAGATGGTGAATGTTAGATGAATGGTTTTGGATGGTAGGTAAGCTGTTTGGTTAGTCAGATGGATGGATGAATGTATAGATTGGTCAATAAATAAATGGACTTTTGCTCACAAACTGTCTTTTATATATAAATTATAAATAGCCATTACTGTCCAGTGGAAGAAGACCACTTTCAGATATTCCACTGTGACACTCAGAAGCTGACAGTTTGAAGCAACCTGTCAGCTTTGCCATACTGACATCTCTAATAACAAAATGTGGTCCAATGTGGCACCTAATTTGCTGGCTCATTCACCTCCCATGATAGCAGGTGTCAGCAGAATGATGATGACAAAAATATGATGTGCTGTATCACAGGTTATATATTGATTCAATCTGCTGGACAAGGCATACAAAAATGAACATTATGAGTTGTTTGTGGGTTTGGCAGAATTTGATTATGTGTATGATTCCAAACTATTTTATTTTATTGGTCTAATTTGGCAGATATTAACCTTGATGTGAAATACAAATAAAATAAACCTTAGATTAGGGCACAAAAGAATAGAGGGCTTGTTCTTTCTTAAGACTTTGGCTTAAAACTTTCCACCCACACTGCTATCAGAAACTTAATTTGTTTATTCATTGCAGGATCAACAAAGGGTGTAAGGGAGATTGTGCCAAATTTTAAAATCCACAGACAGTTAATTAAACATTAGCGTTCTTAACATTTAACATTGTACAATTAAATCTTTATTTTTTATCATTTATTTAAAACAAAGCAAATTTGGTTGAATTTTGATCTCAAACTTTGTTATATTTAGTCTATCTTGTCCTGTTTTTGTTCTCCTTTTTTGTCTTGTTGAATGTCTGGCCATTTTATTTTAGTTCCAGTTAAAAACACATAAAGATTCAATTCATAACAAAATTAGCAATGATTTGAGGAATTTAGTGAAAACATCACATATTTAATGTACTGTATATTGCTTTCTTTTAGTGTAGTAACCTTCTCAGTGGTTCATCACCTGGTTGCATTGAGTAATCCTGTGAAACAAAGCAGAATTTTTTATCACTTTATTTGTCTTTAACACTATACAGTAGGTTAGATTTAGTGTAGGTGGCAAGTGGTTTTCAAAGGTGATAAAGCATAACCTGACACTAATCAACAATATTCAGGAACGTATGAACCAATGTAACGCTGCCAGTCACTGTTTATGATAAAATTGAACTGAATGTTTGTATTATGTTGACCTACTGTATTTTCATTAGCCTTTATTTGTTTGCGTTAAAGCAATGTAATTAATTAACACAAGAACAGTTTTATATAATAGCTTGACCCATGAAAATGTTTTATTTAAAACAGATTATTGCTTTGCACTTTAATAAAACAAAACAAATTCTAACACCAAGCACATTTACACAAAACTGAGAATACCAAATGTGTTTTTGCCCTCATTTCTCCTATATTGTGTGAAATGCTGAAATCATGTTAAAAATTCCACCAACTATTTGTCTCCTCCGCTGAGCTGGTATAAGCTGCATCCGTAGCTTTGCTCTGGTGGAACGTGTATGCTTCACAGAATAAGATTAAATGTCAAAAGCTGTACAACTGAGAATATTTTTGGAGTTAAAACTTGGAGATTTTTTCCACTGCTAAAGCACTGCAACTTTTTGTAGCCTATGGTTAACAGCTGCACTTTCTGATCAGTCAAGTTATGATCAACATCACTTGGCGTTACATAAAATGCGCAAGAAACGAGCATACATTATCTGATGTTAGCAAACTGCACCCTGTAACAGCAGTGAAACAAGGTTATTTGAAACAAGCTTCATTTGATCAATCCTGCTTGGTGTATTTCAGCATGCTAGAATAAAGAAATCTCCATTTTATGTTAATATTATGGGGGAAAAAATGCTGATGTATCTGCAAAGGCAACTTTGCAATTCCCGTAACTGTGGGGGTCTGAAATAATGGCTTTGTGCCTGTTCTGCACTTCATCTGCAGACTGTTAGATCGACAGATCGAAGAAATGCCATTGGATGGCTCATACTTATTATGCTCAAATGGGTTTGGGACTGAGACCCTGGCTGTTTTCTCAATTTGCAGCCTTAAGGCAGCGATTTAAGCAGATAAAAAGCTAAATATGGAAGCCTAAAAGCACCATACATCTGTCATTCATATGACCTTGGCTTTTAGAGGACAGCCTGACAAAATGAATCTACCACAGACTTCCTGGACTAATGTGGAGGTAATACCTTGTAATGGATTTAAGACTTTAAGAAACGAGCGCACGTAACACTAGGTGACCTAAATGACTTGTTTAATGATGATGAAGTCATTTACGTGAAGAATTTATTTTTAAAAAAAGTATTTATTCAATCCTCCGCTGGTGGCTGATGTAACCTTTTGAAAGTTCCAGAGACAACATAGAGGGTCCTTCGCGCATTATTCTGTGCAGATTCTTCGCCAGAATGTGCAGGAATACCAAACGGAGGAACAGCTTATCCTTAATGATTTCAGGCGACTGGGGCCGATGTTTTATTTGTGTATATAGAGCTGAAATGCAAATGACGTGCTCTTTGAAGTTTGTTAAAACATTTAGAACGGAAAACAGAGCTTTCTTCTTAATACACAGCATACATATTTTACATTATTCTATTTGCTTTGTCATCTCAAGGATGTTTCTCCCGGAATAAGCCTCTTTTATAGCACATCCTAATTTTTTTAGACTAAAGGAGATGCTGCACGTCCTTGTGGCTCATGGTGTCTTAAGCATTTGATATGTGTGACTAGGAAAGCATGGCTGATCCTCTGTTACTGAGGCAATTCAAAGCATACACATGGTCTTTGGGGGAAAGGGCAAGACATGGAAAAAAGAAAGAAAAAGTCTGAGAGATAAGAGGCTGAGAGGCTGACGCTGGAATCTGAAGGGCAGGCAGAACTGAGAGAAAGCCTGTCAAAAATGAATGCTGCTACCATGAGGTGCCTGTTATAATGCAACGCAAGTGTGACATGCGGCAAGACATGCCTTAATTTATCCATATCGGCTCCAATGATTGACAGCTTAATTTGGTCTTATCCTGAGGGGTTTTAACCTTCCATTCCACTCTATTAGTATACAATTAGTGGATGGGATTTATTTATTTTCTATATTTGAAGCATATTGCTACAGAGGCTGATAATTGAATAGCTAATCACAGCCTTGGACAGATTGGGTTACATTTCTTTTGATCACTACCGCTTCTTTTATTGTATTAGTACATTATTGTTGTTTGTCATTTTGTGTTTTTGCTCGAGGGCTAGTTGTCACACATTTTATTGGGAGGTAGATTTATTTTTGAATGTCAGTTTCTGTTAAGGGCACACACACACACAAAAAGGCAAGAAAAATTGAAAATTTCCACTTTTGATGTCAAGGAAAGAGAAAATAGGGGGAAAAAAGTTAATTGAACAGTCATTGATTTGTCATGACAGCATGTCATGTCACTGATTGCAATTCATGTTGTCACATTATATGGACAAAGTTGTCAAAATGGAACCTGCCTTTAGCAGCCTGCTTTCTTTAAATTTTCAACAATTACCATCAAGCACCAAGCAATTTGTAAAAGTCCAACCTACTAAAATGTACAGTATAAAGTCTCACATAGAAATATGGGTCACACTTTACAAAAAGGTTTCATTAGTTAATGTAATTGGGCGACACAGTGGCACAGTAGGTAGTGCTATCGCCTCACATCAAGAAGGTTGCTGGTTCGAGCCTCGACAGGGTCAGTTGGCATTTCTGTGGGGAGTTTGCATGTTCTCCCTGTGAACGCGTGGGTTTCCTCCGGGTGCTCTGGTTTCCCCCACAAGTCCAAAGACATGCGGTACAGGTGAATTGGGTAAGCTAAATTGTCTGTAATGTATGTGTGTGAATGAGAATGTGTGGATGTTTCCCAATGATGGGTTGCAGCTGTAAGGGCATCCGCTGCATAAAACAAATGCTGGATAAGTTAGCGGTTCATTTCGTTGTGGCGACCCCGGATTAATAAAGGGACTAATCTGACAAGAAAATGTTAATGTATTTACTAACATGAACTTACTATAAATAATAGTTGGATAGCACTTGTAATGCATTATTAAAGAGCCCATATGGTGGGTTGAGAACGGTTAAATTTCACTTTTTGAAGTCCCAAACAACAGGATGATATGTATGCAAGGTTAAAAAACACTTTCGATGTCTTATAATATCTATTTATTTTTACCTCATTTTCCCACCGACTCCCATATGAATCGTCTGAGCGAGTCTTTTTCCCCAAGCACCTCCTTTCCGTGACGCTACCACGTCACGTCACCACGTCACATCCTTTACGTGTCAGCAGCCCAATGCCAGAACATATTGAAAACAAATCACTGCAGTTGTACAACAGCGTATTGCTATATTATTCATCATAACAACAAATATTCAGTAATAATTAACACTTCATGGACTATTGTAAGCCAACAAATAGTTTCATTCGGCAGTAAGCTAAATGGCTACCGCTACATGCTGCACGGAGCAAACACAATACAGACAACTACATCCATATTTACCTTGTTACAGTCAACACGACTGGAAGAACACGCAGGTCCAAATAAACTGGGTATTGATCCATCCTTTAACAACAACCGTGCAACAAATCCCGCGTCGTAAGCTGGTAGATTTGTGTAGCTCTCTTCAGAGAGATGACGTGAACACAGCACCGTGTTGGGGATGTAATTCTCAGGTATTTTACGAAAAAAAACTCAACCACTCCAGGTAGGGTAAAGAGATTTCCAGGTAGGGAAAATAACACAGCTTTTCCCTCGCACTTCAGACCACAGCGTCTACGGGACATGATTTAACCGGAATGCCGATTAGTTCAGTAAAGTTAGCAGCAGTCGTGTTTTCCGGATCAATAACTCATGGCCGAAACATTGTTCCTACACAAATAGCACGTCTTTTCAACCGTCGCAATGTATACAATCACCTACAACCTTATTTTCCTAAAAATGAGCTTTGCCTACGTGCTGGACGCATTATATTAAACTGTGCGCAGGCTGCAGAGAGCGATCCTTAGGGACCGTCTACAAAGAGCAAAATGCAAAAACCAATACTACAAAAGCTGTCAATAACTTCTCTCTAAATCTTTATACTGCCATCAAACAGTATAAAGATTTACTTAGATATTACTCAGATCACACGTCACTGCTGTCCCGCTGGTTATGCTACAACACTTACTGCAATACAGTGCTTGTTGTCTTCCACTTTTCCTTCCTGTCTGTGGGCGGGGCTGGGCAGTTCTATTTTCCCGGGTCTGCGCGCGCAACTATTATGTTTCGCGTTGACGTCAAGCCGAAACGGCTAAAGACTCGTTCTAATAACGATTTATTTAAACAACGAGTCGACTCTTTTATATATGAATCAATCGTTTTAAACACTTTGCACTTTCAGATTTAAGCCTTAGCTGGACATTACACTTTACTTAGAGCTGTGTAACACACTGCATGGAAGGTCATTTTCAAAAATCCATAATATGGGCTCTTTAACATCCAAATTCATGCTTGTCATTAGTTAATGCACCATGAGTTCTATTGTCCATTGTTTGTTCATGTTAATAAATGACTAACATTAACTCCAAATATTTATAAACTGTAATTCCATTTGTTCATATATGACCATATATCAGATTTCTGTATTTGATTTGAAAAACCCATGCTCTTTGGAATTATGTTCCCATAGGGATATATTTTTGATAACTGAGAAATATGTACCAGGGTCTGTGACTTGCAGGTTTTTTTTCACAAATCCACTACAGGTCATGACATTTATTACAATCTCAAATTCATTACTGCAGCATGCGTTCTCATATGTGTCATTTCTTGTAAACCACATTTTTGCATATCTTAACGTTCTTTTCGAATGTGTCCATAAGAGAAGCCAACTGGCTTGCCGTCAGGCTTAATATATCAGCTTGATATGGACTGACCCACCCACCATCTTCCCTAAACCCAGCCAATAGTGTGTTAAAAGCAAACAAGTTGTGAAAAGGCATTGCAGCCACATGCTTCTACCACAAAATCACACAGGGAATTATGGAACTGTCCTTTGCCGAATTTGAATTCCAGTCTGCTCAGCTCCGTGTCCAAAGTCTTACACTGTTTGTGATGAGCTACCGAGCAAAACATTGGACAAGCTGTGTATGTGGTAAGCACCACCCCATAGTGTCCGTTTTACACACATAATGCAGCCATATGTAACCACAAGCACATATTTCTTGGTTCTCAAAAATGTATCCCTGGGCATATTTTCCCTATGAGCCTGTGTTGGATTTGAATCATTTAAAATATAATATATGATAATATTCTTCAAAACATATACTGTGTAAGTATTTAACCCAGCCCTTGGATTAGTCCATATTTTACTCAGACGATTTCTTGAACTGTTGAGATTCATGAGGCAAAAAATTTGAAAATAAAAGCTTGTATAATTTGCAGATAAGACAGGACATTCAGGATAAAGCAATGGCAAATTACCCAAACTGGAAATCGAATTTGGGATTACTAGTTTACTAAGATTATTTATAGGGTTTGAATATATAACCATTTTATATAATATATCTTGTACTTTATTATTTTTTTTCTCAGCATGTTTAATCCATCATCTTTACAATGTTCTATATGGAATTACTTTTGTAAATTGAATCTCAAAATCAATCTCCATCTTAACAGCATATCTTCAAGTCATTAATCTACAGTTTAAGTGATTTGTTGCTCTTAATGAGTAAGCCATTTCCAATTATCCTTGAGGTGATACTTATGCAAAAGTTGCACACTTCATATCAGACAAGCCTCTAAGTTTTCTCTCTGAGGCAAAGCTAATGGCATGTTGCTGTTGTTTAGAAAGACAATTATCAGTGCTGTGAGGCGATATAATAAAATAATGTGAAATATATTTCCTCCCTTGCTACATTTTCTTACACATCTGCAATTCACAGTCCCTCCTCGAAAACAAAGTTGCCATTTTATCTTTTTAGTAGCCTTTTAGAGTTGTGAATGATGTTATTGCTGGCTATCCGATGTTAGTTCTCAATTAATAAATTATTCACTGAGCTGGATTTGCTCTCTGTTGCATCATTAAAATATATTAATAAGAAATAAAATTCCCTGAAGTGGAAATAATACACATAAATGTTTAAGAGAATTCAGCACTTGTTGAAGTGCCTTTTTCATTCACAAAGGGTTTTGCTGTGTCTTACTCTGAGATTCATCACTAAAATATTTAAATAATGGAAGGAATACAGCCTTTCTTTCAAATTGTCAAACCGTGTTCCTGTCAAGAGCCTGAGAACTTTGGACAATGTGCTTACTGACAGGACTGACATTTTTATTCTCTGTTGGATGACAGAAACCTATTGTTACTGACTCTTTCAAATAGTTAATTTACATCACCCTTGTCAATGAGATGTGTCTGGGATTTCTCTTTGTCTGGGGAGGGTATCACTTTTGTTTGTGAGGCATGTAATCAACAGAGACCTTCGGGGACTGTCACGCTGACATGGTTTACATACATTAGTTTTGATACACAGACATTTTAATGAACCTCTTGTATGCCAAAATATTGCCCTACACAGCAGCACTGCAAACTTTTAATCCACGCTTGACTTCTGAATGCATAAATGTCTTGAAGTATGCAGTTTTTAAAATTATAATTTATTATCAAGAAAGTCAAAAACCTTTCAGGCTAAACTTTTTACAAAAAAAAGATGTTTTCTTGGTTTATAAATTATAAAACTATATATATATATATAGAGAGAGAGAAAAGTCACTCTGAGTTAGTTCTGAAAAAAACACCAACATTATTTATTTGCAAATGCCTTGGTTTGGTATTTTATTGAATGCATTGAAATCCAATTCTGTATATTTTCAAGCAAAATCTCACAATTCATGGTTGATAGACAACTGAATTTCTGGTAATACTCTATTAATGTTCTGTTTGGTATTCAGTGTACTTATCATAGTTATTAAGTAAACCAGCAAATAACTTTTAATTTGGTAATAACTATCTTAAAACCCTGAGACAACAATACAGTACAAAGCACATAGCATTGCAAAAACATTCATTTATTAATTTTCCTTTGTCTTAGTCCTTTATTTATCAGGGGTTGCCACAGCAGAATAACCCGACAACTATTCTAGCATATGTTTTACGCAACGGAAGCCCTTCCAGCCACAACCCAGTACTGGTATACACCCATACACTCTCGCATTCACACACACTCATACACTCCGGCCAAATTAGTTCATCCAATTCACCTATACATCATGTCTTTGGACTGTGGAGGAAAACAGAGCACCCGAAGGAAAACCACATGGACACAGGGAGAACATGCAAACTCCACACAGAACTCCCCACTGCCCCCACCGGGACTCGAACCAGCGAGTTCTGTGAGGTGACAGCGCTAACCATTTAGCCACCGTGCTACCCCCATTTCAAAAACAATAAGCTACTTATTACAGTTATTGTTAGAATGCCGCTGTTGTTCATGCTAATTTCTAAAGGTACACAATTTACACAAACTACATTAGATAAAACCTTGTAATTATATATACAAATCTAAACTGCAGCATTGGTATCATTTTTCCAACCCCATAATAACAGTAGCAATGTTAATTCTGCATTTTGATCTTTCTTGATCCAGATGTTTTGTGCCAGGTGTTTTTGCTTCGGTAGAATCGTAAGCTGATGTGTCATTCCTGCTTGTTATTGCCATGGCTTTATAAAATAGAATTGTCTGCATTATTAATGCATGAAAAAAATATTGGGCATATTTTAATATGAATGAATTGGACAGAATACGATGATTAAATAAATACTGTATGAGTTTATTTCAAGAGCCAGAATCAACAGAATGTAACAGTACAGACTCTCTTTTAGTGTTTTAAAATCGAATATCAAAATTTACTAGACAAAACAGACAAACAGAGAAAAATAAATGCAATGAAAGACGTTTTGCACATGCCTTTGTAGGAGTTTCCCTTTCAGATGCACCAATTTCCGAGCCTCATTATGTTTAATTTCTAATTTTATTTAAACTCTTGGTAGATTGTGTTGGTCATTAATGTTGGTCACAGTCCCACTAAACATTAAACATCTGATAAATGTGCATACCATGTCTATATTGCATCTTTCAGTGTAACAGATGTTGTTTGGATGTTTCTTGCACAGTGGAGGCAACATAATGTAGTTGTACCTTTATTGTTTAATTTGTGGATGTTATTTGTAAATTTGTGTGAACCTTTCATTGCACTTCTATGGGATTGCATTTCTTATGTTAATTTGCCCGATTTAGTAAATCTGGCCTAGTTCTAAAGCATATTCACACTTTACTTGAAGAATCTCAAGCTTAGTTTGGTCTGTCCAAAGTTCGCAAGAGTGGAAATAAGGTGAAAAAGACAGTTTGAGTAGGGGTAATGGAAAACCTTTTATTTAACACATACATTTTTAAAGTGATAGATTTCAACTGCACCCATCACCACAAGTCTGCTTGAAAGCTACTACCTCAATAATGCTTTTTTTTTTTAAGAGATTACTTATTTATTTGCGGAGAAGGTGCAAGAAGCAGTCTTAGAGGAGCCAGGTTACATTTACATGGCCATAGGTAAGATACATCACGAAGTAATGGCTCTGTTAAAGGAAAGTTTTCAAATGCATAAGGCAGAGGCTGTCTAAATAATGATTATATCTCAGGAATTCCGCTTTCCGTCTCACTAAAGATATATAACATTAGACATTATACTTTTATAACACCTAGGCTGTGCTATTCACTTTAGTCCTGGATTTCCCCTTGACTGTGCAATTAGAGAAAAGGGGAATTGTGTTCAAGCCATCAAGTGCCATGAAAGTAGCCATTACCAGACGCCACAACTGCTTTATTGAGCAAGATGCTTACCTTGGTGTTGCCTGTTATTAAATTTCAATCGCCCCCTATGGTGCATTAACATGCTCTCTAATGCTATTCAGCCTCCAGAATGCATCTGGAAACTCTATGATCTATTTTCCAGTCCATTTTGACATGGTAACTGTGCTGGTGCTTATGTTTATACTGTTTTGTGCCAGAACACTTAATTTGGGTTGTTTTATGTTCTGCATGTAATGGAATCAGTTCAAAGTTACAGTTTTAAATGAATAATCTCGGATTAATGGGGTCTTATGTTGCCACTTTTAACAATATGTAATTTAAGCTTATGTTCCAATATAAACTCAAAATACCCCAAAGATTATTTTGTAAAGTATTCCCCCACAAAAAAAAATTAATTAATAAATAAATTAAATAAAAATGTGTAGCTTTAATGCAAGTAAATTACTGCTTACTGGTGTTTTAGAAGAAATGTCAAGTTAGAGTGTAAAATAAATAAATAAATAAAAATTTCCATGGCTGTAATAATGTTTAAAAAAGAAATGTTATTTTAATATGAGACAGTTATGTTGAAATATTTAATACAATTGATTTAATGAAATTCATTTATTTATAATTTTAAGTTGGTTTTGAGCTTTTGAGACACCCTCTAAATTCTCTCACATTGCCTCTCACATTGCCTGTTATGTGAGGACACTGGACAACAGAGTATAGGATCTATGTACAGTTTATTACTGATTGCTTAGGCAGGCAACGGTCAAAACAGGTGCAAACAGGTACATCCAGATAATACAAAGTCGAGGTCAATAAACAGGCGAGCAGTCGGTACAGGCGGCAAATATGTGAACAAAGAAACAAAGCAAGGTCAAAGCATGGCTAGACAAGGCAAGGAAAAATTTGTCCTAATGTCACAGTACAGTAAAACAAGTCCATGTAATTATTTCGTCATGATCTTCCATCTTTGTGTGTAATCAACGTCAAACAGGAACAAGTGTGTGCGAAGTGCATGCTGGGAGTTGTAGTTCTTATCTGTGGCATGTATGTAGTTCTCCAGCGATCTGTATGGATTAGATTGCTGGTGATTGTGACTTTGCCATTTTGAGTTGTAAATACTAAAACAATATATCTAATTATAACATAATTACTAATGTGAAGGTGTTTGATTGGGTTGAGATGCATAAGGAACTGCCTCGATTTTGGGATGAAAATAGTGATTGTCTAAGGAATGCCCAATATACGTAAAAACTATTTACACTTGTTCCAGATATGTAGTTGGAATCCAAACACTTGGCATTAATTGGGATTTTACATTTTTGGTACACATGGTACGTGAGACACATTTTTTTCTTTATAATGCACAACTTTTCTATTCTTTTTCAATGTAAACACGTGCCTGAAAGATGTGTGTGAACATTATGCACACATCTCGCATCTTTTGAAGTGCCACGTAAAGGATCGTAGAGTTTTTCAGGCTGTGTCCACATGAACACCAGTATTTTCAAAACTGTGCATTTTTACACATGGGATCACTTTTTGTATCACTGAAACTGAAACTTTCTGAAAACTCTAGACAGGGACATTGTGTTCTGAAACTCCCTGTGTTCACGTGGGTTTCCTCAAAGTCCTCCGATTTCCCCCATATGTCCAAAAGACATGCGCTATATTGAGTAAATTGGGTAAGCTAAATTATCTGTAGTCTGTGTGTGTGAGTGAGAGTGTATGGATGTTTCCCAGTGATGGGTTGCAGCTGGAAGGGCAAGAAACATATAATGTTTAATTAATAAAGGGACTAAGCCGAAAAAGAAAATGAATGAATGAATTTGAGAGTGTAAATCTGGAACCTGGAGGTATTACGTTCTGTAATGGTTTGTGTCAGTGTGTTTGTCTTTTCTTTATCTTGAGGTTCACATTATCATAGATCCAAGCCATATTCAGAGCAGTTGATTGTCATGCCTGGTGACCTTCTTATACCTGCAACAATTGTGGATCTTCACAATGGATGCTTATTGATATCAAGCCCTCTGATGCCTTTTAGATTGCATCTCTGCTGAGCTTGGTTTCACCCAAGGTTTGTTAACTAGAACTAGCCTAGACCAGTGTCCTTATACAGCTGTGTTCCTTGCTTGATATTCTGGACACAATCTGATATTCTTCTACAATCTGAAACATCTTTTTTTATTCTCTTTTTGATCAACGTTAAGCTGCTTTGACACAATCCACAGTACAAAAAAAAGTGCTATGGAAGAAAAGATGACTTGACTTGATTACAATGTTGTACATGCTTTGGATGCAAAATGAGTGTAACTGTTAAAAGCATCAACAGAAAGAAAACAGTGTTTTATTTTTATGGAGTGTGTGTGTGTGTGTGTGTGTGTAGGTGTGTAGGTGTGTGTGTGTGTGTGTGTGTGTGTGTGTGCGTGCACTTTATCGCTCACATTAGAGATTAAGACCTCAGAGGTAATTTGCTGTGATATATTCACCAATGCTTTCAAGACAAGAAATTGATTCAGCCCCTGAAAATGTATCACCTTGCAAATTACACGACTCTTTGGGCCATATTTATCAAATCAATTCTGTATACAACATCCCGAGCTCCCATGGAATGTGTCACTTTGGTTCAAATCCATCCTGACACCATCTGGCCGAGTGATCCTAATATTAGCTTAGCCAGGCATGAAACCGGACGTTTTTAGTTCCATTCTCCATATTAATAATCCACTACAGGAAGCTGTTATTATCAAAACCACCCGAAAAACAAATACAGTAAGCTTGATCAATTACCATCACTCTAAAACAACGTGCTACAGGGCAGCTAATAACCTCTTAAATTAGCAGAAGAAAATCATTTTAAACGTCTTGCTGCGATTTCAATATCGCTGCTCTAATTTTAAAAGGGAGGCAGTCCAATCAAGGTTAATATTTAATTATGATGAGTAAATATTAATGTCTGTGGGATGACAGCATGGTAGAGGGGAAATGAGGAAAGAGTGATGGCCATTCTCTGTTGCACAGCTTTTACTTAGATAAGATCATTGTTAAAACTGAGTAATGCTGCTTTTCATGTTGCCATAGGCTTGGAAAGGAAGACTTTAACATTCTCTTTAGGCTCTTGCCAAAATTAGACTGCTGAATATGGAACTATTGATAAGTCATGCAGTTTTTAGAAGCAGCTATATGGTCATTTCACTTTGCACACAGTTGGGGTGGGCGGTCTGCAATATTTTCAGGTTTCAAATCTTATAATCCTATAATATCTACAAATGAAAAGTATGCTTAACATTTAAATCATAATATACCATTGTTCATTTTATTGTTGATTTCTATTGTTTTATTTTTATTGATTGAACATTTAAAATGGCTGCATTACTTTAAAGGTGTAGTAGGCGATCTGCCAAAATGCTAACCGGTTAGCATAATATCTTTAAAACACAGTCCCTCCCCTGCTGTCCAAAGCCACACCTCCTGAAACATGAACGCGCACCGTATGCAGTTAAATAAATGTAGTTAGTGGTTGGCTGGCGGTGTGCAGGACATACACTTATTACTAAGCCATTATTACATGCTATCTCAGTTCAAATGTTAAAATTAGCATAGTAAACAATATAGAGAGAATTTGTCATTGTTCAAAAATGAACCAATGTGATTATAAAACCAACTTCAGCTCAGGCAGAATAGCAGCATTTACTGATGTTTTGTTGTTAAACTAAGTAGAACTCTACATTATCGATGCTGTAAAAGATGCCTTATAAAGTTGAAAACATGAATTTTTAATCGGAAGATTTCCGTGGCTGAAGAACACTTTTGTGCATATAACCATTCATAATACAACACAATCTACATAACCCTTGCGTGACTAAAATAATGTGGCAAGATCTGAAAATGTGATAAAAAATCCGGCGGCCGTGAGGGCTTTTCTTTTTCTGCATTGCTTTTGAAAACACTGTTGGTTGCATGGTGACGTGGTGGCGCAGTAGGTATTGCTGTTAGCTCACAGCAAGAAAGTCACTGGTTCGAGCCTCGGCTGGGTCAGTTGGCGTTTTTGTGTGGAGTTTGCATGTTCTCCCCACGTTCGCGTGGGTTTCCTCCGGGTGCTCCGGTTTTCCCAAGACCAAAGACATGCGGTACAGGTGAATTGGGTGAGCTAAATTGTCCGTAGTGCATGTGTGTGAATGAGAATGTATGGATGTTTCCCAGAGATGGGTTGCAGCTGGAAGTGCATCCGCTGCGTAAAACAAATGTTGTATAAGGTGGCGGTTCATTCTGCTGTGGCGACTCCAAATTAATAAAGGGACTAAACCGACAAGAGAATGAATGAATGAATGTTGGTTGCATTTTGGGAAGGTGGTGGGCGGGTCAGTTGGTGCTTTTGAAAACACTATCGGTTAGGTTTAGGGATGGGGGTGGGTGGGGGTATCGGTCGGTTGGTCAGTCAGTCAGTCAGTCAGTTAGTCAGTCGACAGCAGCCTCAGGTAAATTTATGCGAGTAGAGCAGGCGCAAATGGCACTTGCGAGAGAAACAAAAAACTTATCTCCTGGGACATATTTTGCTCTGTCCAGAAATGTATGCTGGGGTACGTATCAATAATAAGCCTGGGTTGGCGGAATGCCAACATCAAAGAATTACCATAAACACTTTGGTGTCTATATGCTTTCTTGACATTGCCTTTGTTTTCTTTTACCGGAAAGTGTTTTTCTAAGGCCTTTCTTTTTTTCTAGAAACAGGCCCCCCAGTAAACTTTGGTCTGATTCAAACACTGAATTTGTTAGTCCAAATTTATGCAAGCCACACTGAATACAAATATTCAGCAACTTTGCAGTGCGAATGCGAATTTCATCGCCACGGCCCTCAAACCTACATTTTCAGTATTTCCCTTTTATAATCAAAACAAATTACCGTGTGAAGCTCTCTTTCCACCACTTAGGTGTGACATATAAAGTTGGTTAAAGGGAAGTCTCTAGTGAATTTCAAATTGAATGCAATATTCAGTGGAGAACATGCCTTGGAGGAGCCATGTTGTTATCGTAACAAGTCTGTCAGTGGTAGAGGGCTTGCGTGAAGAGATAAAAGGTCTATTGTGTGCGAAAACAACCTTTGTTTAGACTCGGGGATATTCCCTGACTTAACATTCAGCTGTCTACCTTTAAGCTATAACAAATATTGCAACAAGGAAAAGAGTCGGAGGGATGAATTAAACGAAGCCCTGCATTTCCACTGACCGTTGCACATGTGAGGAAAAAGAGAAGGCTGGGGCTGATTAAATTTGATAGCAGGTAAGCTCAAGGAATGTGTACACAAAGGCAAGCAAGAAAATTATCTGCAAGAAGCTTGTCGGCGTAGAGAATTGTGTTAGCCCTAGTGATTCTTCCCATTGTAATCTGAAAAATACAGGGACATCATAGCAGGGGTTTACCTCACCCATGGAGGAATGGAGGGGAGGTTCCAATCCTATTTTGGCCCTGTTTCGTTTCAATATTTGCATGGAGGCAGAGCAACTGTTCTTAAGATCACATTTCTCTGTCAGAGATAGAGAATTCTCTAGTCTCACGCTGTCACTGAACGGGGATTCAAATAAGCTCCTGCTCTCTCTTTGTGCAGATTAGATGTCAGTTAACTTCCAGTCCGCCCTTTGTGCTGTACTAAAACCCACGGGGGGCCACTGCTGCGTGATTTACAGGTAATAAAACCAGTCAGAGATGACAGCCAGAGACAGGCTGCTACCGCAGACTTGTATCAAATGAGAACAGTCAATACATCTCTGTGATAATATGAATTATTCTTTTTATGTGTCATAAAGGAGCTGCCTTCAGCTGTTTAATGCCTGCCAGGCGGGAAATCATGAACTTTGGGACATTTGATAGAAAATAGATATTAGAGAAACAAATATTTGGAGATGGGTCAGGATTTACAGTGTGTTTACTCAGAAGGGGGTCTGGAACAACTGCCAATCTGCAGTGTTTAATCTTTGTGTAATATTGGCTCCTGTGTACTGGAAAAAAATATCAATGCTTTAAAAATAATTCTTACTTTTGACATATGCAAACAAATGATGCTGCTTCAAAATATATTTTTATGTCAGTTTATTTTTTTGAGGAAAACTGTAGCATACACACATAGACACACACATATATGTATATCTGTCTGATATATAGATATGTGCACATACAATTCCCTTCTTTTTTTCTTTTTTATTTCTTTCCTTTTTTCCAATGGATTAATTTTGGCAGCTACAGTGCAGGGTCATTTTTGCGGTTGTATGAAGTCACTTCACCTCGAGATCACACAGGCTGTGTCCAAAAACTGTAGCAGCTCGGAAGGCAAGAATGTAAATCCAGTGGTAGTGAAACATTCCATCTACTAAGATGCCTCTATATCTGGTAAATTTTTGAAAGCTGCATAGATGTATCGCTGTCTAGTGCAGAATAAAAATAGCATGTGCTAGAGCAGTTGAAAGGAGTTGATTTATTTATAAAAGTTCTTATTTTTCTTCTTTTTCTTCTTTCTATTTATGCCTCTATTTTTAATGAGAAATAAGCAGTCACTAAATATTTGATAGGTTGTTTCTAAAACTCATTAGACAAGAGGGTATGGTGCATAGGAAGCCTGTGTGAAACCGTCAAGAAGAACCTTTATACGGTGGACAAATTTAACATTGACAGTCAGGGAAGGGGGTTCAGCTCTTTTCAGTAGTTTGTGTAATACATATGCATGCATCACTGTGAACAAAATTCATATATTTAATTCAGTTACATGTCACTTATTAATCAAACTTATTTTTATGGATAATGAGTGGATTCTGGATCTTACCTGGACAAGCAACACGTCACTCTTCAAGAAGGCAAAACAAAGCCTACACTTTCTCCATCAACTGAAAAGGGCAAGTCTCTCTCCACCCATCCTCGTCACATTCTACAGGGGAACCACTGAGAGTGTGCTAACCCGCTGCATCACTGTCTGGTATGGAAGCTCCAGTACTGCCGACCGCAAGATCCCCCAGTGCACATTGAACACAGCCGAAAAGAACATCGGTGCCCCTCTACTCTCTATTCAGGACATTTTCCTCCAATCCAGGCTCATTCTAAAAACGTAGTGCCATGTACATTTCTGGAGGCCGTGAAATACGTCCTGGGAGGTACGTATTTTTGCACTTTTTGTTTTCACGAATCCACTAAAGGCTGCTGTGTATGCTTTTTGCGATCTAAAATGTCTCTTGCGAGTCCTGTTCACACCTGCTGTTCTCACGTAAACCCACCAGGGGCTGCTGTCGACTGACTGACTGACTGACTGACTGACTGACCCACCCTACTCCTTCCCTAAATCTAAACAAAATTTTATCGGTTGACCCAACCACACATTTCACTAAACCTAACAAATTTTCAAAAAAGCAATCCAGAAAAAAATAAAAGCCCTTGTCTCATTTTTACCACGTTTTTAGATTTTACCACATTCTCACCCTGTCATTTGGTGGTTTATTTTTTTTTTTTTGGATTCAGTTTTTGTCTTACCTGTTTTCTAGAACCGCTCTTCACTGGACTCGAACCCCATCATCGTGGTCAACTCCTCTCTGCGTCTCAAGGCCACTGGCGTACATGGCGAGCTAACGGGAAAAACTGGTTACAGTGGGAAAGTAGTCCACACGGAGGTAAGCGGTCAGCTGGTAAAATGTAGGGTTCGTATAAAAAATGAAACGCTGCCATACGTACCTCTTACTACTTAAGATGTGGTCGCCAGAAGCGTACACAGGGCTACATTTTTAGAATGAGCTTGTGTTATTTTCCCCTCACGGTGCTCCAGCAAAGCTAGAAGTATTGTGAAAGATTCTACCACCCCACCCCATGCATTCCTGAGTATGTCCCACATAGGTGAGTGGGCTTAACAAACCACCTGTAGAAAAGACACCATCTCATCTCTCTGACTCTTGCACCAGGTTGCACATTTTCACTGTAGACACTTTCTTAATATCTCCAAGTCCCTTGGAAACATTGTGCATTTCAAATTGTGCTTCATACAAGTGAGTGGGCTTGACCATCTGTAGAAATATTGTAGAAACATTCTTCTCTTTTATGCACCTGACAGTTTATTTAAACTCCATCTTACAAGCACTCAAGAAGGAAAACGATGTTTGCATGTTGCACTGCTTGCTTTAACCTAAATAGCTTTATTTTTTAACAGTACCTTTGCAAATTATCCTCTACAACCTGTTCACTCTCATGTAAAGGTACTTGTACAGTATGTGTATAGTTAAGCATCTTACAGCAGTGGTTCTCAAACTGTGGTACGTGTACCACTAGTGGTACACAAGCTTCCTTCTAGTGGTACACGGAGAAATCAGTGAATAATTAAAGTGAAAAAATTAGCACACTTTTAACCCTTTGATGCGTACAATAACACCAATGTGATCAGTAAATTGATTTTAATAGGCTAAACCTTTTATTTAAGTGGCTGACAATAATAAATACTCTTAATTAAAAGAATTAATCTGCCTTGTTTTTGAACTGTGCAGTGCTGTAGCTGCTTATTTAGGCTTACTACGCAACTGTACTTCAAAACCGGTTTTTATGGTGGTACTTGGAGAGACAATTTTTTTCTGAGGTGGTACTTGGTGAAAAAAGCTTGAGAACCACTGTCTTACAGTATATGTTAGTTATGCATAGGTTTTTGAAAAAAGCTCTTATGTCCAGTGTTGTGTTTGTGTTTATGATTAATTTATGTTGCACCGTTGTCCTATGAGACATTTCTTTACTCTGTATGTCCACACATGTAGCAGAATGACAATAAAGCTTGACCTGACTTGACTTCTGACCTACAGTAACCTGTGATAGGCTATTTCAACAAGCAATATTCTGAGCTATTAGATGAGCTATTGATATAGAGCCCAGATTTTTGTGATAAGTTTACAGAAAAAAAAATTGCAATTAATATTTAGAGTGTAACTTTTGTGCGAGCACACACTGAAAAAAATGATTCAATGCTGTTTCCTTGGGTTTACTTAATTTTTTTTTACGTTAAGTGGCTGTAAACAATTTATTTGGGCTGAATTTAAACAAACAAATTAAGTTGAACATTATTAAATGTAATTTGTTGTTTAAATTTAGCCAAAATAAATTGTTTACAGCCACTTAACGTAAAAAAATTGACTAAACCCAAGGAAACAGCATTGAATCATTTTTTCAGTGCAGGTGTCTATTTAAATACATACTTTGTTATTTGACTTTACATCTAGGCTATATTCTATGAAGCATAAACACCCAGTTTAAAAGTAAAAAGTGTCTTGAACACTTACAGTTCCTACAGTATCTGTGAGCTGTATCTGCCGGTTGCTGATCACACTGACTGAATATTTTCCAGCATTCCTGCTGAGTGTGATCAAGTGTTTGCTTCTTACTGAGTTCTTTTTTTTTTAAATGTTTGTCACACTTTAATGTTTCAGATCATCAAACAAATTGAAATATTAGTCATAAATAACACAAGTAAACACATCATGCAGTTCAAATGAATATTTTTATTATTAACTG
Source organism: Danio albolineatus (assembly GCA_903798035.1). Lineage (NCBI taxonomy): Eukaryota > Metazoa > Chordata > Actinopteri > Cypriniformes > Danionidae > Danio > Danio albolineatus. Next base: position 5,916,805 of record CAIGQQ010038942.1, read on the forward strand.
AAAACTAAATACAAAACTACATAGCACTGCGTGAAAAAAATGTTTGCCCCCTTTTAAAACATTACTTAAGTCTGGTTTATCACACATTCAAAAACCCTCATTTCAAAACTGCACGATTTGTTTACTTGTTATCTTTGATTAATACTGAATTTTGTTTGATTATCTGAGACTTTAAAATATGACAAACATGCAAAAAAAAAAAAAATTATATTTAAATTAACGATTCACACCATTTACTACTGGTTTATTACCTACCTATTATTAAGATTTTAACTGTTTATTAGCACTTATAAAGTATGATCTTATTTTACATCCCCACTCCTACAAAATTACTTACTTTAGGAATAACCTCATAGTGAAAATTAAATTGGTTTTAGTAAATTTATGTTTACTTAAAAGCACATTTCATCTTAAAATTAATAATTGACTAAAAAAACTAACATTTATTTACTATTTACTTACCCTCAAGTTGTTCCAAACCTGTTTGGACTTTTATTTTTCTTATTTTATTTTTTCTGTTGGAAATTAGTAACCATTGACATTTGTATGGATTGACAGTACAGTAAATTATGACAATTTATGCAAATTATGCAAATTATGACAACTATTAATGAGTCCATTAAAAATAAAAAAGGTAGAAATTGCAATCTTGCTAATGTAAATGTCCAAATAAATGGCTGATCTATACAACAACATCATGATGAACTACTCTAGAATACTGCTAGTTAAATGAAAAGCATCAGTTGTTCCAAAAAACAGCCAGTGCTTTAATTGTGACCTGCCAGAAAATCCTGCTTCTCAAATTCATCGCTGATCTTGAACGGTGTAACTAGCATAATATAAGTGGCATGAATGCATTTAGTACGAAGATCCACTTAACAACTGGCATCATCAAATTTTCCACTTCTGCATTCTTGCCAGACGATTAAACCGGGATCCTGTGGTGCCCTTCAAGCCGGGATCAAAATGCGTGGCTATTTTGTGGGCGCACGTCTTGGGCTTTAATTGCGTATAACATGTCAGATCTTTCAGGGTCTGAGTTTGCATAATTACATTATTATGCTATATACTTACATGACCTTCAAGTATATGACTGCTAACAGGGAGGGCCAAGACCTTCTAATCAAAGTCAACTTGAGTTTAGAGGAAATGCGAACTAACCGCTGTTGTATAAAATGGCTTGAGACGGCTGACCGTTCATTATGCAAACTAATGCAATCATATTCCTCCGCATCAGCCTTGTGTGTGTATTTAATACCTCTAGTTTGAGATAGAGAGAATCTGTGTTTTGTACAAGGAGAGCTGCTCTATTTTATGCAGTCTGTGATATATAAATATTGCACAAATACCTATCCTCTACATTATTTTGCAGGTCTGTGTTATTTTTGGATTTTGCAAACGCAATATTTGAAGCCGTAACACACTGAATGTTCACCCTGGTGTGAATGCAATGCATGCATACATAAACAAATAGCACCATCTTCTGAATATTGAAAACAGTTGCATCCTTGCTTCAGAGTGGGACCTCCCATTGCTTTTTTGTGTTTGAGTCACAATAAAACGCTGTGATATGTGAAACTGTAAGAGTTGATTTATTTGCGACTGAATTTAATGATAGTTTTTGATCCTGTGATGAGTTATTTTCACAGCGTTAAGCCTTAAATCTTTTCCCAAGTGCAGAACGGTCACAAAACGTGTTATTTTATGACAGTCAAAGTATTGGTTTCTAATATAGAATGGCGGTGTATTTTGTTTGTTACCTTGGGCTGTTTTATCCCCACAAACACATTATAAAATATTGGCAGTTTACAGGGAGTGTTGACAGATAAGAGAAATTTCTTTTTAATTGAGTTGAAGACCCTATGAATGTTAGGCCATGGTTATCTAGCGCTTTCTGTGGCAACAGTTGATAGTATCAGTGTTTCTCTTTTAATCAAAAGTGCCACGGGCGAGTCATGATGGGCTTGACACACTTGAGCTGTCAAAATCTTTCTCCCTTGGTGTCACTCTGGTGTTTGTGGCGCGTCTGTGGGGAGGGACACAACCCGTTCCGCCAGCCACCTTCTCCCTCCCCTCGATCCAAAGGGGGACGAAACGTGTGTTGTTTCTGATAAACCACTGTGATCAATCTTACGGATGCACAGCGAATCAGCGGAGCGAGAGCCTTTGAAAATCAAGCCTTGTCCCGGTTGTGCCAGCCAATGATTATGTGGTCAGTGATGCCAAAGGCGAGACAGAACATCAAGGCATTGGAAGCTGCAGTCTGTCAGTTCTCTCTACTAATTAAACCTAAACAAGGCACTCAGTGAAATGGTAGAAATACTGCAGAGATGCTGTCCATGATCAGCAAGTGTTTTAGTGAGGAGTTCAGGTGTTAACTGAAAAATGAAAATGATGCGATTTTCAGCGTACTCTCATTTTCAATTTACAACAATTTACAATAAGTTTTTATTAGTTGATGTTACTGTATGTATTACAAACAATGAACAAGACAACAGTATCTATTGATCTTTGTTAATAATGAAAGCAAAGTTGTTCATTGTTAGTTCTTGTTAGCCCACAGTTCCCTAACTATTGTTAACATTGATGAACTATTGTTACTATGATTAGTAAACTAAGATTAATAAATGCTGTACAACTATTAGTCATTCTCAGTTCAAGTTAGTAAATACATTAACTAATGAAACTTTATTGTAAAGTGTGCCCATTATTATGTATACATAATATATTACTTAATGTATTTCTTTTTATTTTCTTATATTACTATTGTATCTCCCCGCTTATCATTTTTGAATAATTGTTGCTATTTTATTCTTCTATCGCAGCAACGAAAGCTTTCAATGTTACCAAAAAAAGCATTGTTATATTTGATACTCCACATATTCCACAGCCATATGACTGTTTTTTGTCAACTAACTAAGTTAACTAACAATAAACATATTTGTATTAAAGCTAACATGTTATTTTCATGGTCACCCATCATATATACTGTTGATATAGTAACTTTGCAACTACTGTACAGGTTACCTAACAAACAAACTAATTTATTAACATACAATAACATTGACTATCTCTTAAAACTCGATTCTTTGCTTAGGAACTGATAGCCTTTTTCTGGTCCTCAACAGACAAACTTAAGACTGTACCAACCCAGGCTAGGTCTGAAAACTTACCACTATATGAATTTCTGGAGGCTGCCAAATACATCCCAGGAGGTACATTTTTTTGCTGTTTTAGTTTTTGTGAATTCATTAGAGGCCGCTGTGATGCTTTTGAGATCTCAAATTTCTCTAGCGCATGCCATTTGCGCCTGCTGTTCTCGCGTAAATCCACTTGAGGACACTGTCGACTGATTGACTGACTGACTGAAATGCTGACCGACTGACCGATCAACTGACCCACCCTCCTCCTTCCCGAAACCCAACCAACAGTTATAAGAAACAATGCAGAAAAAGAAAAAAAAACTTTTTGAGATTTTACCACATTCTCGAACCCTGTCATTGTGGTCAACTCCTCCTTCCATCTCAAGTCTGCCGACGTACTTGGTGAGCTAAGTAAACTGGTAACAGCAAGAAAGTTATCCGTAAACTTTGATAAGCGTGAAAAGGATCGGCGTCATATTGCCCCCTACCGTACGTTTCAAAGACGAAATAACAACACATACTTTTGGCTACATATTTTGTGATCTCCAGAAATGTAAATAGGGCTATGTTTCCAGAATGAGCCTATGTAGGACTGTACATTACATAACTTTTTGTCAACATTCTACATGTCAACTGACTTGTTAAATAGTTAGTATGCTGTGTCCTTTTTGCAGTGTTACTATTCATTTATCTGCTGAGTAACATTACTTAATTACATATACTTACTATATGGTTAGGGTTAGAATTTCAGTTTACTTTTAGGTTTAGTTGTATGTAATTATGCAAAATTGATTGTAATTACTATAGCAAGTACACAGCATATGCGCTTAGTTAAAAATAATAATAATAATAATAATAATCCATTTATTCATTCATTTTCTTTTCAGCTTAGTCCCTTTATTAATCCGGGTTCGCCACAGCGGAATGAACCGCCAACTTATCTAGCATATGTTTTAAACAGAGGATGCCCTTCCAGCTGCAACCCATCACTGGGAATGATGAACCACGATAATCACCCTCTCTTTCATACAGTCCAAGCGTGTGCAAGCTCTTTTAGTGCAAAATTAATTCAACCCCGGTGTCACAGAGAAAGATACAGGAAGTCATTTTTACCAACAGTGATCAGATTGTATAACCAAAATCATACTAGATGACTTATGCTGAATTGTAATTGTTTTTAGATATGGACAAGTGTCTACTTGTTGTTTTTGGAACTAAGGTGTGCAGTATGTATGTAATGTTATTATTGTTTTTATACCTATGTAACTTATTTTATTACTTTTTATTTTTTTTAGTATGGAAAGCTGCTGTGACATGTGAATTTCCCTTTGGGATTAATAAAGTCAAAGTCAAGTCAAGTCAAGGAAACATCCATACACACTCATTCATACATATACACTACGGATAATTTAGAGTACTCAATTTAGCTTACCCAATTCACCTAACCCTCATGTCTTTGGTCTTGTGGGGGAAACCGGAGGAACGAGAGGAAATCCAAACAAACACGGGGAGAACATGCAAACTCCACACAAAAATGCCAACTGACCCAGCCGAGGCTCAAACCAGTGACCTTCTTGCTGTGAGGCGATCGTGCTAGCCACTGCGCCACCATGACACCTACTACTACTACTACTACTACTACTACTACTACTTATAATAATAATAATAATAATAATAATAATAATAATAATAATAATAAATATAATTAAAATTATAATTATAATTAATAATAATTAATAATATTTAATTGTGATAGTCCATCAATACACATTTCACTGATAAGCAACTTTGCAACTGCAGTACAGTGTGTCCACAACAGTAATACGTCTAATAACTAGTAATAAATAGTAAATGCTAATGCTTTGAGGGAACAGACATTCTCACTCACTATCATTCGGCTAAGTCCCTGATTTATCAGGGGTTGCCACAGCATAATGAACCACCAATTACTCTAGCATATGTTTTCATGCGGCAAATGACCCTCCAGCTGCAATCCAGTACAGACATTCTACTGATGTTAAATAACTTTGCAACATGTCAGCTAACCTAAACGTATTGTCATCCATGTCTAAACGGGAACATTAAAAAGGGGGTAACCTTATTATCTAATGGTAATCTAAGAATGTTTGTTGTTGAGTAATCTCATTGTTAGTTAATACACTTATGAGACCTTCTTGTACTGACCATTATTCACTCAACATCTTCTACTTGAACTGTTAACTGTTGCAGCTCAATCAATGAATCTTTGACTTAAACCTGCAAACCAAATCAATCAATTCATGGACAAATTATTCAGACAATTACTTAATTAAACTAAATGTACTAAAACCAATGACGAGGGTTCTTCGCAATAATGCAGATTGACTTAGAAGATACCAGTGTGTCCTTATTCAAGTCAAATAATTATCTCATAAAACCGGAGGTGATTTACTCTTGTGTTTCAACAGTCGCATGTCGTTCTGCTCATAAAAGTCATTTGCAACCCACAGATTATTTGCTGTGAGGCAGACCTTTTCTATTCAACGTTCGCAAGACACTGTTGTGGCTCTTGAATTCCACTCACTCATTCCCGGCAATAAAATATCAGTCAAATACTTTTCCACTTGAATGGACTAATTTCAGGTCCTTGAATGACTTTTCGTTGAGCTCCATTAAGTTTTACTGCGGACAACCTCAAGGAGTTTCTCGCATGCGGCTGTTGTAATGTCAGAGAAATCCACAGATATGGAGCATGTTTGAGAGAAACTTGTCTTTCAAATGCGAAAGCTCAGTCTAGAAGCAATCCCACAGGAATGTGTTTTTCATCTTAAAAATCATGAACGTTGCTAACGAGGTCGATGAACACTTTATTTTGAGAAATATTGATTGTCTTTATTTAATGTATGGATCACCAATGTTAAGGGCAGATGATAAACTTCATAGTTCTTCCAGGTCAATATTTGTGGGAAGTGGGAAAAATGAATGCCAAGTACTTCTTTTTTTTGTAGGTCTGACTTCTAAAGGCATATAAAACAATGTAGACTGGTTAGTATTTTTCTGTATGCCGACAGGATGAAGGAATGTTTCATTTAAAGATAAAAATTCAATCAGTCTTTATTTGGTTTAACAGTGATCATGGCTAACAGTTTGTGTAACATGGCAAACAATTCAGTGTTTCAGTGGATAATTTGTAAAAAAAAAATTGGTCACATTTTCCAATAAGGTTCATTAGTTAATGCTAATTAATGCATTTACTAACATGAACAAACAATGAACAACACATTTACTACAGTATTTGTTCATGATAGTTAACATTAGTTAATGAAAATACAGTTGTTCATTGTTTGTTCATGTTAACTCACGGTGCATTAACTATGTTAACAAGCATGGACTTGGATGTTTTAGTAAATGCATTAGTAAATGTTCAATTGTGATTAATAAATGCTGTACAAGTGTTGTTCATGATTAAATGGACCATGTTCATGTTAGTAAATGCATTAACTAATGAACCTTATTGTAGAGTATTGTTTTTGTTTGTTTGTTTGTTTGCTGCTTATATCCCACATATACAATATCCACAGCATACTCCAAATGAACATTCAGATCCAGTAATGTATTTTAATGTTTTACATATAAAACATAAAAGCATGGAAAGGCACTTTATGGAACATGGCAAAATGTTTATTTTTCTTTCTCAATCTGACATATTTCAGAATGAAACAAGATATTCGGTAAGACTGAACTGTAGAATGGGACTTGTTTGGCTAACATTGAGTGGATCATGAACAGCTTACTTTATAAATAAATATTGCCGAGACATATTGCCACAACACTTCAACAAAAATAAATAAATAAAAATTAAAAAGAAGCAGCAAAGATAGAACTGAAAAGAATCATCTAACAATGATTCTTTTTGTCCTTTGTTACTGACAGACACAGTAACTATTTTAGACTGCACCTTCAGAGTTAATGCACTGACCCAATATAATGACCCTTGTGGAGTTTTCTTTCTCAACCTATTGTTCTCTTTAAAAATAAACTAAGTGGACATTTTGATATTACATATATATTCAGAATATATATTCTGTTCAAGCACAAAAATGATATTGAGCATTTGTGTGTGCACTGATGATAATAATAATAATGATAACAACAACAATAATAACATAATAATAATAATATGAATAGTATGAATATGAATAGTATTAATAATAGTATGAATAGTAATAATAATAATAATAATAATAATAATAATAATAATAATAATAATAATAATAATAATAAAATCCTTACATTTATATATATCTTTTCTGGACACTCAGTGCACATTACACATTTTTGGGGGAATCTCCACATCCATAATGTGTGCGGCATCCACCTGGATGACACGACGGCAGCCATATTACACACCATACACCAGTTGATTGGTGGAAAGGAGACAGAGTGATAAATTTAACTATGATATGGTGATGGTTAGGAGGCCATGATGTACAGAGGACAATGGGCAAATTAAACCCCTACTCTTTTTTTTTAAAGAACATCCTGAGGTTTTTAATAACCAAAGGACCTCGGATAAATGTCTCATCAGAAAGATGGCACTCACTGAGCAGTCCACATCAATATACTGGGGCATTAGGACCCACACAGACCACAGGTTGAGTGACCCCTGCTGGTCTCACTAACACCACTTCTGGCAGCAGCCGAGCTTTCCCATGTGGTCTCCCATCTGACCGGGCGCAACCCTGCTTAGCTTCAGTAAGATGTAAGACTTGCAAAAAGCTAACTGCCAGCAAAGCTGATAACAGTTAGTGATTACAGAACTCTCTTTTGCATCTTCTGAATAATTTATAAATATATATGTATTTTTAAACAACACAAGTGTGTTGAATCTTTACGACTAGAAACCTGTGTTAAAATTATTATTATGGATTGAACAATCTTCACATTGTCCATTTTAGAATCTAAATCATGCATCAGTTTTACACCTACAACATTTCTGGTCACCCAGATGGCAAACTCAATAAAACAGACTAGGATATTAATTTATTTATTTATGTTTCAGAGACAGCAAATGAGTACATGTGTTCATGTCAGCATGTCATCGGCTGTCTCAGTCTTGTGACAGTGGCTTCGCAGTGCTCATGGGATGCTACCGGTCAGTGGGATGTCAAGGGAGGCTCTTTTACCAGCATGGTGACAAACCACACACTTAACAGTCCGAGTAAGCGAGCTTGGTGTGACATGGGTGGCAAATTGCCTTTCAACAACCCGAAGACGTCACCAGGGGTTGCTCGGTAAGATAGAAATGTCATGTTTCCTTCTATGTCCCGGTTCAAAAGATTTCCCACTCAGGTCATCGGTCAATTGATTAAATAATGTTAATTAACACTGCTCTATCAGAGCTCTGAGCTGTTCAGGATGTTACTTGATAAAGCCGTGCTAGCTGCTTTAATTATAGCCATCTACCATAAAATCAATACAAGCGACTTGGCAGCACTAATGTTCAGCTATATTGATTTGAAATAACAATAAATTGAGGCCTGATTACCGATAAAGATTTGTGAATGACATTGTTATATTATTTATGTAATCAGGGAAATTCCTTCACAACTGCCAATTCTGCAGCTGTAAATATTGCTACAGGTAAAACACAAATGCACAGTTTGTTTCTTGTTATTGGTTTTGAAATAATTATTAGCAGCTTTCTTTGAGATTGGTATGCTTTGCAATATGTGTTGCAACTAAGATTCTAATTGAATGGAAGGACAAAAGAAAAAAAAACATTAAATGACAAGAATAAAGAATTCTAATCATAAAAAGGCTAAAAGTAGCTCCTAATTTGCAGTTTTAGAATACAATCTAAAAATAATGGACATGCTCTACAAAGTTTCCAACAGTAAATCTTTTAGAGAGACTCCTCCCCTCTACCATCAGCCAATCAAATCATGCTGATATCTTACATAGCAACAAGGTCAATCGTGCCATTACTCTATAGCTAAAGTTCTCTATTTAGGGAAAAAAATGTCTCAGCAGCTTTGTGAATAGGTTTTGAGACTATTAAAGTCTCTTAGCTAAACACTTACAGGTACTGCTGTTTAGGAGAACTCATAATGGTATGTTTTGTGAAAAAGAGTTTTAACATTCATTCGTCCATCCATCCATCCATTTACTGCTTTTGGTTCTCAAACCTTAAAGTGTCTTTCAGACTGACAGGAATCCAACCCTTGAACTATATTAGCCGAAAGATTTGTTTATGCAATTACATTGGTAAAATGTATGCATTAGATCCTATTAATCTTGCATTCATTGCTGCACATAGTCTTTATATTTTCTATAAGCTTGTTTAAAAATGTTGAACAAAACACAAACCTGGTGCGCTAACATCTGCTTCCATTTGATGCATCACAGCACCTTTGACATTCATTATTTGTATCACTGGACTCTTTAAGCTACACATGAGTCATGGTTTATTCAGACAAACCGGCCTTCACTCAGCATCTATAGAACAGAACATTCTTACTTTCTTTCAACTGGATTCTGAATTTGAGGCCGTCTGAACCAGCCTTGCCTTTAGCATCAATTAATTCAATGCATTAGATTCACTCCCTGAAAATCCATTTAAGTTTCAGATCTCCAGATAAGAGAATATTGACTCAGGAGTAGATATTGTGTTGAACTTTCTCAATAAGTGACCTTTTCAATTACTTTCTGTCTTCTGTCATTTCTTATACACTACCTTTGTTAGTTAAAGGATGGCTTTAAATGAGAACTTTAACAATATTACACTGTGTGTCTGTTAAAGGACAGTGGTATGAAAACTTATTTCTTATTTTTTGCATGTTTGTCACACCTTAATGTTTCATATCATCAAACCAATCTAAATGAAACACACCATGCAGTTTCTAAATGATGGCTTGTATAATTGAGAAAAAACTAATTCCAAAACTACACAGCCCTGTGTGAAAAAAGTGCTTGTCTTCATTTTAAAACAATTTAATTCCAAATTTATCACACCTGAGTTTAATTTCTCTAATGACAACCTGGACTGATTACTACCACACATTCACAATCAAGAAATCCCTTTAATAGGATCTGTCTGACAAAGTAGACCAAAAGATCCTCAAAAGCAAGATATCACGTAGAGATCAAAATAATAAATTCAAAAAGAAATGAGAAAGGAAAAAAATCATCTACAAGTCTGGAAGAGGATACAAAGACTTGTCAAAAGCTTTAGGCATGAGCGGACTACAGAGAGAGCTATTATCTACAATTACCAAAAACATAGAAGAGTGGAGAACCTAAGCTGGAGTGCCCGGCTGACCAAAATTACCCCAAGAGTGCAGCAACAACTCATCCAAGAGCTCACAAAGGACCTCACAGCAACATCCAAAGGACTGAATACCTAACTTGCCTTAGTTAAAGTGAGTGTTCATGACTCCACCATAAAAAAGAGACTGGGCAAAAATTATTTGCATGGCACAGTTCCAAGACAAAAAACACTGATGAGTAAAAAGAACATAAATATCTCACTTTTGTCAGAAAACATCTTGTTGATCCCCAAGACTAAAACCGCATTTCAAAAAATAACACCATACCAACAGTAACGGTGGTGATGGTGGTAGTATGATAGTCTGGGGCTGTTTTGCTGCTTCAGGACCTGGAAGACTTGCTGTGATAAATGAAACCATGAATTTACCAAAATATTCTGAAGAATGTTTGCCCATCGGTAAATGACCTCAAGCTGAAGCAACTTGGGTTCTGTTTATATGATGACTAGCAGACATAAGACTATTATCACTTTCTTCAAATTGTCTGTTTTTTAGAATTACTGTTCGATTTCTATTATTAAGCAGCTTTTCTGTGTTTTTAGTGTTTTTACTTATAGTATGTACTGGATACATAACCTCAACAGATTGAACAGGAAATTAACCAAATATTTCCAATACAAAGAAGGCAGGGCCTCTGACCGACACTTTACTATAACAATCAAATAAAACCAATAAAGGTTCTTTAATTCCGTTAATGGTTGCATAAAAAAAATAACATCTATAAAATGTGTCCATTGCACACAAGGTTCTTTATAGAATAAAATGTTTATTTAAAATAATAAAATGTTCTTAACACTAACATAAATGGTAAATGGCTTTAAAGAAACATTATTTTAAGGTTGTTTGAGGAACACAAAATGACTCCTTTATGTCAAGAGTGTACATTGGATGGAGATTCACATTCGCTTTCAGTGATTGGAAAATAACAGCTTGGACATTCTAATAAACACCTCATTATGAGTTTCATATATAAAAAAGCTTTACATATTATACTCTCAATTATACTGTCAATTACTGACAATTATACTGTAATTATAATGTCAAAATGACTGGGATTTTATGAACCGTCCCTTTAACAAAGCTTTAAAACTGATATGCAGTTATTGAGTCTTTTCTTTCCAGACCAAAGGGACAAGAATGAGACAAAAGTCGAGGATGTAACCTGAATATTTGATTTGAACCTGTTCCTGACAGGCGCCTGCGTTGGTTGTAAATCCAATGATTAAATTACAAAGCACACTGGGCACTAATTGAAGCTTTATATGTACACAGTATCAATATTGATTTCAGATAGCAGATGTATTAATAGGAGGAAACCATCTCTAAAACTGAGGACTGTCGCCAGGTCCGGAAATCTGATATTATGAACGGTGCAAAGGAGTGTAAAACAAAGTATCCTAGCAAGGAGAGAATGTTACTCGAGCCGACAAAAAATCAATTTAGCAGAGACAACGCGGAACCCGGCTCCTTTATTTACATCTCAATTACTTTTTCATTTTGCCACTGGGGGCTCGGGTCCGTGGTGTGACAGAGAGGGCCGAGACTTGTACCATTCACTTGGGGAGAGGGGGTGGTATTTTCTAGCCTTACTTTTTGTAAAAGATGAATTTGTAGGCTTTAATTTGTCAGGGAAAATGAAAGAGTGAGCTTTCGAGTTTAATCGTTCCTTTCCCAGAGGAAAGATTAGGGGGGTTCACAATTTCAAAGGCAGATTCAAAGGCACATCTGAACGGGTGGCATGTGCTACAGGATGTAGTTGCCACACCACGCTGTTCAGCCACAAATGATAAAATCCAGTTAATAATATGATTTATTGTCTACATCCCAATGTACTTCATTTTCAGCTGGTGTTTCAGAGTTAGCAACGCTTGTAAAAAATGTCTTGCTTTTTTTTCTTTTGCATTTTCACAGATGAGTGGGCACATTAGGTAATGTGTGAAATCAAGAGATTATTTTTAGACTGGGCATCATGCTGTTTTCAATACATTAACTGAAATGACAGCCTTAATGTGAAGAGACCGTTGGTAAAGAGCTAAATTTATACATAGGCATTGGTTAAACATTAATATTGATCATTAGAGACACATTCAAATTTAATTATCAGCATAAATCATAAATCCAACTAGCAATGCCTGTTTTCGCTCTTCTAAACTAAATGATTTTTAAATAGGTGGTGTTAGTCTCAATTAACATATCAGGGCAATCACAAGCTAATCTGAAATTATTTTCCTTGTTTCCTTTTTCAAAAGGACAAAAGGGAAGGATTTGTGACTCGGGCGCAAATCCTTCAGTATAATGTCACAGTGCAGAGGAAGCAATAGATCTCATATTTCATGTTGTTTATCTTTATGCCTGCCTTGCATTATTTTTGCATTTTTATGGGTTTATGGCTGTTGAGTTAGTTTGGTGGCAATAAGATCACTTTAGTTTTTGTTTGTACAACAGTTAATAATTATAAACTGTAAAAAATTACATTTCTTATTTAGTAATATTTACAAAAAAAAAAAAAAAACACTTTGATTATAACATGGTAAATATTATATATTTATACATCTAAAATGAAATGTAGCCATTGTTGGGGATAAAAGCACCATTTTTCATAAAAACCTGTTTTAATAATTGTTTTAGACAAAGAAATATATTTTTGCTTGGGTTACTAATTTATATGTGTAGTCTATCAACATCAGGTGGTACTTTGGACAGTCGTAGAACAACTTCAAAATAATTTCACTTTATACATAACTTACACGTTGCTATTTTTGACACTGTCACTGGGGATCAAAGTAACACACAGATGGGTCAAAAGTAACACAGCAGCATGTGCTAGATTTACTGGCTTAACCTTGTTTATTGTTCACTGAAAATAAATTTTGTCTTTTGCAAAAAAAAAAAAAAAATGAAATTAAATAAATAAATAAAAAATGACATATACAGTGGCGTAGTGGGTAGCACGATCGCCTCACAGCAAGAAGGTCGCTGGTTTGAGCCTAGGCTGGGCCAGGTCGCAGTTCTGTGTGGAGTTTGCATTTTCTAAGTTGGTTGTTCATTCCTCTGTGGTGACCCCAGAATAATAAAGGGACTAAGTCGAAAAGAAAATGAACAAATTAATATATATACATGTATATAACTAAATATCAAAATTAACGAAACAATGCAGATAACAACAAACAACACATATTTTTTAAAATAATTTTTGGCATTATGCATTAATTTGATAAAACATCTGAATTGAAACACTGCAAAATAATTCATTCATTCATTTTCTTTTCGGCTTAGTCCCTTTATTAATCCGGGGTCGCCACAGTGGAATCAACCGCCAACTTATCCGGCATTTGTTTTACGCAGCGGATGCCCTTCCAGCCATAACCCATCTCTGGGAAACACATTCATACATTCTCATGCACACATACACTATGGACAATTTAGCTTACCCAATTCACCTATACCGCATGTCTTTGGACTGTGGGGGAAACCGGAGCACCCGGAGGAAACCCACGCAACCACGGGGAGAACATGCAAACTCCACACAGAAATGCCAACTGGCCCAACCGGGACCTGCCCCAACCGGGGATCGAACCAGCGACCTTCTTGCTGTGAGGCGAACGTGCTACTCACGCGCCACCGTGGCGCCCTACTGCAAAATAATGTTAAAGTAAAATAAAAAAGTTATTGCTTTTAGCGGTGGTGCCGTTTAAACCTGATTTACTTTTAAATTGAAAAACTCAGACATTGCAAGCCTAAGGATTTGTTATTGCACTAAATAACATGACCATTTATGACCATTTGTGATCATTTACAACTTGATCAGTAGATTGATTACTGTGACACGTGAAAAGAGAAACACAACTTCAGGAATAAGGAAAAACTTTAATCAGGAAAAAAAAGTACTGCTAAAATAATTCAGTTTCTGCACTTATAAAATGAAATTTGCTCCTAACCGCAGGTCACAGTGATGAAATCACATGATATTTGGCAGCTTCATCAAGGTTTGCATGTAGAACCTGCTGTAATAGGCTGAAAAGCAAATGTTGGCTCAGATAAAATCAATTTGTTTATTTTGTCCAGTTTACCAATGTTACCAAACTGAACCTAAAACTGTAGTTCTGAAAAAGCATCTGTTGATATCAGGTTTAAACTGACATGCATTTAGACAAGTGTTCTGTTAAGGTTTAATTTGTCTGCTTTGTTCCTATTTGCTTGCGTTCCCTAGATAGTCACCTTGGTTGTTAATCCACTCACACCTGTTTCTGTTCTCCCTGATTACTCAGCTTGTATGTAAGCCCTGTGTTTCCTCAGATCTTTGTTTGGTAGGCTGTTGTTTGTATCTATGTAGTGTGTGTTGTCCATTCATTCGTTAATTTTCTTTTCGGCTTAGCACCTTTATTAATCCGGGGTCACCACAGCGGAATGAACCGCCAGCTTATCCAGCATTTGTTTCACGCAGTGGATGCCCTTTCAGCTGCAACCCATCTCTGGGAAACATCGAGGCGACAGCATTACCTACTGCGCCACCGTGTCGCCCACTGTGTGTGATGTGTTATGTCAATAGAAATGTTGTATAATGGCATAACATGCATAAAATCTGGGAGCTATTTTTAACCACATTCTGAAGACTATGATTCTTTACATTTTTAAGCATTGCCAATTTCCTTTCTTTTTTTCTAAAAATGTAACTGTTTTTTTTTCATTCATTCATTTTCCTTTGACTTAGTCCTTTTTTTCATCAGGGGTCGCCACAGTGGAATGAACCACCGACTTATCCAGCATATGTTTTACACAGTGGATGCCCTTCCAGCTACAACCCAGCACTGGAAACATCCATACATGTATATAAAGTCTTCTTTCTATTTTAACAGAACATGTAACCAGATCTGTTCTTTCTCTCCTTTTAGCCACTAATCAAAAGAGATATTGATTATAGAGTCATATAATTTTATTTTTTATTGAAAAAAAAGACTAAATACTGTAATAAATGTAGCTTATACTGTATGTACTAATCAGACAATATTGCAATAATAGGCAGGTAATACTGTAAGCCAGTAGTTACTAATGGAAATTGGTACTAAATTGTTACCATGTGTCTATGAAACCTTATAAAAGGGTTCTGTTTAGCACCAAAAATTGCAGAACCCAAATTTAGTACTGTTGGTGTGTTTACTTTAAGAGTGTAAAGATGTGGAGTTTGCTAAAATTGCACTGAAGTTATATTACGTGCCATTCAATGGCAGATTACCTTATCAAGCAGGTCACATGCCCTGAGACAATGTCCCAATATGTGAAACTTTCAAAGTACTGTGAAAAATATGAATGATGAATTATGAAAACCCTGATCTACCTGTTAAAACCATAAAAATGGCCTTAAAGGGCACCTACAGTATTTAACCCCTTTTATTTTTTGTGATCAGCATTTTTCTGTCTTTAGATTAACAAAATAAAAGACATTCAAACAAACAAACAGGGAAGGGGGAGCAACAGACAAATCAACAATTTTCAATCTGAAAGAAGAGAAGAAAAAGAAAATGACACCTTTACATGTTCAAAAATGTTGGAACAAACATTGCCATGCATCAATGATAATAGGTTTAGCTTATTAATTTGTGCTACTGTACTTTCCCAAGTCACTATTTTAAGGAGGCTATGAATCCAAAATGTTTTTGCACACATCTGCAGAGTAAACCAATTTTGTATGATTGCTTTCTTAGCAGCTGTAAAACCAGCAAACAACATTCTCTTCTTTAGTGTACTTGTACAGAAATTAGAATCGTCATTGAAAAGACATAAACCAGGATTAGACCCTATTTTACCCCTTTTACAAGATGTAAATGTGCCTTTGGTGTCTCCAGAATGTGTCTGTAAAGTTTCAGCCCACATGCGTGTCTGCTTCTCATCATGCGTTACGTCAGATAAACAGCACAGTGACAGACACAGATTCAGGTGAAGTTGTATTTGATGTAATTGTGGTGGAGTTTATTCAAGCCTTTCTAAATTGCTGAGTCACACACAAATGCCGTTTGCAATGCACACAAACAAACATATACTAGCGTTTACTGACGCCATGCTGCTGTGGTGATTATATCGGTTAAGAACTACATAGAAATGTTAATGTCTTTATTACAAACATGCTCTGTTTTAAAAATGTTTTAAACTTATAAAACTTATAAAAATGACAGAAAGTTGTAGCAAATACTTTAATACCAGTTAATTTGCAAAAGAAAATGTTCTGTGGATGTGTGTATACATGTTATTATAGAAACATGGTGCCTGTCAATCAATTCGGTTTGACAGGGAAAACCGTGCTACTATGTTACATCGCAGTAGGCCTTAAAATCATTGGGATTTGGGTCCTATTTTAACATCAGGAAATTTTAAAAAAGACACTTGTTGGTTTTATATCACTCCAGTATGACAGTGGACCCGCTATACATACACACAGTTCTGTCCAAGCTTACAAAAGTTGATTTTCATCATGGGTGTCCGTTAAAATGCATCAGCACATTTATTCTATAACACATCTGCACAAACAAAGCATAATATCATAGTGTTTATCGACTTGTTCTCTGTTTAAATGAACGCCGGCACCTGTTATGGATCGAGTTTTTTGTCTCCTACAAACAAGAGGCTTGAAAATTTGTTTTGATATTCGGTGTGACAAAGCCCCCTGTTTGCTAACGTTATACAACATGTTATTCAGCAGCACAAAATCAGCTCTAAAGCCGACTGTTACCTGAACGGAGCGCCGGTGGTCCTCTATCAAACTGCAGCAGTAAACTTTGATGCACATGAAAAATGCGCCTCTTAACAAGCATAGCATCGCTTGCAAACAGACAGCAAGAAAACATCAAGGAGAGTTCTATGAAAGCGTATGATTCTCGACTTGTGGCAAAACTGGTTCCAAACAGCATGAAACTGAGCTTAAAGGCAAACATGATGAGACACGGTTGGAATCCATCACAGGGACACGCAAATAGAGTTCGGCACTCACGCTCGCATACATATGTACGCTCACACACACAAACACCCACTCTAAATGAGCTCGCCTCGGGGTCCCTATGTGACACCCTGAACTTTTATTTGCATCAGCTTTGAAATGCATAACGTTCGGGTCAGAACAAGGAGAGTAAATCTATCTTAGCCGTAGCAGGACGTAGCATTGATGGATGACCCGGATCGGTGAAGTGTACTGGCCTTCTGACAGCAGGCGATTAATAAACAGATTGCGCGATCCTTTCCTTTGTGTGCCATCACGAAAGTGGCACCTCTGTGTTGCATCCATGCCGTTGATAATAAATACTCATAAGCCTAATGATGCCTGATTACTGCAGCAATCTTTGCCTCATTAAGCTGATTAGCTGCAATGCTGTAACCCAGAGTATGTCTGTTTAATAACATCCAGCAAGGTAGACACCTCGCAGAGAGGGGAAATAAATAAATGCACCTTTAACCTTATAAAGCCGTCCCGCTGTCTCTCTTAACATGCAAATAATTAAAACATAAAAAATCACCCCGGCGACTGCCTGTAAAACCGGGCACGGTAGACATTGAGATGCTGGTATTAAATGTTCAAGCTCTCCTTCCATATCAAGGACGTTCAATCACACAACCGGGTGCCTTTCGTGTCTGTTGATCCGGTAACGTTTCCTTTTTTTTTTGCCTCTTTTTTCTTTCTTACTTTTTTTTTTTTGTAAATTTATGACCCCTGTGCTAGAAAAAATGTCCTTCAATGTCAAACGGGCCTTGTGTGTCTTCAAACAAATCAAAGGAGCAGGCAAAGTCACTGACCCCAATAATTTAGCACACTGCTTTGGACATTTCAAGACGCAGGAAAAACGCGCCGACCGGCCAAACAGAGCCCAGCCTCCCTTGCTTTATTACAGGTTTCTGACCCACATTGGAGCCTGCTGCTAAGGGGGAGCGTGAAGCTCGCAGGGGTTACGCCAATGACACCACCGTCTCCATTTGAAACAAAACACGCTTCAAAGACATTGAGTGAGTGTTTGTCCCGGAGGAAAATCCGCGCGCTTGGCAATACCTACGAGTGAATAACAAATTCACCTTTGCGGATGACTGCTGGGGCCGTTTATGTGGATGTTTACATTTTTTAACCTGCGAACATCATTATTTCAAATGAATTCTCTTTTCAAAGAAATCTGGACACAAGAAAATTAATAAATAAGTGCTTCCAACTGGAGGCAGCTGGAAAAAAAATCTAATTAATATGTAAAAAATGTATGGCTATTATACTGAGAAAGGACTCTTTGTGGGTGTGTGTGTGTGTGTGTGTGTGTGTGTGTGTGCGTTTCCAGAATTTCAGGCCAGTTGTTAAACTCTGCCTCAGGGTTTCCTCTGTGTGCCCCTGAATATGCAATACATATTTAAATAGACCTTGGGTTGTTTTCGAACTGTAATTGTAATTCTAAGTGCATTTTATGGTTATACATCTGTCTGTCTGCTCATTTGCATCTTTGATAAAGTCTGTTTTTCTTCATTTATTTTCTTCAACTTAGTGGCTTTGGTTATGTTAAAACATTGATTTAAATCTAAATTCGGTTTAATCTGTGCTAGAATGATGATGGTGTATAGGGTGGAAGATAAAGAGTGCACATGTTAATTTCATGCACAATAACGCACTTTGGGAACACTTTACACTCCACACTATGAATAATTTATTAAGCATTAGCAAATAATCAGTTCATTATTTGTTAAGCAATAACTCTGCATTAACAGATGTTAGTAAGCCGTTTATAACTGCAGATACAAATGCTCTATTCTTGATTTGCAAGCACATATTCATGATTGTATTTTCGTACTTTAATTATAATTTTTTCATTACTAAATGAAGTATTGCATTATTTTCAAACCCGTTATTTTAGATAAGTTGCTGTTTTTTTTAAGATTCTTTGGAATGCGTAAGTGATTAAAAAACTGTTCAATTAATATTTATATATCTTATTATTCAGACATATGATAATAGTTCATTTGTATGTTAATAAATGCTTTATTAACTTAACTTCATCCAGTTTTGTGGTCAAATTTAAAGTGAGGACTATTTATGCTTTAAAATTTCCTAATAAATGACAATTAAAGGCTCAGTCACATTCTAAACAGGAAAAATAAATAAATAAATAAATGACTTTATACATTTCTATTCATTTACACAAATTAAACTGTATCAAATGAAAACATCAAAATGTTGCATCTTGATATATTGTTAAATTATTACATTTTTATTATTATGTAAGTATACTTACAATTATTTATGTCATATTTTGACACTTCTGTTATTCAGCAATAATACTTTACAGTCATTTTACTTTTTAGATAAGATTGCTAAGATGTATTGTTCATACTGAGCCGTTAATTGTCATTTTTGGGGGATTTATAAAGCATAAATAGTCCTCACTTTAGATCATAAAACTGTAATGATACACAGCGAGACCCAAATGCGAGAGTAAAGTAAAAAGAAGTTTAATGTCAGAATGATCCAACAAGGCTCGATAAACAGAGTTTGTGAATGAGGCGGTGGAGGATACAGGAGTATCTTCTCGTGGAAACAATGCGGTTAAACAGCTGATGAAAACTTCACACAGTAAACCAGGAAGTAGCCGTCACAAACGAAACTCATAGTCGATCACGTGAGACACAGTTCAGGAAGCCGATAGTCGATCACATGAGACACAGTTCAGGAAGCAGGTAATAGCCTTAGCAGATAATCTCCACAACTGAGAGAGGTTTATAGCGACTCACCACCAGTGTATATACGAATGGAGCCTGGAGACACAAACACAGGTTGGGACAACGGACTGACAAAAGTGAGACGTGAACACTGGATTTAAATAGCTGCGCTAACACCAAACAGCTGCTGTCTCTCCACGTGACCACACAGCTGACGGGGAAAGTAAACAGACAGCCACGCTCACATCAACACAGGTACACCACACGCACACACATAAACACACAGACAGGAACACACAGATCCCTGAACCGTGACAAAAACTGGATGAAGTTGAGTTAATAAAGCATTTATTAGCTATTAATATATGCTTGAATAGTAATATATAAATGTTGATTTGAGTAGCTTTTATTAATTCATTCTGAGTAATCTTAAAAATACACGCACAACTACTTTGAATTACAAATGATTTGTAAATAATGTGATATTTAATTTAGTCATGAAAAATGTGTCAGTAACAACATATGAAAGTACAATTATTAGGCATATTTTAAATGTGCTTATAAGTCAAGAATAGATAATTTGTATCTGCAGTTATAAACTGCTTACTAAAGTAAGTAATGATTAAATAACAAGTTAATGCTTAACAAATAATAAATTCACCATTTGCTAATGCTTAATAGATTATTCATAGTGTGTAATTAAGTGTTACCCTTACTTTCAGTCACATTAATGTTAATATTTGGTTATTTTATACTGTTTTGTAAGCATATATGAATTATATGCATTATTTTTAAACCCAAGAGATGGTCTACTTAGAAAATCCCACCAGATCATTAATATCTGATTCTCACTCTAGCTCATCTGGCACGTGTTTAAAGTACCATGTTTAAAGTAATTTAAATCTCCTTTTATCAACATTCTCATTTTCAGTTTGAGTTTAGCAGACGATCCTGACTGTTTTCAAATAATTGAACTTCTGCTATGTGATTGGCTGATAAGATGGGTTAAACACTTGCCTTTCTTGACTGTGGTATGATACATTATGAAATGTACTGCATTGTTTGCTTGTCACACTGGTCAACCTCTGTAGTGTTTAGTTGTGCTATAGAAATAAATTGACATTGACATATAATGATTTCAGCTGAGTGAATGAATCAATGACTCCCTCATAAAGACAGCCACTTATAAACAATTGAGTTTGAATGAATCAGTGTGAGTGATTGAGTGAATCAGTTAAGTGACAAGTCTTTAAATGAACTCACACCTACTTTGAGTTTTTTGTGGTCCATCAGTTCGTCAAGTCATAGGTTGTTGACTATTCCTATCACAAAACTGAGAAGGGATTGGTCTTTGACCCTATATTTGAATGCCTTTGACCCTATATTATAGAATAGACTTACTCTGTATGTCAAAACTGCTTAAATTAAACATAACTGCTGCATTAAAACATAAGCTCTCATTAATAACATTAATTATCTGGCTTTCAATATATCTTAGCGTTTGTTTGTTTGTTTTGTTTTATTGTTGCTAATATTGTCAATCTAAAATTGTATATATCAGAGAACAATGTTATGGCACCTGTAATGTCGGCATGAAACAAAATATTACTCTTCTTAAATGTATATGCATATTGTAGTGCTATATAAAACGTTATAAAAGATGTGTCTGTAAGTTTTATTTTTTGTAAAAAAATTATTTGCCATCATGAACTTAAACACCATAACCTTCCCTGCCCCCTCAAGACTAGTTTTCTTCACTTCTGGTCACATATAATCCCTTTAGGATGGGGGTATTAGGTCTTCCCCAGTTTTGTTAGCCTTGTCCATCTTCCAACAATCGGTTCCTACAAGATGAAATCAGGACCATCCTAAATTTTTTCCAGACTTTTTAAATTAAATGTATAGAATGATATGGGGGGGAAAAGGACAATCTTAACTTCTGCTTTTCACTTTTGACACTGTAAATGAATAGGAACATAGTTCAATGTCTTTTCTACCCCTTGTCTGAAACTTTATTTTTTACTATTTTTGGGGCATGCTTTTTGCATTTATTCATTTGTTTGTCTCCATGACACCCCGTTGCCTTTTGCAGTGGCTTGCGTGGTTGTTTGTGGTCTGTTCCTCTACTTCTTCTTCTTTTTTTGTTAATACATAAAGATGATGTTGCTTTCTATTCATTAGAGTTTGGGGATCGGCACTGGACATGCATAATAGAAAAAAGCCACGAGTGTCAGAGTCGGCATTGATCCAAAGCCCCTTGACTGTGTTTCCCAATAGAGGCAGCACAACTTATTAGAGGAACACGCTGCCTGCCCGCTCCAGCTGCAGAAAGAGATTATACAGACAAAGCTGGCCAGCTGTTTATTGCATGCACTATCAGTGACTAATTGAGACCAGTAAACACAGATAGAGCCGCACCCCAGTAACACTTCATTTACTGTGTCCAAAATACATGACCAATGGAGAAGGTTAATTGCTGGGTTGGTTTGTGAGAGAGTGAGGCCTGATTAGACATAAATACATATTCAGCACCTCAAAGAGGAATAATTACTGCGACCCCTGGAGAGGCCTCTGGGCCAGATCAGTGGGATTATTTGATTCGTGTAAGCTTAGACGCTTCCAGAGAAATATCTGTAGATGAAAGTTGTGTCTCAAATTTGGATATCATTAGAGGCCAGTGTTTTTACACATCCAGTCATTTGACAAGTTTCAAGATGGGGAAAACTTTTGTAGTGGCATTCGCAATGTATACACCTTTCTCCTATACCCCATGATGCTTTGTGTGAATTTTTGTATATTGAGCAACTGTAAACTGTCAAGTGCTAAAAAACAGATATGTTTTTTTTTCTCCTTATAGTCAGACCAGTTAATGTCAAAAGGCAACTCAATAGAAAATAATTTAAAAAAAATATTCATCAGACCATGATGTGGAAAATTACTGTATACTATGAGGAATAAAACAATAATAATAATAATAATAATAATAATAATAATAATAATAATAATAATAATAATAATAATAATAATAATAATAATAATCTGGTGGAACAAAACAAAATAGCATCCGATGATTGTGATACATATTTTCATAGAAATATGTGCTTCAGGGTACATTTTTGTGAAATTGTAAAATCATTTGACTGCAGTTTCTAGGGGAAAAAAGACACAATTGTATAGTAAAACAGCTACAACTTGTGTTCAAAGAATCAAACAAAGGATCATTTTTGTGCAATTCTTTGTTTGCACAATACCAACCAAATACGTATTTGCCTCAATTTTCTATCTACATATAGACAACTTTCTGAGGTGGTAAGCTAGCTCAGTACTCTGTGCAGTGTGACATGTGAGGTAGAGCACTTGGGTTCAAGTCTGGTGAAGTATGGTTCCAGAAGACATAAAAACAATATCAAATCAAGGTAAACTACATGGTCGCAGTGCACTTTTCGCCTTTGAAATTGTTTGCTTTTCAGTGGTTTGCTTCAGATAATGACAAATATCTGAAATACTCAACAAAACTTACCTTAAAGGGCACTTATTTACAACCCTTTTCAAGATTTAAGATACTGGAAGTCTTTTGTGTCTCCAGATTGTGTCTGTGAACTTTAAGTTCAAAATACTCGACGATTATTTATTATAGATTTCAGAATATTGGAATTTTCTGCTCTGAACACATTGTAACTGTTTTCTTTGTGTGTGCCTTTAATCCAAATGAACTAGTTTTCCCCACCCACCATTTCCACTGCCTGTCAGAGTATGCCTCAGTTAAACAGCGCAGTGACAGACATGACGGAAGCAGAACTCACGTAATGTTTGTGAGAAATTAGAACTTTGCCATTAATTATTTGACATATTTGGAGTTAATTCAAGCCTTTCTGCAATGATGAGTCACACACAATGTTGTTACAAAGTTTACTTTTGTATCCTATTTTAAAGTAAGAAAATTTGAAAAAGAAGTGACTTATTGTGTTCATATTACTACAATGTGACTGTGGACACACTATAGCTACACGCAGTTCAGCTTACAAAAGCTGATTTTCATCATAAATTCTGAAATATGACGACAGTGCCTTCTTGTGATTTTGTCATCTGAAACATAGAATAAAACATCTGAATCAATTTATTTTTTATGTTTTGCAAAATAATATAGGCTGAAGAATACATTTCCAATGAGCCTGGGCTTGACTGAACAAAATTTTCTGCAAAATACTTGCAAACAATTTATATGGGCTGAATTTGAACAAACAAACTAAATATTTGAGCCCAAATAAATTGTTTACAACCACTTACCTTTAAAACAATAAAAATGATATGTGATAAATAAAAAACAATGCTAAATACACTTTCACTTTTCATTATGTACATGGATTATGTGTGATGAAAGCTTATCATATGAAGTGATTAGTTTCAGTTCTTTTCAATAGATGTTCCACAAACTTGAAGTGCAACCCCTTATTTTTAATGCAGCAGACACATACAGAAAAAGGTTAATATTTTTGGTGGCTATATTGCAGGTATTGATACATATTTGAACAGACAAAGGCACATTTGGTGTTGGTTTTAAGCATCATTGCTTTCAATAAGCCATTGATCCATTGGCAACTCTCTGGATCCCTAGAGTTTAGCAAAACAGATCAATGGCTCAGCTTGGAGGTTAATGCGATCAGCTTCATTGTTGCTGACCGGTCACACGCCATGCATGTTAAGAGAGATATCTCATGGGTATCATATGTCTGAGAATATGTTCTTGTACTTACATTTATGCATTTAGCAGATGCTTTTATCTAAAGTGACTTACATTGCTTTTAGATTATACATTTTATCTGTTCACACGTTCTCTGGGGATTGAACTGTTGACCTTGGAGTTGCTAGCACCACGATTCACTACAGGAAAGCTGTTAAAGCAGTTCTTAAAGATGAAAAAAAAAAAAAGAACAGAAAATGTCTGCCATCATCACGAAGGTGCCTCGTGTTTATATGTTATAAAGAAGCTGCAAGTAGCATGCTGAATTAAACAAGAAATTCTAAAGTTCCTTGAAAACACACTCTAGTAACCTTTTGAAAAAAAAAAATCAAAGGAATAAGAGTTTTCAGCAAGATAATGGTCCCTAAAAACCAGGTCAACAATAATCAGAAAAAATGTATAAAAAGCTATTAAAGAGCCCATATTATACATTAAAAAGGGTCATATTTTGGTTTTGGGGATCTCCAACAGCAGGCTGATCTGATTGCATGGTCAAAAAACACTTTCATTGTCTTATAATATGCATTTATTTTTACCTCATTATCCCAGCGACTCCTCTATGAATCGTTCAGTGATTCATTTGTTCCAAAACCCCTCCTTCGCGCGATGCTAAACTGCACTGATTGGACCGATGTCCCATTCTGTTGCGATTGGTCGACAGCGCTCAGCGTGAGATAATGCCCACCACGGCTTATCAACATTGAAGTCATAGCGTGTGCGTGAGCTAATCTGCTAACACTCGCTTTTATCGGGAGTCGCCCGTATTTCAGACACCTCACCCCCAAAACTAACCCCAGATCTCCCAGCATATCACTCTAATTCTAAACCAGAAGTAAAAACAGCGACACACATTCAGTATTAGTGCACACAGCGGCAAAAGCTGAACCATTATAAACAGCATCGCCGCACGTGTGTAGCAGAGCTCATGGTGGCCATAGCAACGACAAACAGCAGAGGAACACGCTCAAACGCATTTTAATCCTTAAACACAGCTGCACGCGTCGCGTTTACAATGTGCTTTTAGACGCGATATGAGAATACAAGTTAACCAGAGACACTACAAGTGGTTACAAGTTACAAAACACAGTTAAATGCATCATTTACAAGCTAGAGAAAACAATGAGGCGACCATTTTAATCGCACTTACTCACACTTGCTGGATAGCAGGCCAGGGAAATGTCCTGGTGCTCCTAATCCTCCGTTGTAAGCACTCCTCGGAGGGGGAACAGCTCATGGCTGGGTTTAATGCTGAAGTATTTCTGCAGAAACTACTAACTCTTCAAAGTCTCATCTCTGGGTTCTCTGCACACTTTCAATATCCAGCTAAGCACAGTGCTCTTCACTGTGTTGCCAGATGTTGCTTACTGATATCAGCCCAAACCCTGTCCAAAAGTTTTTTACCTGCACAATCAAATTTAAAACCGCCCGATCTGGCAACTTTTTCGCACCGCTGTTGTTTGTGGGTGGGGTTGGGGATTTCGAATCTGCGCGTGCATAAATGGGTGGGGCTTTATGTTTCGTGTTCACGTCATGCCGAAACGGCTAAAGACTCGTTAGCACGGCGACTCGTTTGAGGAACTATGAGTCGACTTTTTTATAGATGAATCAATAGTTTTAAACACTTTGCACTTTCAGATTTAAGCCTTAGCTGGACATTTCACTTCACTTAGAGCTGTGTGACACACTGCATACAAGCTCATTTTCAAAAACCCATAATAGGGGCTCTTTAATAATAGTTAGAATTATTATTAATAATTAATATAAATTAATAATAAAGAGAAGAAGAAATAACAAATATATAATATAATAAAGTTTAAATGAATTCAAATAAATTCATTATGATTTGATAATTCTCAAGATTATATGTTCTTATATTTTGCAACAAAGTAATTTTTTGTGTGGCTTGTGTGTAATTACACATTTTGAATATTTTTGTTTCATATACAGTAATTCAAAAAAAGGGGACAATATAACGTTTCCTCAAAGATCACATGACTCTGAAAACTGGGACAATGGCTGCTGCAAAAACAGATTTGACATTATGGAATTAGAGTGATAGTTCGCCCAAAACAGAAAACTTGCTCTTTTTTGCTCCTCATGTGGTTATACATGTGGTTATATTTGAGTCTTTTTGTCTGTTGAACAAAAAAGAAGTTATTTTGAAGAAAGCTGAAAAGCTGTAACCACTGAATTCATAGCAAAAACAAGTGCTTTGGAAGTTAGATAGATATAATTTTAGTTTTAACAGAAGAAAGAAACTCATAAAGGTTTAAGACAAATAAAACTGGAGTAAATTACGACAGAATGTTCCTTTTTGACTGAACATTCATTTGCATTACCTTTTACTAAAACTAGAAACTCTTATTTTATGTAAATATTTCTTGTTTTATCTGTCTCTTTAAAAATATATTTCAGTTATATAAAATTCAATATAAACGCCATATTTCAGGAGCATTTAAAAAAGAAAAATCTTCATTTCACCTCTGATTTCCAGCTGAATCACTGGCATCAGTGTTTGAATCCTGTCAGACAATGCTCTTCCTCTGGCACTGTGTTAACAAGGTTGCCGTGTCTGTGTTTTGCCTTGCACAGCTGTAGTTACTCCTGCTGCCGACTGACACCTCAGTGCAAATCACAGGGCGTCAGATAATCGCCTCTGTCTGCTTCCTGGTCCCGTACCCAAAACACCTGCGCTTCTCACGCAGCCCAGATAAACCCCAGCAGCCCCTCTGTATATGACACTGTCACCGGCAGTCAAACTAATCTCCTTTCCAAGTTAAAAGAGAATTTAACTTTGTACCTGCTAGAGCTTCGGCGCAATTTAATGCGCAGTCCGATAACTAATGGGAGAAACTCTTTAAACTTCACAGCTTAGAATAAGCTTGTCAGCTTATCATATTATGCTTGTGAGCTTATAATATTAGCATTAAAATATTCTAAGGATTTCCGAAATAATTTTAAAGGAGAGAACAACCGTTTGACTTTACACGGTCGTGAATGAGCAGTTATGAGGCAAGAGGGTGACTTGACAACAATCAATTTGTCATTTCGCTGAACTGTTTAATGTGTCACGGTTATGCTGTGAATTATTCCAGATATGCAGCATTACTGTACTTGCGCGGAATCTCTATGCAAACCGTGAGCTGTGGAAAATGAATCATTCATATTCTGAAAAGATACAAATGCTGGTCGTCTAAGTTAAATGGTGATGATTATGATATTCACCCTTGGCCGGTGAACAGTTTTTTTCCACATTTAACACATTTTATGGTGAATGCTTCCAGTCGTTTATACAACTTATGCAGTCATTTATCATTCCTAACAGGATTGCTATTATACAAATGTCATGACTGTGATTTTTCTCTTCTTCTTCTATTTCTCCTAGGCCTTCATCTTCATTATCATTTACTGACCATCTTCATTTTGGTCATCATGCTCTTTCCAGAACCTGATCCCAATTTGACAACAGGGTAAACTTTATTATTATTGATGTAAAATGCTGGTATTCAAGAAGGGCACAGAAAGTAAAAGACAATTATAAACATATTTATGAGGCCAGAAATTCCAAGTTGGTATGGTTCAAGGCTTAACGTTACCCATGCAGTGTACTTGAAGTAATTTCCTTCATTTTCCTTCAGTTTAGTCTTTTAATTATCAGAGGTCGTCAACTATTCCGGCATATGTTTTACGCAGCAGATGCCCTTCCAGTCACAACCCATCTCTGGGAAACACCCATACACTCTCACATTATGGATAAGTTTGTTTATCCAATTCACTTACACTGCATGTCTTTGGACTATGGGGGAAACCAGAGCACCCGGAGGAAACCCACGCAAACACAGGGAGAACATGCAAACTCCAGACCGAATCACCAACTGGCCCAGCAGGGACTCGAACTAGCGACCTTGTTGCTGTGAGGTGACAGTGCCAACTCTAGAGACTAGAAAATGACAATATGTCCATAAACTATATTTAAATTAATTTGACTTTTGAGAGCAATCTACCAAGACCCTGTGACTTTGCTTCTTTGTTTGTTAGTCAATTTGTTACATTTTCTTAAACTTGTATTGCTAATTCAAATTCAATATATCGTCATCTTGGAATTACAAGATTTTATCTGCGTTCTCAATGATTTTGAGATATTGAGCTTCGAAGTTTTTGCATTCCATAGCAAACAGTACATGTATAACATTTGTTTTTTAAATAAAGTTTCTTAAAATGTAAACAACTTATAAAAGAAAACATCCTATAATGTAAATAAGTTGTCAATTAATAAGAATATGTCAATAACTCAATTTTGTCAAAAATGTCAGATAGAACCTTATAATTCTAAGGTGACGATGTGCAAAATTTTGCATTTATATTCAGTAGTTTTTTGCAAAAAAAAAAAGGAAAATAAACGCTCATGCCTTTGTATTAGTCACTATTTACAGTGTACTATTTATAAATGCATATAATGCATTTATGTTTGTATTTGTTTAAATGGACAAAGTGAAATCAAAATAATTGATCACAGTCGATGACTTCGTTTACATGGACATCAGTAATCACATTTTTTGCCTTAATATGAATCAGACAATAAAATGATCAAGGTGTTTACAAGAGATGCTTTTTGAATGTTCCTTTCACGATCCCGTTTTACGTTACAGCACATAATTCAATTAACGTCATTGCGTCACCACACTATCCACATTTCATGTCATTTCATTTTTAATTTGGCTACTTTAACTACAGTTTGGCACTTTCACTTTCATTCGGAAACGTTTCATTCATACCCCTGTGACAAACGAGATATTGGATGTGAGTATGAACTGCTGAAAGAGTGTTGTTTTAATGGAATGTGATACCGCACTCCGTATAGAAAAAAACCTCTGCATTTTGCGGTGTGTGTGTCTGTGGTCCTTCACTGACTCGATAAGTGCAGAGAAAAGTGTCAAACAGCCATGTGTGTATGAAATATCCTGTCACAAAATGTGGTGAAAATCCTACATGACGTAATAGTTTGATTGCGGTGTTTACATGTCTGTACTGCTCTTTGATAATGCGACTAAAATTGGCATACTCCACACGTCTTAATCTGATTTCTGTTTAGTTTGATTATCACCTTAATCGGATTAAACTGATCAATAATCACTGTTTACATGGTAGGCTGTTAATCAGAAAATTGGCTTAATCGCATTTAAATCAGATTATTGGTGTATTAATGTGTAAAAGCATGGAAATTTCCGCCAAATATATTCTTCCAACCCAGGTTTATTCTGAAAACATAGTCCTATGTATGTTTCTGGAGGCCGCAAAATTCGTCTACGGAGGTATGTATTTTTGCGTTTCATGTTTCTCGCGAATCCACGAGAGGCCGCTGTGTACGTTTTTTGAGGCCTCAAATTTCTCTCGCGAGTGCCATTCGTGCCTGCTGTTCTCGCGTAAACCCACCAGAGGCCACTGTCAACTGACTGTTTGACTGACTGAATGACAGACTGACTGACCGACCAATCGACTGACCCGCCATCCTCCTTCCCTAAACCCAACCAAAATTTTATCGATTGACCCACCCACACACTTCCCTTAACCCAACCAACAATTTTACCACATGCTCTCCCTGTTATTTACTTGTTTATTTGCTTTTTTGGATCCTGTTTTTGCCTTACTTGCTTTCTGGAATCGCTCTTCACTGGATTCGAACCTCATCGTCATGGTCAACTCCTCTCTGCATCTCAAGTCCGCCAACGAACACGGCAAGCTAACGGGACAAACTGATCGCAGCGGGAAAGTCGTCCACACAGAGGTACTGTAAGCGGTCAGCTGGTAAGTGCGAAAAGGAACGGTGTCATACTGTACCACTCTGAAGCGTTCATATTAAAAATGAAACGCAGCCATACGTACCTGACTACATAATGTGCGGTCTCCAGAAACATATTTAGGACTATGTTTTCAGAATGAGCCTGTGTTCTTCCATTTTCAAACTGAAATGCATCAATCTTGATTGCTTTATTTGTATTAGTCTATTAGGCTATACTGAAAAATAACCTTATAATCCTTTTGTATTTTGTACTTGTATCATATTAGCAACCATTTAACTCCCCCACCATCTCTCTCTCTCCCTCTTTCTCTCTCACACTCTCTCTTAAGCCCTGTCAAACATACTTTCTTCCAAACAGACCTTGAGATCAGTTAACACCCATATAATTTAGGCATGAAAAGACTGATCATTTTTGATAATTCCTACAATTTTCTACAATTTTTCAGACTGAAATGAATCAAAACATACAAGGCTTGGGCTTTGCAGTCTATTGAGAACAGCTTCTAAAAAGAAGTCAATTTCACCTGTAGGTCTGTGCAGCGAAAGTGTGACATGACAATATGACAACAGGCATATGTTTTTCATTTTAAAAGAGCTTGTTAAGTGTCAGCTCGGCAGCATGACTCACCTAAAGATCTCTTTTTTTGTATTATTTTACGCTGGTCCAAATGAATAAGATTTTTCTTTCTTACTTTTCTTGTCTTTTAACGATTGTATGTATATTATGATCTATATTTACTTGTATTTATATTAGTCTAATTTACATTTACTGCTAATTAAATGTATTGTTTAGCATTTGGTTATTGAGATCAAAGACGAACATATTATATTCAAACATTAAATATTTTTGGCCATTTTTTTTAAAGCTACTATTCTCACATTTAACAAACTATTAAATAAGACTTCAGCTCTACTAATTTGCTGCATATTAATAGGTATTGGATTATCGATGTAGAATCATAGATCATACTTTATAATTACAAATAAACAGTGAATATCATAATAATTGCCCGTTAATGAGCCAGGGATAGCAGGAATTGATACTTAAGCTAAAGTGTTACCAATTTTTATCAATTAAAATATAATACAACATAGTGTGTTATATTTTAGACCTTCAATCTTTAAAATGTAATCATTAAATATTTTTTAAAGGTGTTAAATTAAACATTTTCAAAGATGCAATTCTTACACTGTAAAATCCAAAAAGTTAAGGTAACTCAAACCATTTAAGGAAACCGGCTTAAGTTTTTAAAAACTAGTCCTAATGAGTACTGTGAACTTAATCCATTTGAGTAAACGAAGCAATTTGATCACAGTAAAACCCATAAATGAAGAGAACTCAAACCGAGTACTGTAAAACCTATTTAGATAAGGCAACTAAAACTGTTTGATGAAACTGATTGCAACAAACCATTTGAGTTAAAAAGAAAAGCTAATCTATATGAGTACTGTGAACTTAATCCATTTAAGTTAAAGTAATGAGGTATTTAATTAACTCATTGCCTTCAAACCTGAGTTCAAAACTCTTCAAACGAGTAGAATTATTCATTCATTCATTAATTTTCTTTTCGGCTTAGTCCCTTTATTAATCCGGGGACGCCACAGCGGAATTAACCGCCAACTTATCCAGCATTTGTTTTACGCAGCGGATGCCCTTCCAGCCACAACCCATCTCTGGGAAACAAATCCACACATTGTCATTCACACACATACACTACGGACAATTTAGCTTACCCAATTCACCTGTACCGCATGTCTTTGGACTGTGGGGGAAACCGGAGCACCCGGAGGAAACCCACGCAACCACGGGGAGAACATGCAAACTCCACACAGAAATGCCAACTGGCCCAGCCGGTGGATCGAACCAGCGACCTTCTTGCTGTGAGGCAAACGTGCTAACCACTCGGCCACCGTAGCGCCCATGAGTAGAATTAACTTTCAGTAAATTTTGAATTAACTACACTCATTTCATTTGATAAAGTTGACTGTTGGCTTATACAGTGTACTATTAACAAAGACCTTTAGAAGACTCTACAACTCTGCTTCATATTATTAGTTAGTTGGATTTAGGTATATGATTAGGGATGTAGAATAAGATCATACTTTATAATTACTGTTTTTCTTAGTTGCTTACACACAATTACTGGTACTTCAGACACAATGACTACAACATGTAACTGATGCACCAACCCCCTGAACCAATTCTTCTAAACTACAAGCACAATTTCTGCTTTACACTCAAATTGCAGGTTTAAAACACAATTTTTTTCAAAACACTACACACAATTCTCTGCATTTGGCACAATTTTCATGAAGAAAATCTTTTGTTTTCACAAGGAACACACTGTCATTTAAAATTGTTCAGTCAGTTGCCCTACTTTGCATACTAACTCATCACATGGGTAAACACCTGTCACACATGTAACTGTATTCAGTAAATACTTCTGTTGATGGTAAATGTAGACCACGTTATATGCAACTTTGTGTTGGTCGGGATGAACACTGTGCACTGTTTTTGTGGGAGAAATACAGTAAAATATATTTGGTACTGTGTATTTGTGTGTTTTGAATAAAAACAATATTCTGAAATAGTTTACTAATAATAGAGTACTGTCTGTGGTAAGTGTAACACTGAACAAAAAAGCTTACAGTAAGTCATTATGATGAATGGAGAAGAAGTGGTCATAGTGTTTTACCTTAAGCAAGGCAAGGCAAGGCAAGTTTATTTATATAGCACATTTCATACACAGTGGCAATTCAAAGTGCTTTACATAAACAGGAATAAAATTGAAGTATAAGAAAATAAAAACAAATAATAAAAAAACAGATAAAAACAGATTAAAATGAGTTAAAACAAGTTATAAAAGAATGAAAAGAAAAGAAAGACACAATAGTGCGATCTGTCGGACGTAGCACAGTGCTCATTCAGTAAAGGCACAGCTAAACAGATGTGTTTTCAGTCTTGATTTGAATGTGCCTAATGTTGGAGCACATCTGATCATTTCTGGAAGCTGATTGCAGCAGCAGGGGGCGTAAGCACATCAACGATCAACTGGTTCTTATAAATGTCTATTCATATGATGGTTTGTCGTCTGAAAACAAAATGCCATTTTGAGAACAAATTGCATTGTTTTGAATGTAGAGTTTCATTTGGCAGGAGAATTGAAGGGTTTTGCCCAATGTGTGCGTGTTTTTACTTGTGTGTAGAGTTCTGACAATATGAGGCATGCTTTCAGAAAATGTGTGTAAAGAGTTGAGAAAAACTTGTAAAGAGTCAATATCCTAATAGGCAGTTAATAAGCCAGTAGTTAATGGTGGAAATTGATACTTAAACTAAGGTGTTTACCATTTTTTTAAATTAATAAAAATATAATACACTGACGTGAGGTCAGAATTACTATCTTGTTTCTTTTTTATATAAACATATGATTTACACTGAATGATAATATTTCACCCATCTATTGACATTTTATGTTATCTGAAGAACAAACACTTTATTTGCACTTAATAATAAATTAGTCTTTTACACAAAATTTAAAAAAAATTTAAAATGTATCTATTGTTTAAAAGTATTTTTTCCCTCAAATTGCCATCGGACATGGCTTTTCTCTCCGGTAGACCTTAAATATTTAGAATTCAAACATCAAATATTTTTGATCACACTTTTTCAAAGGAGGTGCCATGGTGGTGTAGTGAGTAGCACGTTTGCCTCACAGCAAGAAGCTCGCTGGTTCGAGCCTCGGCTGGGTCAGCTGGCATTTCTGTGTGGAGTTTGTATGTTCTCCCCGTGGTTGCGCGGGTTTCCTTTGGGTGCTCTGGTTTCCCCCTCAAGTCCAAAGACATGTGGTATAGGTGAATTAGGCTAAAATGTCCGTAGTGTATGAGTGTGAATTAGTGTGTATGGATGTTTCCCAGAGATGGGTTGCAGCTGGAAGGGTATCCGCTGCGTAAAACAAATGCTGGATAAGTTGGCAGTTCATTCCGCTGTGGTGACCCCAGATTAATAAAGGGACTAAGCCGAAAAAAAAAGAATGAAGGACTTTTTCAAAGGTACGATTCTCACTATTAACAAACCATTAACTAAGATTTTTAGACTCTGCAAAGACACTACGACTCTGCTGCATTTTAATAGTTATTTGGATTTAGATTTAGGATTAGGGATGTAGAATAAGATCTTTCTTTATAATTAAACAGTCAATAACCTAATAGGCAGTTAATAAGCCAGCAGTTAATGGTGGGAAATGATACTATGAACTATGAACTAAAGTGTTACCAAATTTTATCAATAAAAATATAATACAATGTAGTATGATGTAACGTCATAGTAACTATATTGATAACAATATATTATATCAATATTAATAACATAATTTTGTAAATTAAATTTGATGCAGACACCAAAATACTATATCACGTCTTTAACATGAAATGTAAATTAAACGT
>CAIGQQ010038942.1:5972830-5987642 GCA_903798035.1 Danio albolineatus
TTATAACCAAGAATCAACATTGATTCAATGTCGGCTTGCTATCTGGGTTGTGACGAGATATGCAGTGATAAGCTGTTTGCACCAGACGAAACAGGACATAAATTTAAATACAGCCATTCAGAAGCACTGGGTGGCCCTCAAAAACTATTATTGAACATTAATAGTAGAGTGGATAAGCATTACTGTTCTTGTTCATAGCCTTCATTGTTGTGCAGCATAAAAGAGCAGTTTATATTTGATAAAGCCTGAAGCATGACAAATATTCCATTTCATCCACTTTATCACTTCAAGCACTAACTCATTTGAATTTAGTAACAAATTATGTAGAATATTTTCCATTTCATCTAATAAAATGTTGAAAAGTGGAGAGTATTGCAGTTGCGTTTACAAAGCAAAAATTGAACATGGCCCCTTTAAGAGAAAGCATTGCTCATGTGTAACGTTATGAGGAAATTGACGGTCACACGGAACGTGTTTTTATTCTCTTCTTATAAATGTAAAGCCGTCATAGATGTCACCGCTGTTAGAGGTCCTTGTAGATGTGTCATTTTATTTACGCAGGCTTACTAATATAACCTGTGATGGATGAAAAACGAACTGTTGCCGGTGCATTTCGGAACACCGTGGATGAGGCAAGTCGTGGATCATTTGATCTCAATTTTTGAGTAACAAACACATTTGCCACTGCTTATTTTTAAAGTATAGTTCATTCTGGGGTGTTTATTTCTCGTGACCAACTTTATAAAACTTTAGATTTGACAGTTTTATTTATTTATTATAATTTAATTGGAATTAATTCATGTTGTCATCCAAAGTTTGATCTTAATCTATTATCAACAGTTTATACGCCATACGACTTTTGTATTCAAGCAATCCATAATGGGTTTTTTTTTGTCTAATGGGTTTTTTGTCTCTGTATTGCCAAAGCATTTATAAAATTTACATACAAAAAGAACATACAATAGAAAAAGCACAGTAAATAGTAGTAGTGAAAAAAAACAAAAAAAACAACAACTATAATCTCTCCCTCTCTCTCCCTCTCTCTTTCATCAATTACTTATTAAAATAGTAATAATAGTTATAATAATAATTATAATAATAAAAGTAATATTAAATGACAAATGTCCCCCAATTTGTGCCACAATATGCTGTAAGACCCTTTGGTTTTAGTTTAAGAAAAGCTATACAATCTCTTTCATAAAGTTTACAGAAAAGCATCTTGTTGATTTGCCTTTTGATGCTTTGGAAATGCTCTGATTTCAGGAGATGAATAGCTTTAATGTTACTTGTGTACTAATTTAATTCATTGATAAATTTACAGAACCTAGGTAATAGCTAATTAATATAGATTTAGTTGCATTCTACACTTTTGCAGGCATTTAATTATATAATGTATTGTTAGTACTGGAGACACACACAATGTGTTATGTATTCACCAAATAATATTTAGTATTTTTTTTCAGTTTTGCATGGACAACAATTTTGTTTGTATGCTTTACCTTAGAATGCCTTTCCCCCCTCAAGGTAATTCAAAAGAACAAGTGCAACAATATCATGTTCACAAAGAATAGCTGAATAGTGTTTGAAATAGCTTTAGGTCCTAGGCATGATGTAAGGTGCCTTCTTTATATTTACTGTACATCCACATACTGGGTTGCATAACAGTGCACAAAGCCGAACATCTCTTGTCTCTCTTATCGAGGTGCTGCAGTCAGATGTGTATTAAAATTGAACTGACAGACAGGGGAGTGCAAAACCAGTGACATTTGGAACCTTTGATTTTGTGACAACGTAGTTTGCAGGCTTTTGACTGCTCCTCAGGGAAGAACCTCTGCCAATGCATTGCATTCAGTTCCACAAGCATTTTTCTGTGAGCATTTTTGTTTATGTTGTAACTATATATCCTGCTAGGGGTGTATTTTTATTATTATTTTTATTATTTTTATTTTTATTTATTTTATTATTATTTGATGCATTATGCTCTATATATAATTCATTGTTGAATATTCGTATATATTTTTTAACGTTTATTTTGATTGAAGATAGGGGCGACACAGTGGCGTAGTGAGTAGCATGTTCGCCTCACAGCAAGAAGGTTGCTGGTTCGAGCCTCGGCTGGGTCAGTTGGCATTTCTGTGTGGAGTTTGCATGTTCTCCCCGTGGTTGCGTGGGTTTCCTCTGGGTGCTCTGGTTTCCCCCGAAGTCCAAAGACATGGGGTATAGGTGAATTGGGGAGGCTAAATTGTCCGTAGTTTATATGTGTGTATGGATGTTTCCCAGAGATGGGTTGCCGCTGGAAGGGCTTCCGCTGCATGAAACATATGCTGGATAAGTTGGCGGTTCATTCCGCTGTGGCGACCCCAGATTAATAAAGGGACTTAGCCGAAAAGAAAATGAATGAATGAATGATTGAAGATATACTATACTTAACATGTCTTTTATTCAAATAATGGCAATGGCTGAATTCTTTTAAAATATGCTATTTTTATCTATATTCCTATTAGAAATGTTGTCTATAGCTTTTCAATACATTTGTAAAAACATTGAGGGTTACTCATTATTTATTCATAGATATTACTTTAAGGATATAACAGTTAATTAACTCAGAATATTTTTTTTCTGAATAGACAACAAATTTGTTTTTATATAAGGTGTTGTTATTACAAAATTTTAATTAACATGTTTAAATTAATGATCCAGTAACTCTAAAGCCTTCACATGTTTACATCCAATATTTGGTGAAACTATTTTTGAACAATCAGTTGAACAAACGATTCTTTAATTTATATTGCTTGTCACCACTTATTACAATGTAATTCATTTGCAGTGTCAAGTTGCTTTCAAATGGTGATTTGATTACCACAAAATAAGTCTTCATATTGTTACGACCTCTAGGAATTAAGCCATACCAAAAAGGGATTTGGTTATTGTGAGTAACAAAATATGAATGAAATGAATCAATTGTATAAAGAATATGTCTAACCAGAGAGATGTGGAAAAAGTGAAAGTATTCATTGTTGGTTTTAGGAATCACTTCAGAGACGGACAATGCCAAAATAATAAACAAAATACACCTTTTATTAAATAACTATATACAAACAGATGCAAAAAAAATGGCATCAAGTCCCCTACTTCCCTTAAAGTGACAGAAAATGTATACACAATATATTTAAAATGTATTATGCAAAATCACGAAGATCTTTAAACAGGCTACCACAAAACACCAGAGAGATCAAAATGATCCACAATACCATCCCTAATATAATCTGTTTTCACCATACTTCTGTGAGAGTTTGAATGTTTTTATCACAGAAATTATAATACAGGTTGAAAAAAAATGTAGTTGTAGTTGTAGTAATACGAAGTTGTTTCAACCATACATGATGACTGATCTCTCTGGTTCAGATTTAAATGTCGTGAAGTTTGATAACATTTGCATTAAAACATTTGCCAAATGTTTAATAAACATGCAAATCACTGCAATTTAGAATTAAAGATCACATACTCTATAGGTTTTTCAATCGAGATCTTTTAGTGATTAATGGTTCAACCTATCAAGGAATTTTCACTGGCATAACATAATGATCTTGTCAGATTAAGTGTCAGTTTAAATGTACCTGCCTGAAATACTAGCAGAAAAAAAAGTAAGAAAAAAGATCTTTTTCCAGCCTACATGCTTCTGCCGTACTGCAGCAGCGCATCATCTCTTCTTGAACTCAGTTAAAGTCACTTATTGAGGCAAATTGTGGCTCAAGGCACCTCTGACTGGTAACAGCTTCTCTTTGGATATAAAGTGTCTGTTAAGTCAGGTGTGAGTCTCATAGGTGATTAACCACTCATGTGGCAGCTCTGGGTTTTGGAAACTCTGTGGGCCAATTAGTCCTTTAGATTCTCATGTGAAATGCCTTGATGAAAATATGCAAAGTACAAGACTCTGGCGGAACATCCAGCTCATGGGACATTTTTCGGACCAGTGCTGCTGGCTCTCATGACAAGCGCCTCGTAGTTTGGTTTAGAAAGCTTGTGAGATTTAGGCACAGAACCTCACACTTTATTACGTATGGAACTTGTTTCAACGTATAGCCCTCGTTAATTAAAATTTTGACTTCTAAAAGGTCTGACGGCTTTTATTCAACCAGGTAATCACTGAATCCTAAACGTCATCTGACTTTTGGCTTTCACAATTTGCTGAATACGTCTAAAAAAAGCTAGACTGAAAGAATGCGTTAATGAGAGCTTGTTGTCATTATCCCCGTAGACTTTCTGAGAAGATTGGACACCTGTTCATTGCTTCCCCTGTGATGCGTTTTCAGCCAGCGAGTAATAAGTTAGTGGGAAAGTTTGTCCAGATAGATGTGGCCTTGTATTATGTGTGTGTTCTTTGCAGAGGGTGAGTGGGCAACTCTGGCGAATTAGCTGAAACACAAGAGAAAAAGAAGTGGAGCGTGTAAACTCACTGGCAGCAGTCATGAAAGGGACAGTTCTTTTCTTCCAGTGCTATTGTGCTGGAATGCTTTTGTGAAATTGAGAATCTCATCACAGTGCACTCTGGGCCGAATGTAGGAGTTGGCCTCAGCTGGCTTGTATTTATCTAAAACACAGTTATATGATTCACTCACTTTGATTTCTACTTTACCGGGTACTTGTGCATCAGATGAGTCAGGTAAGCCTGAATTTGAAACATATTTCAAGACAATGAAAATGTAAATTAATTTCTAAAAAGTAGTCCAAATTTATTAAGATACTTATATCATGGTTAAACGCTAAAGATTTTTTCTACTGGCCCGATCTGGCCAGTGGTTGAGATTTTTGCTTGCCCTGCCAAAATTTTCACTGGCCCCACCAAAAAAACAACAACAACAAAAAATGAAGTTAATAGCTATTTCTCAGCCACATATTTTAAACAATATGTCAAAAATAACGTCTGTGAATCTTGAATTTAAATACCTTAAAAATATTAATACTGTACATGAATAGTGAGCAAAATTCAAATTTTTATGCAAACAAAAAGAGCAGTACAGAAAATGTGCAGGTATTTTATTGCAGTTCAACAAACTGTGCAATCATTCATTCATTTTCTTGTCAGCTTAGTCCCTTTATTAATCTGTGGTCGCCACAGCGGAATGAACCGCCAACTTATCCAGCATGTATTTTACATAGCCCTACCAACTGCATGAGTGAATGAGTGTGTATGGATGTTTCCTAGTGATGCCCTTCCATCACTGGCAAACATCCATACACACTCATTCACACACATACACTAGGGCCAATTTAGCTTTCCCAATTCACCTTTCCCACATGTCTGTGGACTTGTGGGGGAAACCGGAGCACCCGGAGGAAACCCACACCAACATGGGGAGAACATGCAAACTCCACACAGAAATGCAACTGACCCAGCCAAGGTTCGAACCAGTGACCTTCTTGCTGTGAGCTGATTGTGCTACCTACTGCGCAATTTTTTTTCATTGTGTTGAACTCACGTAAATGTCTGCTTCCAATACGGTAAAAACAGATAATTTCTTTAATCCTCATAACTTGATGTTGCCGCTATGTTGCAGTCTCTTTGCTATGGTTGTTACCAAGTTACAGAAAAAAACAGCATGCTCACAACATCCAATCAGGTAAAAAGCAATATGGCATCACAGAGAGGGTAGCATTTAAAGGCTCAAAAGCACAAACTGTTTCTAAATTGCACGCAATTGACAAATATTCATTCATTTTCTTGTCGGCTTAGTCCCTTTATTAATCCGGGGTCGCCACAGCGGAATCAACCGCCAACTTATCCAGCATATTTTTATGCAGCGGTTGCCTTCCAGCCGCAACCCATCCCTGGGAAGCAATTGACAAATAGTCAAATTAATTTAAAATCAAACGTTAGTGACAAGGCAGCGCTGGCCCGATCGGGCCTGTAGCAATCCTGTCTACTGTCCCGAGCGTCCCTTACACTGGCCCCGGGCCATCGGGCATTCCTTCTTGTTGAGCCCTGTTATATATATGTACTAGTCCTCTTGGTAAAATCTGAAAGCTGAATGCAGTTTACAAGACAGCATTGCATTAATGAGAGCAATTGAAGGGTTAGCCCCAAAACAGCATTTACCCATCATGCATTAAAAACAATTCAAGAACCTACAGTTTTTCAATTGCTAACATTGTTTGTCCAATCTGTAGTCACATTTTCAAATCTCTAAACATAGTTAGCACGACATCTGTCTTTTGTGAGCATACCATTAACACAATTCATGTTGTTTTCACACAATATTCAGTCAATGAATATGTTTGTAAAAATGCTTACATTTTCTTTTCACACAAACTTAGCTTATATGAAAATTACAGATCTTCCTTATCTTTTGTTTTTTTCAAATACCTTAACACAGCATGACAGATAAGAATACCAAATGCTCTGAATCTAAGTATAGTATAAAGCAACAGCTTTACACAATAATTTTAATGTTTCGGTAACAGGATCTGATATGAATTATTTCAATAATTTATAAATTCCCTGGAGGTGGTACTTCTATGATCATCCATCACATGATCAAATGTCCCTCCTGGATGCAGGAGAGGCTGTCATTTTTCCACTCAAAGGGCCTCATTGTTTGATGTATTTTTGGGGCTAAATACTGTACCACTAAAATCAGTTCTTTGCTGTAAAATCGTATGGGAACAGCTTAACAGTTAAATATCACCTACATCTCTTACTGATCAGAGGACTGCAATTCTGTGACTTTGTTCTTTTACATTCCATAAAGTAGTGATGAGATTCTTGCTGGACAGAAAACTAGTGCTAATTCACTGTGTTTTGATAATTAGAAATATATAAAATATTCAATGTAGAAAAACTTGTCCAGCATTTCGAAAAGTTTGTATTTTGTATATTGAGTTAGTAATGTATTTATTTAACAATATGTGGCTTTAATTAACTATTTGGTCAATTGTGTGATGTAGGTGTTAAACATTTAAATGCATAAAAGTATTTTTAAACACTGGTAAACGCCTGTTAGCAATTAGAAAAAAACACCAGTTTAGATTAAAAACCAGGTTAAAATGTAACAAACAGCTTCTATTCAAAATCTCTTTTTATCTCCTGTAAACCTTGGATGTAGTAGCAATTCAGTTACTTGAGTATTGACTAACAATCATGATTAGATGATGATAGAATTTTTTTCGTGCGTACTTTAAATATGATCTGGGATTATAGCATGGGTATACTGTTGACAAGTTAAGTTACTGATAATTTATAGCTTATTAAAACAGATGAATTGAAAGGTAATCCTATATCAAACTACATTTCATATTGCTGAAGGTTTTATTTATAATGAGTAATGTTTTCCATTGGTTACCAGTGGTAATATCAGCTAAATATATGTTGCCTAGCAATACAACCCCTCCATTAAGTTGTTGGAATAATTTGAAAGAAATTTCATTTTGGAAGGGCCAATTAGCTGCTGTTGGTTCATTTTGTTTGTGATATTGGCAATTGTACTGTCAGCCTCCCACATTTTAAAAATGTGGCTCAGAATATGCATGTTGCTATGCATCTGTGCAGCTCCTCAGTGGGAAAAACATGGCATGGCCAAGCTTTGATCAAGTGTGCAGCTATCAGGTTTGTGTCTTTAAGACTCCCATCCATGAAAGGGATACTCAGCTCCCATACGGTGTGCATTAGCAATTTAGATCTGACAGGAGAAGTATTCTTCTGGATTTTGCATCTCAAAGGCATGGTTCCGGTTTTTAAACCATGCACGGAGCGATCGGTTCTATCACTATCGTTTTTATTTCTATCATTTCTATTTATGTCTGTCCATCTGCCTGTCTGTTTGTGTATCTGTCTTCATTATATTTGAGCTTTGAACTGATCAGTCTGTAGAAATCTACATGCTGAGGTGAATTATAGTGACTATGCAGAATGCATAATATGCCCAATTCTATTTCCGTGGCTCATGTGCTGTGTGGCCAAGCCTTCATCCATCTTCCATCCATTAATCTGGTATCAATTGACTACAAGCCTTTTGCAAATTCTTCTATATCTGGCAAATGCTTCTCATAAAATCTGCAAGCAGAAGTTCTATCGATCCTTCTAAATGTTAATGTCCTCTGTGCATAGCCATCAAATATGTCACTATTAAGCTAGCGATAAAACATGCAATATTGTAATGATATTTACCAACAGCTGTACGGCCGCTCTTACAAAAGGGAGAAATTGCCACCCTTTATGTTGCTTGGCACTGGAAATCTATTGATCCTCCAGAAAGAACAAAAAATCAACACAGAATGTCAAGAGACATGCTCCCTAATGATGTTTTTGATCTAAAAGGGCAATAACAATGCCAACATTGCCCCCTTCAGTGCATGATATATCTTCTTCTCATACACAGGCACTAACAAGCACACAACAAAATCTCCACTGGCAAAAGAAGAAAAACCTAAGCTCTCAGAGTTTCACTGGCTGATTTGCAGAGGGTCTGAGCTTGCTGTTATTGTAGTGTAATACTCAATAAGAGAAAATCTCAAAACTTGGGCCTCAGCACAGCCTTGTTCTCAATGGAAAGAAAGCGTTAAATATTGAAAGACGGTGTCTGATTTGTTGTTTGTTCACATTGGTATTTTATAGTTTTATTTGTTGTTTTATATTCTTTTAATGCAATATTTTGAAGGCTGCATGCTTTTTAGTGCCTCCGTTTAATATTCAGCGGATCACCTGCCTAGTAGTCTTGCAACAAGGGTCTGATTGTACTAGGAGATTGTGTAGTCTTCTACAAGCTTAAGGGAAAACAATAAGGATGGACTGCTGGCCAAGAGCCAGTGTA
This sequence comes from Danio albolineatus, assembly GCA_903798035.1. Classification (NCBI taxonomy): domain Eukaryota; kingdom Metazoa; phylum Chordata; class Actinopteri; order Cypriniformes; family Danionidae; genus Danio; species Danio albolineatus. Next base: position 5,981,638 of record CAIGQQ010038942.1, read on the forward strand.
AGTTATTTTTTGTCTAGTTGATGGGAATTTCCTTTGGGATCAATGCTGCACTGTTTCTAAAAATGTACATCTTTACCTTGCACATCCATTTCTATAAATTGGGACATTTTTATCCTTTCTGTGGTATGGCTTACAATATGGATGCATATTATTTACCATTAATTAAGCCTGTCTTCAGTTATTTTGATTACCAAAATGATGTTTTGTCTAAACTAATGGTAGACCTGGAAGTTTCCAAAATAATGTTTATATATTTATTTGTTTGTATGCTCTAACTTACATTCATTCATTTTCTTTTCGGCTTAGTCCCTTTATCAATCTGGGGTCGCCACAGCAGAATGAACCACCCTCTAACTTACATGCACATTTAATTTCTAAAACTACTATATCGTTGCAATTATTAAATTTTATGGCTGTTTTTTTTTACTCAAAAAAAAGGAAAGAAAACTGTTGAGTAATGATGGTCTCACAGAGACACAGATATATGTTTTAACCCCGTGTTGAACCTTTAATACAAGTAGTTGATATGAACATTTGTCTAATGACCTGCTTTTAAACAACTCATACAATTTAGCTGGAAAGACTGGGTGAAAATGTTACCATTAATATTCGCTAATATGTTTTCATTTGTCATGAAACACATGAGAAACTAATGTTTTTTTTCTCTGACAACAACAGTCTGTCCAAGTGGCAGGGGGTGTTTGTGAAAGCTGTGGTGCCATGACGAGATTGTCTCCTATAATTGCTTTGTTAAAAGCATTTGCTTTGTGTATACTAGAGTAATTAAGCAGTTGGAATTTTACATTACACAAGTGAAAATTAACAAAGAGCACATCTGGGTGTCCCTTAGGTTTAGTCATTAAAAAGCCCATTATTTTTTAAATTACTTTTTCAATCTTTTGGCTCCTTTAATCCGGGACTATTTCCCAATAGGCAGCTCCCGTTCCTTGCTTTTGAATGACTCCTGTTGGAAAGTTGAACATTTTAGAGATCTGATCGCCCAAACCAGCTGTGTTTCTCCCAGCCGAAGCCTATTTCTAAGACAAACAAGGTTTTCATAGTCTGGGAGTTGACTGTCAACAGTGAAAAAAGCTGTGTCTGTGCGCCGTGAATGACTCATCAACTGCTACACCGAACTCACAACGCTTAGCTGAAACTTTGCTTGCAGGGGCCACTGGTTCAAGCTTTGCGGTTCAGTTTGCCTCCTGATAAACCCAGTCAATTTTGCATGCATTACACAGTGATTAGCCAGCCTGTAGAGTGAGACCTATTACAAGTGAGTAGGGAAACAAAAACTCTCACTGAGATCTGAAAAATGTCGTTAGGATTTCCACTTATTAAATAAATGTTTTGGAGTGCAGGACCTTTCTGAAACACAGATAGATCAACAACACATTTAATCTAACCGATGCTGCAAAACCAATTATTTGTTTTCTCTTTTTTTCCCCCATTTGAAAAGATAATCCTAACCATGCAACCAGTCTTGCCTGTGACGCATACAAATCAGAGCATCGTCTGTCTCTATTTACGCATTTAAGTAAACTGCAGTGCATCCAGATGGTCTGATACCTGTTTCAGGACCACCCTCTTAAAGGTCTTCATGACTTCAGAAGGTAAACCACCATTTAGATTCCAAGGATGCTGCGGCAGTCTGCTTTAGTGCTGGCACAGTGTTCAGGTTTTTTGATCCACAGAAATGACAGTTGCCAATGACCACTGGCATTTGTCTGCAGTTGCCAATGTCTCCTGCAAACCACACAAACTGCTTTCAACCCCCCTTATCCAAACCTTATGGTATAAGTCAAGGGTGTCAGAATGAGTTCTTGGAGGGATGTTGACCTGCAGAATTGGTTAATTGATCGAAAAGTAATAAAACTGGACAAAATAATCATATTGTGATTTTTGGAACAAATATTGTGATTGCGGTTTTATTTGTGATTTTGCCAACTGTTTTTGCTTTTTTAAACAAGCTACATGCATTCTAAATGTATTCAGTGCGCAAGATTTTACAAACATTTCACAATGAAGTGACACAATATTAAGTTTAATAAATAAAACCGTTGTCTTTAAAACAGACAACATAAAATAAATTAATATCAACTAACCACACTTCTAATTAAAAACATACTGTACGCAGTAGTACTAACTTGATAAACAAAACTAATAAATTGCCTTAAAAACAGACAACATGAAAAAAATAAAGATTAACTAACCTTAATTCCAGACATAACAATAAATAAAAACTAACGTAAATCAAAACCACCCATTCCGTTCTCCCGCTCAACTTCGTCATACACGGAATGAGCTCTGATTGGTTAACATTTTTCTCCCGCTTAACTTAGCTGTAATTGCCCAGTGTGCTGGGTCAGCTCTGATTGGTTAACATATTAAAAATCATGCACGCGAACATGAACAAAAATCTAGATAAATTAATAAATAAAAATGCAGCCTCATGTGATTTAGAAATTGCATGTGCTTAAATCGTGTTTCTTTCTTTTTCTTTCTTTTTGTGATTGCGATTAATTGCACACTACTCAACATTCAGACGATAGAATTGATCTAATATTGATTTAATTTTTTATTCTTAAACCTTACTTTGCACTACATTGATGATGATTGAAAGCTGCGCCAGAGATGCATTGAGCGGCATATTTTTTATTATAATTCATCACAACAAAATTATATTTACATGACATTTTTTTTTCACAGAAGATGCAAGAAATACACTGTTTAAAATATTATTTACAGGATATACAAGAGTTACTTATTTAGAAGAGATACTGCTTATTGTCTACTTTTAATACGAAAAAACGTTAAATAATTATTTATTTATTTAAATAATTATATTTGTTTCCAAGAGAGCAAGTTTTTTATTTTCACTTTTTTAATAAGAAAAGTTCATTTTAGGTAATGTGTATTTTTAACTTCAGTTGTTCAGCATTGATATTCAATAAATAATCATAGATAGATAGTGTGTTTCCTTCAATTATTTTAAAATCAATTAATGCACCCTTGGCGCCACGGTGGCGTAGTGAGTAGCACATTCGCCTCACAGCAAGAAGGTCGCTGGTTCGAGCCTCGGCTGGGTCAGTTGGCATTTCTGTGTGGAGTTTGCATGTTCTCCTCGTGGTTGCGTGGGTTTCCTCCAGGTGCTCCGGTTTCCCCCACAAGTCCAAAGACATGTGGTATAGGTGAATTGGGTAGGCTAAATTGTCCGTAGTGGATGAGTGTGTATGAATGTTTCCCAGAGATGGGTTGCAGCTGGAAGGGCATCCGCTGCATAAAAACATATGCTGGATAAGTTGGCGGTTCATTCCGCTGTGGCGACCCCAGATTAATAAAGGGACTAAGCCGACAAGAAAATGAATGAATGAATGATAATGCACCCTTCATTCAAAACAATCTCTTACTTGTAATATGTGAGCATGTTTACTGTGCAAAACTTGTCCGTGAACTATGAGGGCAAAAAATAGAAATAAATAAATAAAATAATTGTTTATTAATCATACTCACGTTAAAATGTTCAGTTAAACGAGATTTCGATTTAAGGCCCAATTCAAATTCTACCCCTTAGCACTTCCCCTTACCCCTACTCCTCGTTTTGCGCATTCTAGTGAAGGGGTAGGTGTATACCAGTTTTCTTTAGCTTGAAGGCGTAGGGCTAAGGGGAAGGGCTAGATATCCCTTTAAACGAAGATTTTCTAGGACCACACTTGTAAGAAAAATTCCTAGAATAGACCACCTACAACAGCAGCATGGTTGCACACGAAAGTAAGAAGATGCACAAATTAGTATTTTTAGTCATTAGTATGAATATTTACAACAAACAAGCTTTACTGCCATAGAAAAAAACAAAAAAACGCTAAAATAAAACCGCTACAGTTTGCTATCTATAATCCATAATAATAACTCCTGTATAGTAGTCCCACAACATTCTGTCACTCAATGACACTGGAATACCCTGTCAGAAAAGTCTAGTGGCTGGGAATGACCTTTTTATAGTGTCTGGTATAATGCTGATGTTGTAATGTAGGATAACTATAAACCAGTTAAGTGTTAAGAGCTAACATTTAGAGCTAATCTCTGCAATATAATGGCCTTCCAAAAATGGATTTTGAAGCATGGTCTAGGTAGTGACAATTGCCTAGATCAGTGCTTCCCAAGCCTGGTGCTGGAGGACACATCACTTCATGTTTCTGATGGGCATCTTAACTCTGCCCCTTTTGATCCTCTTTCCTGCAGAGTTTATCTCCAACTTTAACCAAACCTACCTGAACAAACTTCAGATCTTCAGAGAAAATGGCTAACTGGAATCATGTGAGCCAATCATACAGTATAATGGGATCAGATCCATGCATAAGGCTCAACACTATCGGAAAACTTAGTTTTTCTGTGATAAATATTGTGATATAAATTTTCATTAGATTCACTTGAATAGTGCTATTTGGACAGAATGTATGTATTATTGAATCAGAATCAGTTTTATTCAGAAACTGATTCTGATTCAATAATACATACAGTCTGTCCAAATAGCACTATTCAAGTGAATCCAATGAAAATTAGATTCACTTGAATAGTGCTATTTGGACAGAATGTATGTATTATTGAATCAGAATCAGAATCAGTGCTATTTGGACAGAATGTATGTATTATTGAATGGGGAGGATTCTGTAGGGAATTGAATTCTACATAAACTGTAATAAACAAACTACAGACATAGATAAATACAATAGAGCGAAGATAAAATTGAAATGAACAGTGCTTTATGGTATCAGGGTAGTCAAATAGTATTCAGGTACAGAAATTGAATAATCAAATGTAAAACAACACTGCAAAAAATGTTGTGCCTGAATGCTTTAAGCTCTCCCAGGCCTTAAAAACATGCAAATTGTAAACATTCACTCCATTATCGGTTAAACTCAACAAATCTCATGTGCAGAGGCACTGCACTAAATGACAATACGTTTGAATATTGGAATGGGGTGCTCTAAGTGGTGGACTGATCTGCATTGGGAACCAAAGCAACAAAGTTAAACACCACCAATGCTGCCATTACAGAGGCCTAGATTTCTCTAGAAGTTAATGAGGGTTGGAGGTGAAGCAATACAATTTCCACTAAATGAGTACTCCAAGGTTCTCCAGTCCCTGTCATCAGTAATTGCCATTGTGAGTTCAAATTGCAGAATAAAATGGTGTGATTCATTCATATACAGTAGTGGAATATGCATCCCCTCTACTGGAAAGTGTCAACTTTTGATTGCAGCTCTACCTGGCGGTTGACCATGTTTTTACTGTTTTAAATAATGACTGTTAAAGTTAATTTAAAGAATGACTGTTTTAAATAATGGTTTACACACACAACATTGTTGGTTTACAAAGAAAATCAAACAAACATAATCCTGTTGCACTATACACTTCATTTTGGTTTTATTGTAAAACAAAAACAAACAAACAAACAAAACAAGAAATCATGTTAAATGAGAATCTGAAATACTTCAAAACTTCATACTTCAAAAAATAAAGGGGATTTAGTATTCAAAAAATTTCTATTTTGAATATTTTTAAAAATAAATTGCTCTTACACTTCATATTTTCAGATTTTTTAAATAGTATATGTATTATTTACGGTACTTTTACCATAAGCCGATACATAAACCATTTGGTAGAGGCTCATTTTTGAGAAATTATGAGATGTGTTGTAACAAAATGCATTGAGTGTGTTAACTAGCAACATTAGGAGTTAAGAAAGGCAATCCGAACATTTGTTTCTTGGTGCGGAAGTTAAAGGTTTAATCCATTCACATTCCAAGCAACAAAAACTCTGAAACGTTATCCAGCTGTATAAAATATCGTAAACTCAAGACATAATAATTGAGCTGTATTACTCCAAAGAGGACAATCACTTTAGATTATTTAATTTATATTTTTGACTAACATTGATCAACTTGCATGCAAGGCGCCACGGTGGCGTAGTGAGTAGCACGTTCGCCTCACAGCAAGAAGGT